>JACMZG010001893.1:27165487-27183422 GCA_018340805.1 Microvelia longipes | reverse complement strand
CCTTGGGAGGGGCGGGGGGTTGCTAAGTTAGTTTGGATGTATATTAGCTATTTGATTGCCCTGGGGCTGTTTAAAGGAAGGGATTACTAAAGTAAGTTGTTGTTATTGTTGTAAATGATATTTTCTATCTTGATTATTTTGTGTATTTGTTAATGTGAGCTGTAGTCAAACCTAACAGTCAACTGTCCAAAGTACACGCATAGAAACACCCCACCAAAAATAATCAAAGATAGGAAAATATTCATTACAAACAAAACCCAACTTTACTTTAGCTAAATTCCTTCCTTTTAAACAGCCCCAGGGCAATCAGGATAGCTAATATACATCCAAATAACTTAAGCACCCCCCCCCCCCTCCCAAAGGGAATCAGGATGCCTTAAATAACTATAAAACAACTCATTTTCCTTGAGCAAACCCAAGCAATAAGTCCCCTTTGTAATAATAGACCCCAATTTACTTTAGCCAATTTCCCTTTCTCTCAAACAGCCCCATGGCAATACATCCAACCTGCCCCCCCCCCCTTGAAAACAGCCCCCAGGCAATCAGGATGAAAACAATCAATTTACAAAGCCAACCCCCCCCTTGCCAAACAGTCCCAAGGCAATCTGGAAGCCTTATATAGAACCCACATTACCTGCGAACATCCAACCTCCACCATTTCTGCCAATAAGAAGCCTCAGCTCCAGCCCCTGTAGTACTTACACTAGAAACAAAAAATCTACACAATATAAAAAAAAACAAAAATAATTAATAAAAGCAATAAAATACAATAACTCAAGCTAACTAGCAGTTGGTCCCCTTTAAGATGATAGACCCCCCATTTCACTTCAGCCAACTTATCTTTCTCTCAACCAGCCTCATGGCAATCACAATGGCTAATATACATCCAACCTGCCCCCCTCCCCCTTGAAAACAGCCCCCAGGCAATCAGGATGCCTTAAACCTTTATAACAAGCAATTTTACAAAGCCAATCCCCCCCCCTTGCCAAACAGCCCAAGGCAAATGGAAGCCTCATTATAGAACCCACATTACCTGCTAACATCCAACCTCCACCATTTCTGCCAATAAGAAGCCTCAGCTCCAGCCCCAGCAGTACTTACACTAGAAACAAAAAATCTACACAATATAAAAAAAACAAAAATAATTAATAAAAAGCAATAAAATACAATAACTCAAGCTAACTAGCAGTTGGTCCCCTTTAGATGATAGACCCCCAATTTACTTCAGACAACTTATCTTTCTCTCAACCAGCCCCATGTCAATACATCCAACCTGCCCCCCTCCCCCTTGAAAACAGCCCCCAGGCAATCAGGATGCCTTAAACATTTAAAACAAGCAATTTTACAAAGCCAACCCCCCCCCTCCCCAAACAGCCCCAAGGCAATGTAAAAGCCTTATTGTAGAACCCACATTACCTGCTAACATCCCACCTCCACCATTTCTGCCAAAAAGAAGCCTTAACTCCAGCCCCTGTAGTACTTACACTAGAAACAAAAATCTACACAATATAAAAAAAAACAAAAATAATTAATAAAAAGCAATAAAATACAATAACTCAAGCTAACTAGCAGTTGGTCCCCTTTAAGATGATAGACCCCCAATTTACTTCAGCCAACTTATCTTTCTCTCAACCAGCCCCATGGCAATACATCCAACCTGCCCCCCTCCCCTTGAAAACAGCCCCCAGGCAATCAGGATGCCTTAAACATTTAAAACAAGCAATTTTACAAAGCCAACCCCCCCCCCCCCCCCCAAACAGCCCCAAGGCAATATAAAAGCCTTATTGTAGAACCCACATTACCTGCTATCATCCCACCTCCACCATGTCTGCCAATAAGAAGCCTTAACTCCAGCCCCTGTAGTAACTAGAAACAAAAAATCTACACAATATTAATACAACAATAATTAATAAAAAACAATAACTCAAGCTAACTAGCAGTTGATCCCTTAAAATAATAGACCCCAATTTACTTAAGCCAACTTCCTTTCTCTCTAACAGCCGCATGGCAATACATCCAACCTGCCCCCCTCCCCCTTGAAAACAGCCCCCAGGCAATCAGGATGCCTTAAACCTTTAAAACAACCAATTTTACAAAGCCAACCCCCCTCCCTTCCCCAAACAGCCCCAAGACAATATAAAAGCCTTATTGTAGAACCCACATTACCTGCTAACATCCCACCTCCACCATTTCTGCCAATAAAAAGCCTCAACTCCAGCCCCTGTAGTAACTAGAAACAAAAAATCTACACAATATAAAAAAAACAAAAATAATTAATAAAAAACAATAAAATACAATAACTCAAGCTAACTAGCAGTTGGTCCCCTTTAAAATAATAGACCCCAATTTACTTCAGCCAACTTATCTTTCTCTTAAACAGCCCCATAGCAATACATCCAACCTCCCCCCCCCCCTTCCCCTTGAAAACAGCCCCCAGGCAATCAGGATGCCTTAAACCTTTAAAACAAGCAATTTTACAATGCCAACCCCCCCTTGCCAAACAGCCCCAAGGCAATCTGGAAGCCTAATTATAGAACCACATTACCTGCTAACATCCCACCTCCACCAATACTGCCAATAAGAAGCCTCAACTCCAGACCTTGTAGTACTTACACTAGAAACAAAAATCTACACAATATAAAAAAAACAAAAATAATTAATAAAATCATTAAAATACAATAACTCAAGCTAACTAGCAGTTAATCCCCTTTAAAATGACAGACCCCCAATTTACTTCAGCCAACTTTATTTCTCTCAACCAGCCCCATGGCAATACATCCAACCTGCCCCCTCCCCCTTGAAAACAGCCCCCAGGCAATCAGGATGCCTTAAACCTTTGAAACAAGCAATTTTACAAAGCCAACAACCCCCCTCCCCCTTCCCAAACAGCCTCAAGGCAATGTGGAAGCCTTATTATAGAACCCATATTACCTGCTAACATCCCACCTCCACCATTTCTGCCAATAAGAAGCCTCAACTCCAGCCCCTGTAGTAACTAGAAACAAAAATCTACACAATATAAAAAAAACAAAAATAATTAATAAAAAAAAGTAAAATACAATAACTCAAGCTAACAAGCAGTTGGTCCCCTTTAAAATAATAGACCCCGATTTACTTCAGCCAACTTATCTTTCTCTTAAACAGCCCCACGGCAATACATCCAACCTGCCCCCCTCCCCTTTGAAAACAGCCCCCAGGCAATCAGGATGCCTTATACCTTTAAATTAGTATAAACTTTTTAAGTTAAATATATGAGGATTCCTAAATATTAAGCAAAGGAGATTACATACTTACGTATTAATATTTCATTAATTATAGACTGGATTTATATACCATGAGTTTCTATACCATGAGTTTCAATGTCGCACAACCTAAATAACGATTACCTCTTGGTATTTCCCAAATTCTATTGGACAGCCATAAATTTAGGACCTAAAGCAGGCAGCATTTCTTAACATCCTAAACAAAACAGATAATCCTTAAAATAAAAACCATATTTACTCCACTGAAGTCATTTATATTATGGCAAGTATTTTAGTTTTCAATGAACAGGTTACAGGAGATCTCTGGGCTCTAATTGGTTCCAATTTAAGGTGGGAACACACTGCTACAAACTGTGTCAAAATTAATTGACCAAGTTCAGGGCATGTCATAGAATATTAACATTGCAAGGAGTTACCTTTTACCAATTAAATTACACATTACTAAAGAGATCACTTTTTCTAAGAAATGTTCGTTTTAAACTCATTAACTTTATTTTAAACAAAATAAAGACTATTCAGTGTTGAAAACAACTAGAAATATCAGAAGTACGAAAGAACTGCAACAGTTCCTGTGTTTCCTTAAAATGCTATTTTAATATTAATCACAATTCAAATATAACGCCACATTATTAATATTTAATTCAGAAGGCCCCTCTTAGAGGGATTGAGGGTGTAAGTAAACTCAGATATGGACCATTGATGATAATGTGCAATTGTTTTGAGCCTCCACTTTTAGGGACCCCTGCAATGGGGGATCATAGTTACACCTCTGATTTAGAATAAATTCTTAAATACATTTTTTATTCAACAATAAGTAGCCGTGAGATTATGTGGAAATCCCTATTAAAAATTAAAAGACTTACAGACATTTTTTGGCAGGACTTCCCCAATGCAGGACCCAAGACTTCCCCATGCAGGTTTCAGCAATTTAAGTCTAAGTTAAAATGCCTATAGAGTAATATGTTTGGTGACTCCCAGGCAACTTTGGTTGCTTTTATTTTTCTAGATGTCCTGTTTTAAAGATTAAAAACCAAAGTATCAAAAATATTCAACAATAATCTTTATTTGCATGTGTCTGTATAGTGACAAACTAAAAACATTTAGTGACTTCTAACTATTATGATTATAGCTCATTAAGAAAATTATACTTACTTATGACTTCTTGGCTATGACAAGGATTGGTCTCTAGTTTTATCTTCAATTTTAAAACTTGAAGCAGGATTATTCCATGATATCCTAAACATTAAACAAAATTTACTGAACTCATTTACACCAATCTCAAAAATTAATGAAGTAATCCAAGAAGGAGTAGGAGTCTCTCTTAAAATCAATATTTACTATATAATCTAAATTTAATTTAAAGTTGTATCCATATTCTACTTTGATATCAATTAAACCCAAGCTCAAACTATTTTGCCCCATTAGAATTAGATCTTCATCTGATTTAAATTACGTTATAGCCCTCTTGATATTTCAAGCCATGAGTATGGGATCAATTATATAATTGATCCCTCACTCATGGCCAGATAGTTTCTTGACTTAAGAAACAACTATACGCACACAAATAATCATCCAAAAAATAAATAACTACACTACTTAAAAACTTGCGTTTCAGGCTTTTTTAAGGCCTCCTGGGTGGTTTTTGCAAAGTTGTCTGTCTTAATGTATGTATGTTTGTGTCTGTTATCATTATAGCACCCAGAGTATTTATGCTAGAGAGTTGAAATTTTGTACAAAAATCAATCTACCACAGTTGTGCTATTCCACAAATATTTTTTATGTCGCCATAAATCTGCAATAATGACAGCAAAAATTTTGAAAAATCATTAAACATAGAATAATGATGTGATCTGATTGACATTGGCACCCATGTAACCATGTAACATAGAATAATGATGTGATCTGATTGAAATTGGCACCCATGTAACCATGTATAAGACTAACATGTGTGTCAAGTTTCATCTCATTATCAGCATTAAATCAATTTTTATCTAATTATTTGTATACATTTTTAAAAAAATTTTAAAAACCAGAAAATATTTCAATTGAGTTGAACTTTGGTACAAGTGTATCCCTTGACATTGTAAATAAGTGAACTAAAGTAAAAAGTAAGTAAAAAGTTTTGTTATAATACAGCAAATGTATCTATGATCTTTGGTGGATCATAAAAGTTAAGCAGCATTGAGCTTGTTCAGTGCCTGGATAAATGATCACTGGGAATGAAACGAATGTATTATACTAGTATATATTATACTATACTATCTGAGGACGAGTAAAGCGAGACCCAAGACATGTAGCAGTATAAATTTAACGACTTGTACTTCTGAGGACAAGCGAAGCGAGTCGGAAGCCTGGAGGATGAGCATAGTGAATCTGATGTAATGAGGAAAAGTTCCAAGGTACCCCCTACCCCATTTTTTAAATTAAATTTAATTTCATGGGGACCTCATTTTACATGATTATTGACTAATTTTAATTCATCTTCTGATAATATAGTTTAAAAATTAAGCTTTGTTGCCAGAATAGGAATGATAAACTCTTTTACCCCCACTCCGACAACTTATCCAATTTAGCCCATGATTCTTTCTTGATACTAACTTTTCACAAAAAATATCTGAACAGAGCCTATCAATTTCAACCAGGCCAATAACTTCTATTTTTAATGATGGTCCATTTGGGGATAAGAATGAGATAAAATTTAATTTGAAAAATGAGATGGTTGTCTTAAAAAAGAATCCTCTTTTCTGTTTTGCATTACTTTTGCTGTGTATTTTATTTATGATTTGTTTTAAGTGGGATAGATGTTTAGTGTGTGTGTCCGTGTGTGTATATAGTTGTCTTAAAAATCTAAAATTGCTACCTGCCTCATTTGGAGAGTAAGAGTAAGGCCTGGAGCGTAAGGCCTGTAGGGTAAGGCCTGGAGAGTAAGGCCTTGTAGAGATCATTTCTTTTGGGGTTCTGTATAAATGTGGTGGAAGTGGGATTTGAAATAAATAAAACTTAGGTCAATGATGCCAATTATTAGGTCAATGATGCCAATTAGGTTTTAGTAGAATTGATATAGGCTTTACATGAAGATTCTGATGGAGGTATTAAATGTATGCAGGTATTAAATGTTGAAGTACTGGGCTAAATTGGTTTTCATTGTTTATTCATTATTTTTAATGGAATTGGATTTGATTTTTTTAGATGGGATATTAATCAGATTTGGACTTTCACATTGGACCTTAAAATATTTCCTTTAAAAAATTTTACTCCTACAGATAGGTTTAAATGTGCAGTGATAATTTTTTATATTGTTTAGGATGCCTTAAAATACTCCTGTTTCAAGAGAAGGTCAGAAGATTAGAGCTGTAATATAGGTATGCAAATTTGCATGAATGACAATGGAGCCACCACTTTTTTGAGACTAATTGAGACCAACCCTTGTCGCAGCCTATACTCATCTAGAAATGTTGCAGTCATCGTAAGTATAATATTTTATTCAAATAAAACTCTTCATAATAGCTTAGTGTCATTCTATTATGACTTCCTGTTTTAATACTTTGGACATTGGAGGTATTATTAACAAGATGTTATATTGGTGGTAAAATGAATTGCAAATATATGAGAAAGTGATACAGAGAGATCCTAATAACATAGAGAAAAGACAGAGCTTGGTAATGGAGTCACTGTGTCTTGATTAGAACCCATACTTTAATAATTAAGTTAACATCAAGAGAGAATCATAGAATTAAAATAAGGTCGTGACTGGATAAGTTGTCGGAGAGGAGATAAAGCTTATTATTCCCAATCTGGCTAGTAAACTTAATTTTTAAACTATATTATCTGGAGATGAATTAAATTTAGTCTTAAATCATGAGGTCCCCACGAGATTAAATTTAATTCAAAAAATGGGATGGAGACAATATCACAAATGGATTGATTCTCTTATTAAGGGATAAAATCTTTTAATCTTGCATGATTTGTTTTCCTTAATGTGGTGTGTACATCATTGAAGTTTTTAAGAGTAGTAGTTGTTTATTTTTTGGAGGATTATTAGTATGCGTATAGTTGTTTCTTAAGTTAAGAAACTATCTGGCCATGCCCTCACTCATCAATTATATATTTGGAAAAACTAAATCCCAGATATTAGGCTTTAATACAAAGCTTTGTAATTTTTTTAATGATTTTAAGTTACATTTCATACCTTACCTTCCGCAATGCAGCCATATTCAATCAACAAATTTGACAAGAGCAGTCTGAACTCTAGCACATGCAGCACTTGTGTTAAATACAACTCCCAAACTAAAACAAATACAATATACTAACTTTAAACATTTCCATGCAACATGACGGCCATAAATGAAGTACGAACATATTGGGGTATGGTACCTGGAAACTTTTTCTCACCTAATCAGATTTACTACTCTCATCCATAACACTTAGACCCTCTATGCTTATTATTAATAATAATTTAGTTTTTCTTGAGAATCGTTTAACTAGTTTTGGATCTGTGCGATCATCCATCCACAAATTGACCACGCTCATATAGTGTTCTCACAAAAATCATGGATATACTAGTCATATTAATTAAACAAAGCACACTTGTTCATTATATTGTGCCAAAATTCAAGAATTGGATGGTTTCACAATTTTCTCTATTTTACAAAAACATCATTCAATAGAAATTAATCTAATACTGATAAAAAGGTGTAATTAGCAAAGTGTTGATATTATATAGGACTACATGCTGCAAAATTACAAATTGATCCAATAATTTTCCATGTTTTTTAGTTTTTGAAGAGAACTGATACAAAATATAACAAAATTATTTCTTGGAGAGCACAAAAAGCCTAAAGATTGTTTTAGAACCTAAAGTTAAACTCCCTGGCATAAACACTCTGGGATTTATTATGACAACAACATACAAGCTATGAAGACAAACATACAGACAGACACATCAGTAAGGCCTATTCAGGTCTCGTGAAAATCTGAATATAATACAGTTGAAATTTTGGCTTTGTATTTTTGTAGAGCAAACACCTTTTCCTTTATACCTACGGTATAATAGAGGAAAGATAAACATTTTAACCAAAATATGAGATGAACTTCGTTGACTTTACTAAAGTTTGATAAGTTTTATTTTAACAACAAATTTACCTTAATTCAATTCTGTCATAAGTCTACTTTAAGTTAACTGTAAATACAATACTCCTACTTAAATCAGATTTGATTTTCATTTTACCACTAATAAAACATTATATAAATCAAATATGAACCCTATTCCAATGAGGAAGATGCATGTTTGCCAAATATACTTTTATTTAAAAGTATACTACATTTAATGAATAATACCACTTGCAACATTTTTTTAGTGTTCCAATTATTTTTTAAAATATACTGTAGTTGTTGGGGCGTGTTGTATCGCACCACAAGGGATTTATTTAGAAACTTTTCGTGGTTATAATTTGTTGCTTAATGTACCTTTTATTTTCAGACTTCTAGCTGCTTTATTCTATTGCATTGCCGCTTTACAATTTTTTAGTAACCTCAAGTTATAGTGGGAAATTACTCTTATCACATGTGATAACAATAATTTAGGTGTTGTCATTGTAATTAAACTTTTTAATTATAACATTTTAACAATATTATAATTATATTAATGCTATTTTAAATAATTAAAAGGAAATATTAGTAGTAATTATGTGTTTTGTGCACATAATAAACTATCAATGATAAAGTTTCAAGTGCTTCTGGTTTACCCTACTTTTCGTTTAGTTTATGAAATTATTACATTGAATTTGAGAAAATAATTATCCTTTAATTAATATGTACTAACTTTAATAAAAAAGGCATCACACAAAATAGAGCTTTTGTGTTAGTAATCTCAACACCGAATATTGCTCAAATCCGATTCACATGTCCCAACTGTAAGATGATGCAAGTACGTTCTTAATTTGAACAAAAAATAATTTAAAACTAGCAATTGTTCACATGTTTTTTTACAAAAGATAATGCAGACTAATAAAATAATAACTATTTACCCCTATTCTAAGCAATATCATAATCTGAACGACACGTAAGGTAAACAAAAATCAAGTAAAACTTTATTGTTTAGCGATATATGAACGACATTGCCTAAAAGATTATAGATTCAGATTTCGATTATTTTTTCATTTAGATTATTAGATTCATTTTAGATTCAGGTTTGTGTGGTAATTTTGAGCATTGCAGGCTTAAAATAACTTCTACACAATGAAAACTGGTAGGTATAACTAAACAAGGGTTTTTGAACATTTGTTACTTTTAGTATTGATTTGAAATGAACCAATCAGTTGATTGGTTCAACAACCCAATTGACGTAATAGCTTTTTGCCGCGAATCTTACTTTTTTAGTTTTTTTTTAATTGGTTATAAAAATTTGTACAATTAATATTTACATTTTTTTCTTTGAAATACATTTTTTCATACATCATACCTAACAAAACAAAAATAACCATAGATCAAAATTTATGCCTCTTCCTTATTTTTGTTAATGTTATCTTTGAATTAAAGTCTATCGTTAAGTTTAAAAATCTTGACAGGTCAGTTTAGACACCACTGATTCTTAAGAAAAAAACCCCTGCAAGAAAGGAGCGGGAAAAAACTATGTGAACAAATCAGGTTATTTTACCTGTATTTTTTTGGTGATGTTTTTTTACGTTTCTTTTGTGTAGTTTTATTTTAAAATATCATTTTATGATTAATTTGAAAGTAATCTTCAAAACGATGTAATCAAAGTGAACGATTGCCAGGAAGAAGGGTTTTTCCCTACGCGGTTATTGTGGCAGGGATTTTTTTCTTTTTAAGTGAGAGGTTGGCAGCGGCTTCTCTGATTGGTCAATCCCCAAAATACTTATGACCTTGGGGATTTTTAAACTAAACGATAGACTGTAGAGCTTTCTTAACATTTCAACAATATTAAGATTGTAAGCCTAATCAATGGTAGTTAAACTGAAGATTTGCTTTCAACTACAGAGGTCCCTCATTCCTTGTAGTTATATGGACTGGTTCCATACTTTACTTGGACTCTAATAACTATAAGTAAATTTTGTAAGTAATATACTCACTTGAGCTTAGTCAATTAACAGCTTTAAATAGGGGCCATACTGGAACCACCCCAACACCACTCTGCAAGTATGGAGAAGCCTAGCTCCAAACCCTGTAGGATTTGACTAAACAGCTAAAAAACATTAACAAATACACAAAATAATCAAGATAGAAAATATCATTACAATACAAACCCACTTTACTTTAGCTAAATTCCCTTCCCTTTTAAACAGCCCCAGGGCAATCAGGATAGCTAATATACATCCAAATACTTAAGCACCCCCCCCCCCCAAGGGAATCAGGAGCCTTAAATAACTATAAAACAACCCATTTTCCTTGAGCAAACCCAAGCAATAAGTCCCTTTGTAATAATAGACCCCAATTTACTTTAGCCAATTTCCCTTTCTCTCAAACAGCCCCATGGCAATACATCCAACCTGCCCCCCTCCCCCTTGAAAACAGCCCCCAGGCAATCAGGATGAAAACAACAAATTTTACAAAGCCAACCCCCCCCCTTGCCAAACAGCCCAAGGCAATCTGGAAGCCTTATTATAGAACCCACATTACCTGCTAACATCCCACCTCCACCATTTCTGCCAATAAGAAGCCTCAACTCCAGCCCCTGTAGTACTTACACTAGAAACAAAAAATCTACACAATATAAAAAAAACAAAAATAATTAATAAAAAAGCAATAAATACAATAACTCAAGCTAACTAGCAGTTGGTCCCCTTTAGATGATAGACCCCCAATTACTTCAGCCAACTTATCTTCTCTTCAACAGCCCATGGCAATACATCCAACCTGCCCCCTCCCCCTTGAAAACAGCCCCCAGGCAATCAGGATGCCTTAAACTTTAAAACAAGCAATTTTACAAAGCCAACCCCCCCCCCCCCCAAACAGCCCCAAGGCAATCTAGAAGCCTTATTATAGAACCCACATTACCTGCTACATCCCACCTCCACCATTCTGCCAATAAGAAGCCTTAACTCCAGCCCCTGTAGTAACTAGAAACAAAAAATCTACACAATATTAATACAACAATAATTAATAAAAAACAATAACTCAAGCTAACTAGCAGTTGATCCCCTTTAAAATAATAGACCCCAATTTACTTAAGCCAACTTCCCTTTCTCTCAACAGCCGCATGGCAATACATCCAACCTGCCCCCCCCCTTGAAACAGCCCCAGGCAATCAGGATGCCTTAAACCTTTAAAACAACCAATTTTACAAAGCCAACCCCCCTCCCTTCCCCAAACAGCCCCAAGGCAATTAAAAGCCTTATTGTAGAACCACATTACCTGCTTACATCCCACCTCCACCATTTCTGCCAATAAAAAGCCTCAACTCCAGCCCCTGTAGTAACTAGAAAAAAAATCTACACAATATAAAAATAAATAATAAAAAAAAAAAAATAAAATACAATAACTCAAGCTAACTAGCAGTTGTCCCCTTTAAAATAATAGACCCCAATTTACTTCAGCCAACTTATCTTTCTCTTAAACAGCCCCAGCAATACATCCAACCTTCCCCCCCCCCCTTGAAAACAGCCCCCAGGCAATCAGGATGCCTTAAACCTTTAAAACAAGCAATTTTACAATGCCAACCCCCTCCCTTGCCAAACAGCCCCAAGGCAATCTGGAAGCCTAATTATAGAACCACATTACCTGCTAACATCCCACCTCCACCAATACTGCCAATAAGAAGCTCAACTCCAGACCTTGTAGTACTTACACTAGAAACAAAAATCTACACAATATAAAAAAAAAAAAAAAATAATTAATAAAAACATTAAAATACAATAACTCAAGCTAACTAGCAGTAATCCCCTTTAAAATGACAGACCCCCAATTTACTTCAGCCAACTTTATTTCTCTCAACCAGCCCCATGGCAATACATCCAACCTGCCCCCCTCCCCTTGAAACAGCCCCCAGGCAATCAGGATGCCTTAAACCTTTGAAACAAGCAATTTTACAAAGCCAACAACCCCCCTCCCCCTTCCCAAACAGCCTCAAGGCAATGTGGAAGCCTTATTATAGAACCCATATTACCTGCTAACATCCCACCTCCACCATTTCTGCCAATAAGAAGCCTCAGCTCCAGCCCCTGTAGTAACTAGAAACAAAAAATCTACACAATATAAAAAAAAAACAAAAATAATTAATAAAAAAAGTAAAATACAATAACTCAAGCTAACAAGCAGTTGGTCCCCTTTAAAATAATAGACCCCGATTTACTTCAGCCAACTTATCTTTCTCTTAAACAGCCCCATGGCAATACATCCAACCTGCCCCCCTCCCCTTGAAAACAGCCCCAGGCAATCAGGATGCCTTATACCTTTAAATTAGTATAAACCTTTTTAAGTTAAATATATGAGGATTCCTAAATATTAAGCAAAGGAGATTACATACTTACGTATTAATATTTCATTAATTATAGACTGGATTTATATACCATGAGTTTCTATACCATGAGTTTCAATGTCGCACAACCTAAATAACGATTACCTCTTGGTATTTCCCAAATTCTATTGGACAGCCATAAATTTAGGACCTAAAGCAGGCAGCATTTCTTAACATCCTAAACAAAACAGATAATCCTTAAAATAAAAAACCATATTTACTCCACTGAAGTCATTTATATTATGGCAAGTATTTTAGTTTTCAATGAACAGGTTACAGGAGATCTCTGGGCTCTAATTGGTTCCAATTTAAGGTGGGAACACACTGCTACAAACTGTGTCAAAATTAATTGACCAAGTTCAGGGCATGTCATAGATATATTAACATTGCAAGGAGTTACCTTTTACCAATTAAATTACACATTACTAAAGAGATCACTTTTTCTAAGAAATGTTCGTTTTAAACTCATTAACTTTATTTTTAAACAAAATAAAGACTATTCAGTGTTGAAAACAACTAGAAAATATCAGAAGTACGAAAGAACTGCAACAGTTCCTGTGTTTCCTTAAAATGCTATTTTAATATTAATCACAATTCAAATATAACGCCACATTATTAATATTTAATTCAGAAGGCCCCTCTTAGAGGGGATTGAGGGTGTAAGTAAACTCAGATATGGACCATTGATGATAATGTGCAATTGTTTTGAGCCTCCACTTTTAGGGACCCCTGCAATGGGGATCATAGTTACACCTCTGATTTAGAATAAATTCTTAAATACATTTTTTATTCAACAATAAGTAGCCGTGAGATTATGTGGAAATCCCTATTAAAAATTAAAAGACTTAGAGACATTTTTTTGGCAGGACTTCCCCAATGCAGGACCCAAGACTTCCCCATGCAGGTTTCAGCAATTTAAGTCTAAGTTAAAATGCCTATAGAGTAATATGTTTGGTGACTCCCAGGCAACTTTGGTTGCTTTTATTTTTTCTAGATGTCCTCTTTTAAAGATTAAAAACCAAAGTATCAAAAATATTCAACAATAATCTTTATTTGCATGTGTCTGTATAGTGACAAACTAAAAACATTTAGTGACTTCTAACTATTATGATTATAGCTCATTAAGAAAATTATACTTACTTATGACTTCTTGGCTATGACAAGGATTGGTCTCTAGTTTTATCTTCAATTTTAAAACTTGAAGCAGGATTATTCCATGATATCCTAAACATTAAACAAAATTTACTGAACTCATTTACACCAATCTCAAAAATTAATGAAGTAATCCAAGAAGGAGTAGGAGTCTCTCTTAAAATCAATATTTACTATATAATCTAAATTTAATTTAAAATTGTATCCATATTCTACTTTGATATCAATTAAACCCAAGCTCAAACTATTTTGCCCCATTAGAATTAGATCTTCATCTGATTTAAATTACGTTATAGCCCTTGATATTTCAAGCCATGAGTATGGGATCAATTATATAATTGATCCCTCACTCATGGCCAGATAGTTTCTTGACTTAAGAAACAACTATACGCACACAAATAATCATCCAAAAAATAAATAACTACACTACTTAAAAACTTGCGTTTCAGGCTTTTTTAAGGCCTCCTGGGTGGTTTTTGCAAAGTTGTCTGTCTTAATGTATGTATGTTTGTGTCTGTTATCATTATAGCACCCAGAGTATTTATGCTAGAGAGTTGAAATTTTGTACAAAAATCAATCTACCGCAGTTGTGCTATTCCACAAATATTTTTTATGTCGCCATTAACCCGCAATAATGACAGCAAAAATTTTGAAAAATCATTAAACATAGAATAATGATGTGATCTGATTGACATTGGCACCCATGTAACATAGAATAATGATGTGATCTGATTGAAATTGGCACCCATGTAACCATGTATAAGACTAACATGTGTGTCAAGTTTCATCTCATTATCAGCATTAAATCAATTTTTATCTAATTATTTGTATACATTTTTAAAAAAATTTTAAAAACCAGAAAATATTTCAATTGAGTTGAACTTTGGTACAAGTGTATCCCTTGACATTGTAAATAAGTGAACTAAAGTAAAAAGTAAGTAAAAAGTTTTGTTATAATACAGCAAATGTATCTATGATTTTTGGTGGATCATAAAAGTTAAGCAGCATTGAGCTTGTTCAGTGCCTGGATAAATGATCACTGGGAATGAAACGAATGTATTATACTAGTATATATTATACTATACTATCTGAGGACGAGTAAAGCGAGACCCAAGACATGTAGCAGTATAAATTTAACGACTTGTACTTCTGAGGACAAGCGAAGCGAGTCGGAAGCCTGGAGGATGAGCATAGTGAATCTGATGTAATGAGGAAAAGTTCCAAGGTACCCCCTACCCCATTTTTTAAATTAAATTTAATTTCATGGGGACCTCATTTTACATGATTATTGACTAATTTTAATTCATCTTCTGATAATATAGTTTAAAAAATTAAGCTTTGTTGCCAGAATAGGAATGATAAACTCTTTTACCCCCACTCCGACAACTTATCCAATTTAGCCCATGATTCTTTCTTGATACTAACTTTTCACAAAAAATATCTGAACAGAGCCTATCAATTTCAACCAGGCCAATAACTTCTATTTTTAATGATGGTCCATTTGGGGATAAGAATGAGATAAAATTTAATTTGAAAAATGAGATGGTTGTCTTAAAAAAGAATCCTCTTTTCTGTTTTGCATTACTTTTTGCTGTGTATTTTATTTATGATTTGTTTTAAGTGGGATAGATGTTTAGTGTGTGTGTCCGTGTGTGTATATAGTTGTCTTAAAATCTAAAATTGCTACCTGCCTCATTTGGAGAGTAAGGCCTGTAGGGTAAGGCCTGGAGAGTAAGGCCTGGAGAGTAAGGCCTTGTAGAGATCATTTCTTTTGGGGTTCTGTATAAATGTGGTGGAAGTGGGATTTGAAATAAATAAAACTTAGGTCAATGATGCCAATTATTAGGTCAATGATGCCAATTAGGTTTTAGTAGAATTGATATAGGCTTTACATGAAGATTCTGATGGAGGTATTAAATGTATGCAGGTATTAAATGTTGAAGTACTGGGCTAAATTGGTTTTCATTGTTTATTCATTATTTTTAATGGAATTGGATTTGATTTTTTTTAGATGGGATATTAATCAGATTTGGACTTTCACATTGGACCTTTAAAATATTACCTTTAAAAAATCTTACTCCTACAGATAGGTTTAAATGTGCAGTGATAATTTTTTATATTGTTTAGGATGCCTTAAAATACTCCTGTTTCAAGAGAAGGTCAGAAGATTAGAGCTGTAATATAGGTATGCAAATTTGCATGAATGACAATGGAGCCACCACTTTTTTGAGACTAATTGAGACCAACCCTTGTCGCAGCCTATACTCATCTAGAAATGTTGCAGTCATCGTAAGTATAATATTTTATTCAAAAATAAACTCTTCATAATAGCTTAGTGTCATTCTATTATGACTTCCTGTTTTAATACTTTGGACATTGGAGGTATTATAACAAGATGTTATATTGGTGGTAAAATGAATTGCAAATATATGAGAAAGTGATACAGAGAGATCCTAATAACATAGAGAAAAGACAGAGCTTGGTAATGGAGTCACTGTGTCTTGATTAGAACCCATACTTTAATAATTAAGTTAACATCAAGAGAGAATCATAGAATTAAAATAAGGTCGTGACTGGATAAGTTGTCGGAGAGGAGATAAAGCTTATTATTCCCAATCTGGCTAGTAAACTTAATTTTTAAACTATATTATCTGGAGATGAATTAAATTTAGTCTTAAATCATGAGGTCCCCACGAGATTAAATTTAATTCAAAAATGGGATGGAGACAAAATCACAAATGGATTGATTCTCTTATTAAGGGATAAAATCTTTTAATCTTGCATGATTTGTTTTCCTTAATGTGGTGTGTACATCATTGAAGTTTTTAAGAGTAGTAGTTGTTTATTTTTTGGAGGATTATTAGTTGCGTATAGTTGTTTCTTAAGTTAAGAAACTATCTGGCCATGCCCTCACTCATCAATTATATATTTGGAAAAACTAAATCCCAGATATTAGGCTTTAATACAAAGCTTTGTAATTTTTTTTAATGATTTTAAGTTACATTTCATACCTTACCTTCCGCAATGCAGCCATATTCAATCAACAAATTTGACAAGAGCAGTCTGAACTCTAGCACATGCAGCACTTGTGTTAAATACAACTCCCAAACTAAAACAAATACAATATACTAACTTTAAACATTTCCATGCAACATGACGGCCATAAATGAAGTACGAACATATTGGGGTATGGTACCTGGAAACTTTTTCTCACCTAATCAGATTTACTACTCTCATCCATAACACTTAGACCCTCTATGCTTATTATTAATAATAATTTAGTTTTTCTGAGAATCGTTTAACTAGTTTTGGATCTGTGCGATCATCCATCCACAAATTGACACGCTCATATAGTGTCTCACAAAAATCATGGATATACTAGTCATATTAATATTAAACAAGCACACTTGTTCATTATATTGTGCCAAAATTCAAGAATTGGATGGTTTCACAATTTTCTCTATTTTACAAAAACATCATTCAATAGAAATTAATCTAATACTGATAAAAAGGTGTAATTAGCAAAGTGTTGATATTATATAGGACTACATGCTGCAAAATTACAAATTGATCCAATAATTTTCCATGTTTTTTAGTTTTTGAAGAGAAACTGATACAAAATATAACAAAATTATTTCTTGAGAGCACAAAAAGCCTAAAGATTGTTTTAGAACCTAAAGTTAAACTCCCTGGCATAAAACTCTGGGATTTATTATGACAACAACATACAAGCTATGAAGACAAACATACAGACAGACACATCAGTAAGGCCTATTCAGGTCTCGTGAAAATCTGAAATATAATACAGTTGAAATTTTGGCTTTGTATTTTTGTAGAGCAAACACCTTTCCTTTATACCTACGGTATAATAGAGGAAAGATAAACATTTTAACCAAAATATGAGATGAACTTCGTTGACTTTACTAAAGTTTGATAAGTTTTATTTAACAACAAATTTACCTTAATTCAATTCTGTCATAAGTCTACTTTAAGTTAACTGTAAATAACAAATACTCTACTTAAATCAGATTTGATTTTCATTTTA
>JACMZG010001893.1:27149023-27159023 GCA_018340805.1 Microvelia longipes | reverse complement strand
GCGAAGCGAGTCGGAAAAATTGTCAAAATCTCAGCCGGATGGCATACACTATTTTTTTGAGGTAGCACTCATTAAATAAACTGCGCCATATACTTAATTGAAAAAAAAAAAACGTCCAATTAACTCCATATTATCGTCGTCATTGAATTCATCCATAACTTCACACTTTTACTCAAAAATGAAGAAGCTTTACAAATAAACACACAATAATTGACAATTAGAACACCTTTAAAAGCGAAAAAAAATTAGTCTACGACAAAAACAGAACCAAAATGAACGTTTTTAAACAAACCTCATGAAGGATTTATGTAGATTGTTTTTTTGAACACGCTACATTACCGTAATGGCGGCAATATATGAATTACTTTTACGTCCTAGGAGTTTTTTTACATTCATTATTGTCCTCGGAGGCGAAAAGTACTAAATAACCTCCTACAACATTAATGATTGGCTTCTCATCCTAAAAACGGTCCAATAAAGTGCTCAATTACGTACTACCTCAAAAAAATATTTTCTTGTCTCTTAAAGAAAAACTATACTACAATAATAAGAAATACGTACACCCTTAGAATAATACTATATATAGAAGGAGTACTACTGATAACACGAAAGCCCGTTCACTGATGCACTTAAGTAATGCTGCCACCCTAACAATATACAATTTTCTAAAAAAAAGTTGGCAATACTTCCGGTTGCTGAATTATTATGTTCTATTATTAATTAATTATTGATTATTCATAAAATACTAATATAAATATCGGTGCATTACAATATTTTAAGCATTTTAAATTGTAGTTTAACGTATTTATTAAAATTATATTAAAAGTAGTCCTCGTCAACTAAATGTAGATTCTTGTATTCCGCCACCCTTTTGCCATCTAAGACCAAGACCAGTTTTATTAAATTCTCAGCAGGTGTTTCAAGTTATTATATTTGTTCTTTACGATCTTTCTTCATTAATAGATATTTATGACACATATTTAAAATAATGTTTTGTTGTCAGGTTGGCAGCATTACTTAGTTGCACCAGTCAACCGGCTTTCGTGTTATCAGTAGAATTACATTGAGTTTACGGTCCTGTGCTCCTTCTATATATAGTATTATTCTAAGGTAACACCAAACAAAATCGGGTACGGAGTACCTCGCGAGTTTTCCTTATCACGTCGGATTCGCTACGTTCATCCTCCCCTGCCTCAGAATATAAAAGTCGTTAAATTTATTTTGCAACATGTCCTCGGACTCGCTTCGCTCTTCCTCAGATAGGAAATTTATTCCTTTACCACGGTCACCCATCCATGCACTGACCATTTTCGATGCTGTTTATCTTTTATGATCCAACAAAAACAAAAGATATACTTATCGTATTGAAACGAAACTTAATGCACTTATTTATTACGTAAAGGTATACACTAGTACCAAATTTTCACTCATCAGGATTATTTTCCGATTTTTAAAAAAAACGTACACAAGTAATTTGATAAAATTAAACTAATACTGGTAATGAGATGAAACTTGGCACATATGTTAGTCTTATACATGGCTACATGCGTGCCAAATCTCAATCTGATTGCAACATTTTTTCGTGTTTTATAATAACGTATAATTATTGTGGGTATATGACGTCATAAACAAATAATTTCCGGATAGCACAACTACACTCATAGACAGATTTTTGTACAAAGTTTCAACTCTCTAGCATAACTACACTAGGAGCTACGATGCTAACACAGACACATACACACAATCATTTATTTACAGACGCAACTGTGTGAAAACTATTCAGGAGGTCTAAAACACCTGAAACGGATAATTCCGGTGACATCCCGGTTTTTGATTTTATATAAACGCAATACCTTTCCTATATACTTATAGTATAAATAAGGAAAAGTAAAAATATTTTACTTTTCCTCAAAAAGATTCCCGGTCTACGCCGGGAATTCTTCTCTCGTTATCGGACTCGCTATGCTCATCCTCATATCTTAGGACACGCTTTGCTCATTAGAATTTATATTACGCTTAATTCAATAAATTTAATTTAACCCCTGGAAACCTCAGACAAGAAAGATTAGTTAAAAGCTTAGCGGTCACCCATCCGCATACTAACCACACCCTGACGCTTAAAAAAGTGACCCGACAAAAATGCTTAACATACTAATTGTATTGAAATAAACCTTTGAATACTTGTGCTTAAATGAAAGCATGCCAAACTTACCTCAGTTGGTTATTTTTCATATTCGTATATTTAAAAAATTAGGTACGGGATGCCTCGGAACTTTTCTCATTACGCAAGTAAGAGAAAAGAAACACTCGAACTTTTCTTTCCTTTTTCTCGCTTCACAAATAATCAGAATAGAAATGCTTTTAATTTACACTGGAATATGTCTTGCGACGCGCTTCGTTCGCCCTCAGATAGTAAATACATCCGTTTCTTTCTTAGCGGTCACCCGTCCAGGCACAGCCCACGCTTGATATTGTTTAATTTTTATCATGTAGATGCGTGCCGAATCTCGAATTGATCGCAACATTTTTCCGCGTAATATATTTTTTTATAAACTTTTTGGCGAGTCATTAATCCAAGTTAATGATGTCACAAGAAAAATATTTTCCGGGTAGCACAATCATATATATAGACTGACTTTTGTACCAAGTTTCAACTCTTTACCATGCATAAATTCGCTTGGAGCTATGATTATAACAGACATACACAAACATACACATGGAAATACAACTTGAGAAAACCACTTAAGAGGCTTAAAACACCTAAAACGGATAATTCAGGTGACATCCTGGTTTTGGCTGTTTTTGCAAACACAATATTTTTTAAATTTCCTCATTTATACCGTAGGTATATAGCAAGAGTATTTTGTTTGCAAAAGATCCGAAACCAGGATGTAACCAGAATTATCCGTTTCAGGTGTTATAACGCCTCTTGAGTGGTTTTCACAAAGTTGTCTGTATGTGTGAGTGGGACTGTCTGTTGTAATCGTAGCTTCTAGTGTATTAATGCTATAAAAGCAAAACTTTGTACAAAACTTAGTCTACCGCTGTAGTTGAGCTATTCGGAAAATATGTTTATGACATCATAAACCTCAATAATGACTCAGCAAAAATTTCGAAAAATCAAAAAACGCGGAAAATGATGTCATCCTTTTGAAATTTGGCACGCATGTAACCATGTATAAGACTAACATATGTGCTAAGTTTCATCTTATTATCAGCATTACTTTAATTTTTATCATATTTTATTAAATATGATTTTATTATTTATAAAATAAATTAAAATAAATTAATATTTTTATTATTTATATAAATAAATAAGTAAACCAAGTTTCGTTTCAATACAATGAGTATTATCGATGGATCATAAACATTAAGCAGCATAGAGCGTGGTCAGAGCTGTGTGGGTGACTGCTGAGAATAAAACGGATGTATTTTTCTATACATAGAATAAATAAGAATAAAATGGTAGGTATCCTTATCATTTAAATGTATTTTCTTTAATATTATTATATGTTATTTTTTTTAAAATTTTAAATGTGCATGTACTATAAATGTATTTATTAAATATAAGGATTGTTAATTAAAAAAAAAAAAAAAAATTTAGAATTTGAGGACGAGCAGAGCAAGTCCGAAGATATGAAGCAGTATAAATTTGGCAAATTGTATATTCTAAGGACTAGCGAAGTGAGTTCGAAGCAGTGGCGAGTTGGATGGAAATATAAACAATGGAACTACTATCTGAGGACAAGCGAAGCGATTCTAAAGAAAAGAGGATGAGCGTAGCGAATCCGATGTGATGAGAAATTGTTTCGAGGCACCCCGTACCTGATTTTTCTATATACCGACAGTATAAATTAGGAGAAGTAAAAAAGTAAGGGGCATAAAGCCGCGTAACGGCCACAGGCCATCCGTACTAAGTTAGTACATTTTGTACCAGACACACTGGAAGCTACAATAAAAACACATAGAGACAGATAGCTTTGTAAAAAATATCCAGGAAGAAACGAAAAAAAAACTGAGACAAACCTAGACCTTAAAATTAGGGCAATTAAGGTGATTTTTAGTCTAAACTTAATACTTTTCCTCATTTATACCGTAGGTAAATAGGAAAAGTTTTTTTTTGGCGAAAAAATCTGAAACTGTAAAGTCATCGGAATTATCCATTTCAGGTGTTTTGAAAGCCTCATAAATATTTTTCACGAAGATGTCTGTCTGTATGTGTGTGTGTGTTAATTAACATCGTAGCTCCGAGTGTATTTATGCTAGAGAGTTGAAAGTAAATATAAATAAATCAGTCTACTGCTGTAGTAGTGCTTTTCGGAAAATATTTTTTTATGACGTCATTAACCCGCAATAATGATCCAGCGAAAATTTCGAATATCATAAAACGCGGAAAAATAATGCGATCGGATTGATATCGGCACGCATGCAGCCAGCCATGTACAACACTAACATGTGTGCAAGTTTCATCTCATTATCAGCATTAGTTAAGTTTTTATTAAATTACTTATGTATGTTTTTTTTTAATTTTATGAAATCAGAAAAAATTCAATTGAGTTTTAATTTGGTACAAGTAATATACCTACGCGTAATAAGTACAGTAAGATATGTTTCAATACAACAATTGTTATGATTTTTGTTGGATCATAAAAGTTAAGCAGTATTGAGCGTGGTCAGTGCTGTATGGGTGACCGCTGAGAATGATACGTATGCATTTACTATCTGAAGACGAGCTAAACGAGTCCAAAATGTTGCAGTATAAATTTGTCGAACTGCATTTCTGAGGACGAGGGAAGCGAGCCCGAAGCAGAGAGGGATGAGCGCAGCGAGTCCAATGTGATGAGGAAACGTTCCAAGGTACCCCGTACCAGATATTTTAATATATACCTAAGTAATAAATGATAAAAAGTAATTACAAAAAAATTAAACGCCTGCGTAAAAAAAGCATTGTTAAAAATGCAATACATACGAGCATTGCGGAATTAGTAGCTTCTTAAAACTGTGGGGTGAGGCTTATAAAATCTCTTAAATTAAATTCAAACCTTTTATAAAGGAGTATGAATAGATAACCGTTTATTAAGTGCTTTACTTTCTTTTACTCAAAACGTTAAAAACGAATACATTTCATGCAATAAACTAACAGTTTTAGTTTAATTAGCATTAAACTAATGCTAATTATGAAATAAAAGTTGATACACTTGTCGGTCTAATGCAGGCCTGGGCAAACTTTTCTAGCAAAGGGCCGCTTAGTCTTTTTACAGCCTGTCGCGGGCCGCATCCCTTAAATCTTAAAGTATGCTAAACCCGCAACAAATTGCAGTTAAGCTGGTGTTTTACTATAGTCAAATTTATTCTCAAAGAATAAGGATTGGGGAACTTAAGCACTAGACGAAAAAAACAAAACGGAGTATCTTCGTCAGATCTTGAAACATAACTAAAGACAAATTTTAATATAACGCTAGGTATAAAAATAATTTTAAAGTATTCCTATGAAATAAAAGATCAAAGGGATTGTATTTTATCAACTCCTTTTCGGCAATTCGCAGGAGGCAAAATTGCTTTTTTTTATCTTATTATTGTGAAAATAAAAATTCGCTAAAATAATTAGAATTAGCCAAATCCGACAATGAGAATTGATATGAAAGGCGGCCGCTCTTTATGTAATTGTTTCTTATCTTACTAGTTTTTGCTTCTCCATATTTTAAAGTTAAAGTAACAATCCATTATTTCCTTATCTTCATATCTAACTTTTCACAACAATTTTGAATTTAACAATTTATTTGCTTATATACCTGATATTTTATTTTTTTTTAAATTTATTTTATCTTTTTCCAAACATTTTAATTTTGCCCGCGGGCCACATAAAAATGCTCCGCGGGCCGCATGTGGCCCGCGGGCCGTAGTTTGCCCAGGCCTGGTCTAATGCAATACCATATGCGCACGGCATGCAATGCACACGGGCATTGCGGGATTAGTAGTTTCTTAAAACTATAGGCTTAGGCTTATAAAATTTTAATAACTTTTGAATTAATTCAAACCTTAAAACAAGGAGTATGTATAGATACTCCTTACATTTATGTTAGTTCTTTAGTTTACTTAACACGAAACGTTAGAAAAATGTATGCCATGCAATAACAATTAAACTAATGATAATGATAAAAAAAATTGCCACCCTATGTGTGGGAAATTTCAAATTGATATAAACATGTTTCTATGATTTATGCATTATTTTTTTGTATTTTAATTGTTACCCATATTACTGAAAAGAATTATAAGAAATATTTTAATTATAAAGAAATTAAAGAGAGATGTATCTCTGGTTATTTATAATGTGATACAACTTTTTTAAGATGTCTTGCTCTTAGTCAAGTATTAAATGGATATGACTCGTGAAAGAGTTGAAATATAGCAATGTAAGAGGAATTGATTCATTATAATAAGTGTCAAAAAAATTGAGTAAAAGAAATTAAAGCACTAATATAAATGCAAGGTGTATCTATACATACTCCTTAATAAAAGGATTGAATTTAATTTAAGAGACTTTATAAGCCTCAACCCACAGTTTTAAGAAGCTACTAATTCCGCAATGCTCGTATGTATTGCACTTTTAACAATGCTTTTTTACGCAGGCGTTTTATTTTTTGTAATTACTTTTTTCATTTACTCCTTAGTTTAAATACAGATATTAAAATATCGGGTACGGGGTACCTCAGAACTTTTCTCATAACGTCGGACTCGCTTCGCAAGTAATCGGCATATTTTGTATTTTTTTTTAACTAAAAGTGTTACTTAAGTACTTAAAGTAATAACCTTCTCTAAATTTACGTGATAAAAGTGAAATGGTTATAAATACGAAGTGAATGAATCGTGTAGGGTGCTGTGCCCACCGTAATTGCTGTTTTTCCAAGCCTGAAATTTACTACAAATTTCAGAAAAATCCTCAATTTACTTCGTAAGTAAACTGATTTTTATGCCAAATATGAGCAGCCATAAGTATAAAGCAAAGAAAAACAGTAATAATAAAACTAAGTCTTCAATTTGTGATTACTGCTCAAATACTATTCAAGAAGGAAACCACTCATACATCGTGTGCACAAAATGTTGTAAACATATTCATAAAGATTGTACGAACATCTCGGATAGTCTTTTTGATGTTCTAATAAAAAACAGTGAATTGGATTGGTTCTGTGAGAATTGTAAATCAAATAATTTTCAGGACAATAATAACAATAAAGGCAAAACTTTATCAGTTATTGAGTCATTAGCTAAAAGCAAAATAGATACTAAGCGCCAAGATATAAGTAACGTAGAATTAGCAAATGGTTTGAACACGGTCTTAATTGCTATCACTGAACTAAGTCAAAACCTTAGTAAACAAACCAAATTATTTATAATATAATTATAAATAATAATTGATATAATTGATAACAACAAAAAACTTAATGAACAAATCAAAATAAACACTAATCATGTTGTCAAGATTGGACAAGTAACGGATAGATTGAGTGTAGACCAAAGAGATTTACTGATAAGATATAACCGAACAGAGCAACAACTTCTTGATAAGCACTTAGAAATATATAACGTGCCTTATGAAAAAGATGAAAATTTAAACGATAAACTGAAGGTCATTGCGGATCATCTTAACATAGAACTAAAATATATCAGATATTGCTGAACTGTACAGAATAATACTAAAATAAAGTCCAAAACATTGGCTACTGCTCAATCAAAAATACCTACCGTAGTAGTCTCCTTCAAAAATAAAGATTTAAGAGATAAATTCCTAGCACAAGGAAAAACAAACAATAAAGAAATATTGAAGAATAGGGATGTTAAATCAAATAATACGAATGACTCTCTTAACCAACTTTCTAATGAAAATTGTGCCAAACAAAACTTAAATAACAGTGTTGAATTGAGAAACGATCTAAAAACTGATAATTTATTTATAAAAGAAAGCTCACTCCATATAACAAAAAATCTATTACTACTAGCGAGATCTACTCGTGATATCGGATATAAAATTCGCCTGGTCTAGTAACGGAAAATATATTTGTTTGGAAGGATCCAAATTCTTCAATTCTACTAGTAAGAACTCCAGCTGACATCCCTACAATTTAGTAAATCAATTGAACTCTTTATAATTACAAATTCAATTTTAATTATTTTTAAGTGCTTAAATTACTATTTTTTAATTACTTCTGTTCCTATTTTTTTATTGTTCGACTTCTTATTTTTAGTTTTAATACTAATTATTATTACTTTCTAACTCTTGTCATGGATAATATAAACATGGAAAATCTAGAAATATATACCAAAACATTTAACTCTGTAAATGATCTCAATTTAGACCTAAAGAAAGATATTAATATATTTATCTTACACTTAAATATTAGAAGTATTAACAAAAATTTTGATCAACTGCTTATAGCCATAGACAATTTAAAACATAAGCCTGATTTGATAGTGCTATCAGAAACTCAACTAACTGTAAATATACCTTTTTCTATTCCTAGATATTGTACAATATATGCTAATAATAATAATACAAACAAGGATGGTTTAGTACTATTTGTTTCAGAAAGGATTACTATATTAAGTAGTGTAAAATTATCAGGTCTTACTGCGTCTAATTTACTATTAACGTTAGAAATAAATAACCATATTTATAAAGTAATCGCAGTTTACAGAACACACAATATTGCAAAAAATGACTTCATTGAAAAACTAAAATCTGAGATTATACCTTGTTAAACAAAACAATTATCACACCTTTATACTAGTTGGTGATACAAATATAAATATTCAAAACTCTAAAGCTACGTCTAACCCAGATGTCGAACGTTATTTAAATTTGCTTGGTTGTTGTGGATTTAGATCTTGCATTAATGTGCCTACCAGAGTCACACCATCCAGTAAGACATGTATAGATCATATATTTGAAAAATCTAAAACCCCTCACTTTACTTATGCTGGTATTGTAAAATTGAACATAACCTGATCATTATGCAACATACTATTATCAAATACCTCTAAAGAATTCCATACATTAAACAGTGAAATGAACAAAACAACTCTCCTCAAGCAAGTGACTAATGATGATAATCTCTTGGAATGTATTAAATCTGAAACCTGGGATAGAGTATTTAATACTAATAATCCTAATGTTGCCCTAAAAAACTTTTATACAACACTTAACAAGCATATATATATAACAATACCACTGTAATAAAAATCTCAACAAAAGTAAAAAAAAGAAACTTAAGCATGGATAACAAATGGACTGCTCATTTCCATGAATAGAAGAATAAATTGTATAAAGATTGGCAAAACCATGTTAAGCACACTGTATTAAATATAATCTACTTGAAAATACTGTTCACAGATCTAGGTTTATAATGTATCGTAATCATGTCCATAGAGTTATTAGACAAGCTAAAAAAACTTATTACTCTGATCAAGTTGAAAATTCAAAAAATAATTCCCGTAAACTATGGCAAATAGCTGATGATATATCTGGTCGCAAAGCATTAAACAAACCAAATATCTCTGTATCTCTGGCTTGAATAATAAAGAGAAATCTCTAATGAATTTAATAAACACTTTGTTTCTGTTGCAGACACTTTACTAAATCAGTATAGAAATCATAAGTCAAAATTATAATAATATCAATAATTCGGATAAAAAACCAAATGTAATGACAAAATTCTGGCGCGGTGGTCCGCATGTCCGGGCGAATTTCCTTGGATGCGTGTTTCCGTGCTTTTACATTATATAAGTTTACAACTACTAAATAAATAATTCCGGCGCGGTGGTCCGCTGTCGGCGAATTTCATTTAGAATGCGTGTTTCCGTGCTAAACAACCAATCTTGCTTATGGCAAGAACCAATGCCCATTGCATGGTTCCGTTCATGCTGTCAAGCACTGCTCGTAACTCATTTTGTCTGTTTTCCAAAGGAAATGCGCATAATTATCTAGTTGGTTGTACAAAACTAT
>JACMZG010001893.1:27069023-27144023 GCA_018340805.1 Microvelia longipes | reverse complement strand
AGGATCATTTTAATGTAAATAGAAGAGATAGAATATAATAATTGTGCGAGAGATAGAATCTCTCGCACAATTATATTGTATAAAACATATGTTTGTAAAACTCTTTATTTTTTTTGTATATGTAAATGAATGTTTATATCTGTACTTACAATAAAGTTTAATATTATTAAGATAAATTAATTTTATGAGTGTAACTAAAAATTAGGTACGGAGTACTCAGAAGTTTTCCCACCCTATTGGCGTTGCTAATTTATCTTACCTAATTTATATTTATATTTCACTTGGAAAGCACCTAATTTATGTTTCATTACCTGGAATTGAGTTTGAAGCTTAATGAACAATAAAAAACATCTGTTTTATTCACTGCGGACACCTATCCTCTGACTGACCATTATCAATACTCCTTATAGCAGACTTTGCACGCTCAATACAGCCTAACATTAATGATCCATTTTTATTTATAATGAATTAAAATAGTAAACATGTTTATTACATAAAGTTGATCCCATAGATTAATTATTGTAAAACCTTTTGGATTACCTTATTCTTGTTTCTTTTAATGTTTTAGAGAAAAAAGTTTACTTAAAACGCACTAAAAATAATACAGAAGTAATGAACATCGTACATCACTCACAAACACATGCCTATATAAATCTCTTTGTCTTATAAGTGATTTAGCAAGGGAAAATAAAGACCATTTAATATTCCTTTGTCAAATAATGTATTTCACAGACATCATCGTTAGGTAAGGTAAGTCTCATGCTGTATAACATGTAGAAACTCAGACCATGTCAGCCTAGAGATGGTGTAACTGTAGCTCCCCTATACTTCCCATTATACCCCTGGACCAGTTGGTTCACATAATTCCCTCCAATAACCATTGGCGGGCTAATATTTTAAATTTAATTTATATTTCAATAATTACCTGTCATCGTCAATGATATACGATGTACAGTGAATTCTCCCGTTTAAAATTGTTCTTTCCCCTTTAAGGGGGCAAGAAAGAGGTAATCCAAAAGGTTTATTAATTAATAAACTAGGACTATTAATTATTAAAGTTATTAAAGATTAATTAATTTAATTAATTAATTATTAAAGACTATTATTATTAAAGTTAGGACTATTAATATAGGCGGGATGGAGTCACCTTGAAAGTTATAACTTTTGTCTAATTTTTTTATTTTTTAGTAAATTTACGCTTATTTTGTAATTATTTTTTAACTAAAAGTGTTACTTAAGGACTTAAAGTAATAACCTTCTCTAAATTTACGTGATAAAAGTGAAATGGTTATAAATACGAAGTGAATGAATCGTGTAGGGAGCGCCCACCGTAATTTCCGTTTTCCAAGCCTGAAATTTACTACAAATTTCAGAAAAATCCTCAATTTACTTCGTAAGTAAACTGATTTTTATGCCAAATATGAGTAGCCATAAGTATAAAGCAAAGAAAAACAGTAATAATAAAACTAAGTCTTCAATTTGTGATTACTGCTCAAATACTATTCAAGAAGGAAACCACTCATACATCGTGTGCACAAAATGTTGTAAACATATCCATAAAGACTGTACGAACATCTCGGATAGTCTTTTCGATATTCTAATAAAAAACAGTGAATTGGATTGGTTCTGTGAGAATTGTAAATCAAATAATTTTCAGGACAATAATAACAATAAAGGCAAAACTTTATAAGTTATTGAGTCATTAGCTAAAAGCAAAATAGATACTAAGCGCCAAGATATAAGTAACGTAGAATTAGCAAATGGTTTGAACACGGTCTTAATTGCCATCACTGAACTAAGTCAAAACCTTAGTAAACAAACCAAATTATTTGATGATATAATTGATAACAACAAAAAACTTAATGAACAAGTCAAAATAAACACAAATCATGTTGTCAAGATTGGACAAGTAACGGATAGATTGAGTGTGGACCAAAGAGATTTACTGATAAGATATAACCAAACAGAGCAACAACTTCTTGATAAGCACTTAGAAATATATAACGTGCCTTATGAAAAAGATGAAAATTTAAACGACAAACTGAAGGTCATTGCGGATCATCTTAACATAGAACTAAATATATCAGATATTGCTGAACTGTACAGAATAATACCTAAAATAAAGTCCAAAACATTGGCTACTGCTCAATCAAAAATACCTACCGTAGTAGTCTGCTTCAAAAATAAAGATTTAAGAGATAAATTCCTAGCACAAGGAAAAACAAACAATAAAGAAATATTGAAGAATAGGGATGTTAAATCAAATAATACGAATGACTCTCTTAACCAACTTTCTAATGAAAATTGTGCCAAACAAAACTTGAATAACAGTGTTGAATTGAGAAACTCTCTAAAAACTGATAATTTCTTTATAAAAGAAAAGCTCACTCCATATAACAAAAATCTATTACTACTAGCGAGATCTACTCGTGATATCGGATATAAATTCGCCTGGTCTAGTAACGGAAATATATTTGTTCGGAAGGATCCAAATTCTTCAATTCTACTAGTAAGAACTCCAGCTGACATCCCTACAATTTAGTAAATCAATTGAACTCTTTATAATTACAAATTCAATTTTAATTATTTTTAAGTGCTTAAATTACTATTTTTTTAATTACTTCTGTTCCTATTTTTTTATTGTTTGACTTCTTATTTTTATTTTTAATACTAATTATTATTACTTTCTAATTCTTGTCATGGATAATATAAACATGGAAAATCTAGAAATATATACCAAAACAACTAACTCTGTAAATGATCTCAATTTAGACCTAAAGAATGATATTAATATATTTATCTTACACTTAAATATTAGAAGTATTAACAAAAATTTTGATCAACTGCTTATAGCCATAGACAATTTAAAACATAAGCCTGATTTGATAGTGCTATCAGAAACTCAACTAACTGTAAATATACCTTTTTCTATACCTGGATATTGTACAATATATGCTAATAATAATAATACAAACAAGGATGGTTTAGTACTATTTGTTTCAGAAAGGATTACTATATTAAGTAGTGTAAAATTATCAGGTCTTACTGCGTCTAATTTACTATTAACGTTAGAAATAAATAACCATATTTATAAAGTAATCGCAGTTTACAGAACACACAATATTGCAAAAAATGACTTCATTGAAAAACTAAAATCTGAGATTATACCTTTGGTTAAACAAAACAATTATCACACCTTTATACTAGTAGGTGATACAAATATAAATATTCAAAACTCTAAAGCTACGTCTAACCCAGATGTTGAACGTTATTTAAATTTGCTTGGTTGTTGTGGATTTAGATCTTGCATTAATGTGCCTACCAGAGTCACACCATCCAGTAAGACATGTATAGATCATATATTTGAAAAATCTAAAACCCCTCACTTTACTTATGCTGGTATTGTAAAATTGAACATAACTGATCATTATGCAACATACTATTATCAAATACCTGATAAAGAATTCCATACATTAAACAGTGAAATGAACAAAACAACTCTCCTCAAGCAAGTGACTAATGATGATAATCTCTTAGAATGTATTAAATCTGAAACCTGGGATAGAGTATTTAATACTAATAATCCTAATGTTGCCCTAAAAAACTTTTATACAACACTTAACAAGCATATATATAACAATACCACTGTAATAAAAATCTCAACAAATAGTAAAAAAAAGAAACTTAAGCCATGGATAACAAATGGACTGCTCATTTCCATGAATAGAAGAGATAAATTGTATAAAGATTGGCAAAACCATGTTAAGCACTGTATTAAATATAATCTACTTGAAAATACTGTTCACAGATCTAGGTTTATAATGTATCGTAATCATGTCCATAGAGTTATTAGACAAGCTAAAAAAAACTTATTACTCTGATCAAGTTGAAAATTCAAAAAATGATTCCCGTAAACTATGGCAAATAGCTGATGATATATCTGGTCGCAAAGCATTAAACAAACCAAATATCTCCTGTATCTCTGGCTTGAATAATAAAGATGAAATCTCTAATGAATTTAATAAACACTTTGTTTCTGTTGCAGACTCTTTACTAAATCAGTATGGAAATCATAATCAAAATTATAATAATATCAATAATTCGGATAAAAACCAATGTAATGACAAAAATGTTTCTGGAACCCCCTCATCTAAAAAGATTAATAAATGTCTAGACAAATTAAGTCCTATCAGTGAATCTGAAATAACTAACTATATAAAAAAGTTGTCTAATAACTCTGCTAATGGTCATGATAAGATTAGTGTCAAAACTCTAAAATTACTAAGTAGTCATATTGTGAAACCTCTTAAATACATTTTTAATCTTTGTATAAATAACTCAATATTTCCAGAAGACTTTAAGGTAGCTGTTATCATTCCAATTTATAAATCAGGAGATAGTACAGATATGTCTAACTATAGACCCATTGCTTTACTGCCTCATCTTGCAAAAATATTAGAAAGATGCATTAAATTTAGACTTAATGACTATTTAGAAAAAAATCAATTACTCTCACCTAACCAATATGGTTTTCGCAAAGAGCTAACTACAGAACATGCTATGTACAAACTAATGTCAAACATTTATAACTCCTTAGATAACAAAAGAAAATCCTTAATACTTTTCCTCGACATGAGGAAAGCATTTGACACAGTTAACCATAATATATTGATACTTGCCATGAAATTTTTAAATATAAAAGGTGAAGCTATACAACTATTCGAAAATTATCTTTCAGAAAGAAGTCAAATAACTAATGTTAATGGACATTTGAGCAAAACTTTAACTGTACAACATGGAGTCCCCCAAGGCTCTGTTTTAGGGCCAGTTCTCTTTAACATTTATATAAACAGCATTTGTAACGCTGAAATAGATGGAAATATTGTTGCCTACGCTGATGACATGGCTATCTCAGTCACTGGAAATACTTAGGAACAAGTTTTCTCCAAAGCAAATAAATGCATGAAGGAAATCATTATGTTATTAAACAAGCATCTTCTTTTTCTCAATGAATCAAAAACTGTTTATGTCTGTTTTAGTATAAAAAATAAGAATCTTCCTCCAATAAACCTAAGCATCAAATCCCATAGTCAAAACTGCTCTTTAGGTACTCAAAATTGTAATTGTAATGTTATAGAAGAAAAGAGTAATGCCAAATATCTAGGAATTGTGATTGATAGTCAATTAAAATGGAATTACCAAGCCCAAAAAATTAATAATTACCTTAGATTCATGTCTTACTATTTTTTAAGAATTAGAACATTTTTTTCACTCTCAAAACTCTTGATTTTCTATAATTCTTTAATCCAAAGTGTTTTATCCTATGGTTTAATTATATGGGGTGGATTATATACCACCATCAAAAATACCATTAATGTCTTACAGAAAAGAATATTAAAAATAATGTTTAATAAACCTAAACTTTATCCTAGTAAATCTTTGTACTATGAACATGGTATATTCTCACTTACACCTCTCTATGCCTTGCAGAGTATGAAATTTCTAATTAAAAATAAGGATCTATTTCCTCGTGTTATAGGCACTCGAACTAGAGTTAGCAGTTACTTTGACTTACCAAGGAAAAACACTTGTTTAGCCCAACATTTTATTGACTATTTAACTCTTTTTGTAATTATAATAGAAAATCAAATAAATTACAGTCTGAAGATTTTTATAACTATATTTTTAATTGTAAGACCTACAAAAAAAATGTAAAAGTTTGGCTGTCTGACCCTGACACTGATGTATCTACCATTTTAAGTTTTGTATGAAGTCAATTAAGTTTGATACCATGGATTTATTAATCAATAATTTCATTAAAATAATAATAATCAATATACTTATATGCAAATATGTGTATGTATGTGTATGTATGATGTGTTAGTCTGTATGTATAAACATAAACTTTGTTTTTATTTAAAAAAAAAATCTTTTCTTTTCATTTAATTTAATTTTTTCTTTAATTTTTGGTTAAATATTTAATTTCAATTCCAATAGCCTTATTTATCTTTCTTTAAATTAGACAAACTTTTCTTTTTTTACTTTTTTAATCTTTTTTTTTTTTTTTTCATTTTGTATTTTTATCTAAATAACAATGATACTAGAATTACAACTTTTTTCTTTTATATTGAATAAGTTTTTTAATGTTCTTTTATGAGTGCACTCCAGACAAACTGCGGTAAACTATACAACCTGCGTACAGGTTAGTCCTTTGCAGGATTCAAGTGCAATACTAATAACTTAATGTATACAAAGAAAAAAAAATATATATATATTACAATAAAAATAATGTAAATCTCTATGTAAACTGTTTCTTGAATAAAGTTTTTATTTATTATTATTATTATTTATTTATTTACACTGGAAAACGTCTTCCGACGCGCTTCGCTCGTCTTCAGATAGTAAATATATCCGAAATATTAAGTAATATTAAGTATATTTTACTATTATATCCGTAAATATAGTAAAAATATTTCTCAGCGGTCACCCGTCCAGGCACCGACCACGCTCGATGCTGTTCAATTTTTACAATGTAAAAGATGTAGATTCGTGCCGAATCTCGAATTGATCGCAACATTTTTCCGCGTAATATATTTTTTTATAAACTTTTTGGCGAGTTGTTAATGCGAGAAAACCACTTAGGAGGCTTAAAACACCTAAAACGGATAATTCAGGTGACATCCTGGTTTTGCCTGTTTTTGCAAACACAATATTTTTTAAATTTCCTCATTTATACCGTAGGTATATAGCAAGAGTAATTTGTTTGCAAAAGATCCGAAACCAGGATGTCATTAGATTTATCCGTTTCAGGTGTTTTAACGCCTCTTGAGTGGTTTTCACCAAGTTGTCTGTATGTGTGTGTGGGACTGTCTGTTGTGATCGTAGCTTCAAGTGTATTAGTGCTATAAAATCAAAACTTAGTCTACCGCTGTAGTTGAGCTATTCGGAAAATATGTTTATGACATCATAAACCTTCAATAATGACTCAGCAAAAATTTCGAAAAATCATAAAACGCGGAAAATGATGTCATCCTATTGAAATTTGGCACACATGTAACCATGTATAAGACTAACATATGTGCCAAGTTTCATCTTATTATCAGCATTACTTTAATTTTTATAATATTTTATTAAATATTATTTTATATAAATAAATAAGTAAACCAAGTTTCGTTTCAATACAATGAGTATTATCGATGGATCATAAACATTAAGCAGCATAGAGCGTGGTCAGAGCTGTGTGGGTGACTGCTGAGAATAAAACGGATGTATTTAGAATTTGAGGATGAGCAGAGCAAGTCCGAAGATATGAAGCAGTATAAATTTGGCAAATTGTATATTCTAAGGACTAGCGAAGTGAGTTCGAAGCAGTGGCGAGTTGGATGGATGACCACTGGAAATATAAATATTGGAATTACTATCTGAGGACAAGCGAAGCGATTCCAAAGAAGAGAGGATGAGCGTAGCAAATCCGATGTGATAAGAAAAAGTTTCGAGGCACCCCATACCCGATTTTTCTATATACCGACAGTATAAATGAGAAGAAGTAAAAAAAGTATGGGGCAGAATGCCGCGTAACGGCCACAGGCTAAAGGTCCGTATTTGTACTAAGTTAGTACATTTTGTACAGACACACTGGGAGCTACAATAAAAACACATACACACAGATAGATCTGTAAAAACTATCCAGGAAGAAACGAAAAAAAACTGAGACAAATCAAGACCTTAAAATTAGGGCAATTAAGGTGATTTTTAGTCTAAACTTAATACTTTTCCTCATTAATACCGTAGCAAAGAAATCCAAAACTGTAATTTCATCGAAATTATCCGTTTCAGGTGTTTTGAAAGCCTCATAAATGTTTTTCATGAAGATGTCTGTCTGTATGTGTGTGTGTGTGTCAATTAACATCGTAGCTCCGAGTGTATTTATGCTACAGAGTTGAAAGTAAATATAAAAAAATCAGTCTACTGCTGTAGTAGTGCTTTTCGGAAATAATTTATTTATGACGTCATTAATCCGCAATAATGATCCAGCGAAAATTTCGAATATCATAAAACGCGAAAAAATAATGCGATCGAATTGATATTGGCAGACATGCAGCCATGTACAAGACAAACATGTGTGCAAGTTTCATCTCATTATCAGCATTAATTAAGTTTTTAATAAATTACTTATATAGGTTTTTTTTAAATTTTAAGAAATCAGAAAAAATCCAATTGAGTTTTAATTTGGTACAAGTAATATACCTACGCGTAATAAGTACAGTAAGATATGTTTCAATACAACAATTGTTATGATTTTTGTTGGATCATAAAAGTTAAGCAGTATTGAGCGTGGTCAGTGCTGTATGGGTGACCGCTGAGAATGATACGTATGCATTTACTATCTGACGACGAGCTAAACGAGTCCAAAGGCATGTTGCAGTATAAATTTGTCGAACTGCATTTCTGAGGACGAGGGAAGCGAGCCCGAAGCAGTGAGGGATGAGCGTAGTGAGTCCAATGTGATGAGGAAAAGTTCCGAGGTACCCCGTACCAGATATTTTAATATATGCCTAAGTAATAAATGATAAAAAGTAATTACAAAAAAATCAAACGCCTGCGTAAAAAAAGCATTGTTAAAAATGCAATACATACGAGCATTGCGGAATTAGTAGCTTCTTAAAACTGTGGGGTGAGGCTTATAAAATCTCTTAAATTAAATTCAAACCTTTTATAAAGGAGTATGAATAGATAACCGTTTATTAAGTGCTTTACTTTCTTTTACTCAAAACGTTAAAAACGAATACATTTCATGCAATAAACATTAAACTAATGCTAATTATGAAATAAAAGTTGATACACTTGAATTAATTCAAACCTTAAAACAAGGAGTATGTATAGATACTCCTTACATTTATGTTAGTTCTTTAGTTTACTTAACACGAAACGTTAGAAAAATGTATGCCATGCAATAACAATTAAACTAATGATAATGATAAAAAAAAATTGCCACCCTATGTGTGGGAAATTTCAAATTGATATGAACATGTTTCTATGATTTATGCATTATTTTTTTGTATTTTAATTGTTACCCATATTACTGAAAAGAATTATAAGAAATATTTTAATTATAAAGAAATGAAAGAGATATGTATCTCTGGTTATTTATAATGTGATACAACTTTTTTAAGAAGTCTTGCTCTTAGTCAAGTATTAAATGGATATGACTCGTGAAAGAGTTGAAATATAGCAATGTAAGAGGAATTGATTCATTATAATAAGTGTCAAAAAAATTGAGTAAAAGAAAGTAAAGCACTAATATAAATGCAAGGTGTATCTATACATACTCCTTAATAAAAGGATTGAATTTAATTTAAGTGACTTTATAAGCCTCAACCCACAGTTTTAAGAAGCTACTAATTCCGCAATGCTCGTATGTATTGAACTTTTAACAATGCTTTTTTTACGCAGGCGTTTTATTTTTTGTAATTACTTTTTTTCATTTACTCCTTAGTTTAAATACAGATATTAAAATATCGGGTACGGGGTACCTCAGAACTTTTCCTCATCACATCGAATTCGCTATGCTCATCCTCCCTGCTACGGACTCGCTTCGATTGTCCTCAAAATACACAATTCGCCAAATTTATACTGCAGCATGTCCTCAGACTCACTTAGCTCGTCTTCAGATAGTAAATGCATCCGCTTTATTCTCAGCGGTCAATGCTAATTATGCTAATTATTTTATACAACATAAATCATAGATATAATAGTCGTATTGAAATAAAACTGTGTGTGAAATTTACTTCTACCTAATTTAAACTCAATCATATCATTTTCTGAATTTTAACAATTTTTTAAAAAACGAACACAAGTCATTGGATAAAAACTAAACTAATGCTGATAATGAGATGAAACTTGCACACGTTTGCTTTTTTTTATTGTTTGTCATTTTTCCGTGTTTTATAATTTTTTATAATTTTTTGCTAAGTCATTAAAGCGGGTTAATGACGTCAAAAAACATATTTTACTAATAGTACAACTACAGCGGTAGACTGATTTTTGTACGATGTTTTAACTCTCTATCATGAATACATTAGGAGCTACGATGATAACAGACACATACACACACACAGAGACAACAATACTTTTGCAACAATTTCCGACACAATACTTTTCCTATATAAAATAAAATGTCCGTTTTAGGGCCTTTCGGCCCATCAGGGTATTAACCCTGCGGGAACCACCTCAGGTGGGTCGCATCTACTACACTCTAAGAATTAATTAAAGTTGGCGAAATCTTTTTAATACAAATACTATTCATAAAATCTTAGAGTATAGCCCGGGCTGCGAACCCCGGACCTCCGGTGCCAAAATCGAACGCCTTTACGATCACGGCAACGGAGGCAGACTTTTCCTATATACCTACGGTATAAATGAGGAAAAGTAAAAAGGGAAACTTAGGTACAGAGTACCTCGAAAATTTTGGACACAACTTTGAAATCTCTTTGCACCCCCTTAAAATGTCACAGGGGTCAAAAACCTTGTATAGAACAGGTTTTTTTGTTTAATTAATTTTGCTCGGTCTTAGACTTATCAGAAAACGTTTTAGAGATAAAAAAGATGATAACAGACCATTAATGTTAGAGACGTTGTTAATAGACCGGTTTTAGACTGCAACAGTTTACTTTTAAGACTTAAAGTTAACAAAGAAGAAGTTTGACTTCTATCTATAGATCTTTTGGAATCAAACTCAACGAATTTATTAACAATTTAGCTATTTATCTCAATAATAATAAATACACCAACCATATTCTAGCTGGAGACTTATTTAAATTTATTAGAAGAATCGAACGATAAAAACAATTACCTTAATATTCTAAATTCTCAAGCATTCATAAGCTGCATTAATGACGTAACAAGAAAAGAAAATAATTCAGAATCATGCATTGACCATATTTTCATGAAATTTAAAAACCAATATAAATTTACTCCTTTTATTATACATGATAAGGTTTCTGATCATTATCCAGTGGGCATATCTATTCGCGATTCAAAGTCCGTAGCAGCACCACCGTCGCTGATAAGAAATTGATAACGAAAGGGTGATCGTTGTTAAAGTCCTTATGGGAGTTTTTTGGTTTTTTTTATTTGTGACGATTATTTCTTTAAATTTTTTCTCAAAGTGCTTTAATTTAATTAATTTTAGGCCGTATGAACTCAGTAGAATCACTATTTTGTTGAAAAATAGGGTTTTAATGGGTTGTCACGAGTATTTAAATTGAGTGATAAGATGGTAAAAATCACAATATAGTGTTTTATTTTAGTTGTTGTTAATTAATGTTACTTTTAAAGAGTTTTAGTTTACACAAACACACAAAATTACCTATTAATTGCATTAAATTGTTTAAATTAGTTGTTACAGGTATTTAAATTAACTGATAACAAGCCGATTTTCACCGTAATAGTGTTTTAATTTATCAATCAATTTTACTTACACAGGAAAATAATAAATAACTCAATAAATTCACGTTTTTGTAAAATGTTTGTTTAAATTATCCGTTTAGATTTTATTATTTCTGAGTTAAATCGGACAAATCCTGTAGTGATAAGAGCCTGATTCTATATTTAAAATCCTGGAATAATCGAAGTATTTATCTATGAAATATTGGCCATTTTTTTAGCACCGATGGTCGTTCTATTAATTTGTACCTCATTTATCACAAATTAACGAACAATAAAGGAATAAAAGAGGGATTTTCAACGGCTCCCATGCTAATCCTATGATAAAAAAAATGTCATCACCCTTTCGTTTTCCCGCCATTGGTATTGCCAACCTTACAACTATCTCTTTGAATCGCGAATAGACATTAATGTTCACGGCAATTACGAGCCGATAAAAAAATATTTCACTTATACGTTAGTGGATTCAACGGAATTAGAAAAAAAAACTCAAACAGACAGACTGGACAAACTTATATACAATAACAAACGCAGAGACAGCAACACAAACATTTATAAAAACGTTACAAAACTACATAATAGAATGCACTCAAACTAAACAAATTAAAATTACATGTAAAAATAAGAGACTTAAACCTTGGATCACTAACGGACTACTGACTTCTAAACGAATGAAAGACAAAATGAGAAAGACTCTTGACAAACAACCTTTTAATACTAAACTTAAAGAAAAATGTATTAAATACAAAAATTATTAAACTAAACTAATAAGAAAAACCAAAACTGAATATTTTAAAAGCAAACTACCTAAAGACCAACTAGACTCTGGACAGACTTGGAAAGTTTTAAACGAATGTTTAAACAAGAAAAAAGGTTTAAATTCTGAAATCAAGTCACTGACTCATAACAACACTACTTACACTAACAAACAAGATATTGCTGACCAATTTAATAATTATTTTGCTAATGTTGGATTAAATCTAGCCAAAAATATAATATCAAACAAAAATACCAACTATAGACATCATACAAAGCAGAGACCTATTAAAACTACTTTAAACGTTTTTAAATATGTATCTGAGAAGGAAATGAAATCACATTAACAGTCTTAATAAAGACACAGCTCCGGGAGTAGATGGTATTAAATCTCAATATTTGAAGAATTCCATAGATAACCTTGTCAAACCCATGACTTATATAAGCAATCTATGTTTAAGTCAAGGAGTATTTCCTGACGTCTTGAAACAAGCCGTCATTATTCCACTGCATAAGCAAGGGGATAAATCCGATCCATCAAATTACAGGCCCATATCACTATTATCTAATGTTTCTAAAGTTATAGAGAAATGCATTAAGTTCAGACTAGTAGAACATCTTGAAGCTAATAATATAATATCAAGTAATCAATTCGGTTATATAAAAAACAAGAGCACCGCAGACGCAGTGTATAAACTTACTGAATTAATAGTTAATGATTTAGATCTGGGTGTTAAATCTATGGCTCTGTTCATCGATTTGAAAAAAGCTTTCGACACTATTTCTCATGAAAAATTGATAGAAACTTTGTATGCAGCAGGCATACGGGATACTTGCTTACAAATGTTTAAAAGTTATCTTCTAAACAGAAAACAAATGGTTAAACTTGACGGGAAAGCTAAGCTCTCCAGAACAAGTAAAGTTCGGAACACAACAGGGAACAGTAATTTCTCCATGGATTTTTCTTATTTATGTGAACAGTTTAATGGATCTAAGCAACACGTACATGGAAATCATATCTTTTGTTAACGATACTTTGTTATACTTTAGAGGACTTAACTGGAACCAAGTTTTTGCTAAAGCGACTATTGGTCTAGCTGAAGTAAAATCTTGGTTTGACGAAAACATACTGACTATGAATTTAGACAAAACTAAATACATTTGCTTCTCTTTGGACAAACGCGGACAACCTCCTTTGCACCTACATTTGAAATATTTTACTCAATACTAACTGTACGTGTAACGAAATAGGTAGAGTAAATAAAATTAAATATTTAGGTGTTATTGTAGATAACCATTTAAATTGGAAAGAACATATTATAGAGATGGTAAAAAGAATAAGAAAAACCATGTATGCTTTTATTAGGGTCAGAGATTTTGCTAACAAACTAACATTAAAAACTCTCTACCATGCACTAACAGAATCCATTATAAACTATTGCATTTTAGCTTGGGGAAGTACTGCGAGTATTTATCTTAAAGCCGTAGAAATAGCACAAAAAGCAATTTTAAAAATTGCTTTAAAAAAACCTATGACATATTCATCAAAAGAAATATTTAAAGACTTTTCTGTGCTCCCTGTTGAGCAATTATTTTAAAAAGCTGTCCTTATAAAATACTTCTTGGAGGAAAATAAACAAACACTACACCATACTTACCCGACAAGAACACAACAGACTAACTTTGTACTGACACCTTTATGTAGAACAGATAAAAAACAAAAACACCCTGTTTATTTCGGAACTCTATATTATAATCAATTACCTAACTCTATTCAAACTTGTAAAACCATTGACTCATTTAAAAAACTGACTAAAACATATTTACTGGACCAATACCTTAACTCAGACGACTAACAATTTATTATCATTTTATTTATTCTTTTCTACTCAGCATTAACTGAAATATGCATTAAGTATAAGTGCAATGTTTAAATATTTCTTTTTTTTCTTATTTCTTTTTAACACTTATGAAAAACAAAAATAGCAATAAAGTTAAGGTATCTATGTGCGTGGATTCATATATGTATCTATTCACACACACATTACCGGAGCTTGTGCTCAGGTGGTGTGCTTTAATACTAAAATGCATTATGTAATTCAAACATTACGAATTTATAAAAAAGTGAAGTTATGTAAAGATAAAGCTCCAGACAGAGCCCTCGCTCTAGGTGTAAAGGTACATCTACTGAGGGCTCTTGCCAAAATTTAACAAAAATACAATTATTAAATTTTTTGTTCATTTTAGGATATTATGTATACTAATAATATTGTAAACTTTTCTTTTTGGTAGAAATAAAAAATTTATTATTATTATTATCTATACATACTCCTTAATAAAAGGATTGAATTTAATTTAAGAGACTTTATAAGCCTCGACCCACAGTTTTAAGAAGCTACTAATTCCGCAATGCTCGTATGTATTGCACTTTAAACAATGCTTTTTTACGCAGGCGTTTTATTTTTTGTAATTACTTTTTTTCATTTACTCCTTAGTTTAAATACAGATATTAAAATATCGGGTACGGGGTACCTCAGAACTTTTCTCATAACGTCGGACTCGCTTCGCAAGTAATCGGCATAGAAATATCGTTTAATTTACACTGAAAAACGTCTTCCGACGAGCTTCGCTCGTCTTCAGATAGTAAATATATCCGAAATATTAAGTAATATTAAGTATATTTTACTATTATATCCGCAAATATAGTAAAAATATTTCTCAGCGGTCACCCGTCCAGGCACCGACCACGCTCGATGCTGTTCAATTTTTACAATGTAGATTCGTGCCGAATCTCGAATTGATCGCAACATTTTTCCGCGTAATATATTTTTTTATAAACTTTTTGGCGAGTTGTTAATGCGAGAAAACCACTTAGGAGGCTTAGAACACCTAAAACGGATAATTCAGGTGACATCCTGGTTTTGGCTGTTTTTGCAAACACAATATTTTTTAAATTTCCTCATTTATACCGTAGGTATATAGCAAGAGTATTTTGTTTGCAAAAGATCCGAAACCAGGATGTAACCAGAATTATCCGTTTCAGGTGTTATAACGCCTCTTGAGTGGTTTTCACCAAGTTGTCTGTATGTGTGTGTGGGACTGTCTGTTGTAATCGTAGCTTCTAGTGTATTAGTGCTATAAAAGCAAAACTTTGTACAAAACTTAGTCTACCGCTGTAGTTGAGCTATTCGGAAAATATGTTTATGACATCATAAACCTTCAATAATGACTCAGCAAAAATTTCGAAAAATCATAAAACGCGGAAAATGATGTCATCCTATTGAAATTTGGCACACATGTAACCATGTATAAGACTAACATATGTGCCAAGTTTCATCTTATTATCAGCATTACTTTAATTTTTATAATATTTTATTAAATATTATTTTATATAAATAAATAAGTAAACCAAGTTTCGTTTCAATACAATGAGTATTATCGATGGATCATAAACATTAAGCAGCATAGAGCGTGGTCAGAGCTGTGTGGGTGACTGCTGAGAATAAAACGGATGTATTTAGAATTTGAGGATGAGCAGAGCAAGTCCGAAGATATGAAGCAGTATAAATTTGGCAAATTGTATATTCTAAGGACTAGCGAAGTGAGTTCGAAGCAGTGGCGAGTTGGATGGATGACCACTGGAAATATAAATATTGGAATTACTATCTGAGGACAAGCGAAGCGATTCCAAAGAAGAGAGGATGAGCGTAGCAAATCCGATGTGATAAGAAAAAGTTCGAGGCACCCCATACCCGATTTTCTATATACCGACAGTATAAATGAGAAGAAGTAAAAAAAGTATGGGGCAGAATGCCGCGTAACAGCCACAGGCTAAAGGTCCGTATTTGTACTAAGTTAGTACATTTTGTACAAACACACTGGGAGCTACAATAAAAACACATACACACAGATAGCTTTGTAAAAAATATCCAGGAAGAAACTAAAAAAAAACTGAGACAAACCTAGACCTTAAAATTAGGGCAATTAAGGTGATTTTTAGTCTAAACTTAATACTTTTCCTCATTTATACCGTAGGTAAATAGGAAAAGTTTTTCTTTTGGCGAAAAAATCCGAAACTGTAAAGTCATCGGAATTTCAGGTGTAAGTCATTTCAGGTGTTTTGAAAGCATCATAAATATTTTTCACGAAGATGTCTGTCTGTATGTGTGTGTGTGTTAATTAACATCGTAGCTCTGAGTGTATTTATGCTACAGAGTTGAAAGTAAATATAAATAAATCAGTCTACTGCTGTAGTAGTGCTTTCCGGAAAATATTTTTTTTATGATGTCAGTAACCCGCAAAATGATGTACAAATCATGTACAAAGAGTAACATGTGTGCAAGTTTCATGTCATTATCAGCATTAGTTAAGTTTTTATTAAATTACTAATATATGTTTTTTTTTAAATTTTAAGAAATCAGAAAAAATCCAATTGAGTTTTAATTTGGTACAAGTAATATACCTACGCGTAATAAGTACAGTAAGATATGTTTCAATACAACAATTGTTATGATTTTTGTTGCATCATAAAAGTTAAGCCGTATTGAGCGTGGTCAGTGCTGTATGTATGGGTGACCGATTACAATCTGAAAACGAGCTAAACGAGTCCAAAGGCATGTTGCAGTATAAATTTGGCGAACTGCATTTCTGAGGACGAGGGAAGCGAGCCCGAAGCAGAAAGGGATGAGCGTAGTGAGTCCAATGTGATAAGGAAACGTTCCGAGGTACCCCGTACCAGATATTTCAATATATACCTAAGGAATAAATGATAAACAGTAATTCCAAAAAATCAAACGCCTGCGTAAAAAAAGCATTGTTAAAAGTGCAATACATACGGGCATTGCTGAATTAGTAGCTTCTTAAAACTGTGGGCTGAGGCTTATAAAATCTCTTAAATTAAATTCAAACCTTTTATTAAGCAGTATGTATAGATACACCTTGCATTTATATTAGTCCTTTACTTTCTTTTACTCAAAACGTTAAAAACGAATACATTTCATGCAATAAAATTAAACTAATGCTAATTATGAAATAAAAGTACACTTGTCGGTCTGATGTAATACCATCTGCGCACGGCATGCAATGCATACGGGCATTGCGGGATTAATAGTTTCTTAAAACTATAGGCTGAGGCTTATAAAATCTTAATATCTTTTGAATTAATTCATACCTTAAAACAAGAAGTATGTATAGATATTCCTTGCATTTATGTTAGTGCTTTAGTTTACTTTACACGAATCGTTAGAAAAATGTATACATGCCATGCAATAACAATTAAACTAATGATAAAAAAAATTGCAACCCTATGCCTGGGAAATTTCAAATTGATTATGCATTATGCAATATTTTTTTAGTATTTTCATTGTTACCCATATTACTGAATTAATATTTTTTTGACACTCCAGGGAAATATAAAAATTATTTTTAAATTTTCATGTGATTTTCATAGGATAATAATTTTGACTAAAGATGTACCTCTGGTTATTTATAATATGATACAACTTTTTTAAGACGTTTTGCTCTTAGTCAAGTATTAAATGGATATGACTCGTGAAAGAGTTGAAATATAGCAATATAAGAGGAATTGATTCTTTATATTAAGTTTCAAAAAATTGAGTAAAAGAAAGTAAAGCACTAATATAAAAGCAAGGTGTATCTATACATACTCTTTAATAAAAGGTTTGAATTTAATTTAAGAACTTAATAAGCATCAACCCACAGTTTTAAGAAGCTACTAATTCCGCAATGCTCGTATGTATTGAACTTTTAACAATGCTTTTTTTACGCAGGCGTTTTATTTTTTGTAATTACTTTTTATCATTTACTCCTTAGTTTAAATACAGATATTAAAATATCGGGTACGGGGTACCTCAGAACTTTTCCTCATCACATCGAATTCGCTATGCTCATCCTCCCTGCTACGGACTCGCTTCGATTGTCCTCAAAATACACAATTCGCCAAATTTATACTGCAGCATGTCCTCAGACTCACTTAGCTCGACTTCAGATAGTAAATGCATCCGCTTTATTCTCAGCGGTCAATGCTAATTATGCTAATACACGCTCAATGCTAATTAATTTATACAACATAAATCATAGATATAATAGTCGTATTGAAATAAAACTGTGTGTACTTATTTATTTGTAAAGGTACACACTTCTACCTAATTTATCATTTTCTGAATTTTAACAATTTTTTAAAAAACGAACACAAGTCATTGGATAAAAACTAAACTAATGCTGATAATGAGATAAAACTTGCACACGTTTGCCTTTTTTTATTGTTTATAATTTTTCCGCGTTTTATAATTTTTTTTTAATTTTTTGCTAAGTCATTAAAGCGGGTTAATGACGTCATAAAAAATATTTTACTAATAGTACAACTACAGCGGTAGACTGATTTTTGTACGATGTTTTAACTCTCTATCATGAATACATTAGGAGCTACGATGATAACAGACACATACACACAGACAACAATACTTTTGCAACAATTTCCAACACAATACTTTTCCTATATAAAATAAAATGCCCGTTTTAGGGCCTTTCGGCCCATCAGGGTATTAACCCTGCGGGAACCACCTCAGGTGGGTCGCATCTACTACACTCTAAGAATTAATTAAAGTTGGCGAAATCTTTTTAATACAAATACTATTCATAAAATCTTAGAGCATAGCCCGGGCTGCGAACCCCGGACCTCCGGTGCCGAAATCGAACGCCTTTACGATCACGGCCACGGAGGCAGACTTTTCCTATATACCTACGGTATAAATGAGGAAAAGTAAAAAGGGAAACTTAGGTACAGAGTACCTCGAAAATTTTGGACACAACTTTGAAATCTCTTTGCACCCCCTTAAAATGTCACAGGGGTCAAAAACCTTGTATGGAACAGGTTTTTTTGTTTAATTAATTTTGCTCGGTCTTAGACTTATCAGAAAACGTTTTAGAGATAAAAAAGTATGATAACAGACCCACACACACATCCAGACAGAAAACTGAGTGAAAACCACTCAGGAGGTCTTGAAAACACGTGAAATAGTGAATTTAGGTAAAATCCTAATTCCGCATTTTTTACTAACTCAATACTTTTACTATATACCTACAATATAAATGAAGAAAAATAAAAATATAAGTCTGTCATTAAGAATATTTCAAATATTTGTTTAACATACCAGAGACTAATTTTTTTGGAAAAATTCTTTAATCCAAGGGAAGTATATGTTTCGTGCGATTGATTTCATAAGAATTTTTTTTAGAGTAATTGTTAGCCAAAAATGCATTTAATAATTTCTTTAAGATGCACTTGAAATAAACCTATGATGAGCAATAAATTAGAGAATAAAATAATATTATAATGCAAAAAATATAAAATATTTATTGTATCTAAAAAAGAATATATTGTATTGTATAACAATATTTATTGTATCTAAAAGTTCATCGGTGTCCTCCGATGAACTTAACAATAGGTGTAATTGACAAAAAACAATATTTTTTTTTAAAAAAAAGTTATTCTTAATAAAAGCTCCTGCGTGATATCAAAGTAAGATAATTTTTTTATTATTAACGATAAACTCTAAAACTGCAATTATTGAAAAAAAAACGAAAAGTAAAGCTTAATTTTGTCTTTTCGAAAAAAGAGTAATAAATGATACATAAATAAATATAAATAATACATAATATATATTACATGTATAAATAATACACATAAATAAATAATAAATTATACATAGCATTAAAGTTCTTGACAAGTGGAACAAAAGTGGTTGGTAGTATTGTTATCTTTGATATATAAGTAACACTAACTGAAATATTTTATTCACAAAAAATCCAAATTTAGAAGAGGGGGAGGGGGTAAATTATGAAAAATAATTTTTTCAACGGTGAAATTTTCTCAGGGACACAATTAAACAATTTTATAAAGAACTCTTTTTTTAAAGTTTTAAGTCAAAATTAGGCCTACTTTACTCTTCGTCTATTTTTCAAAAATTGCAATTTATAAGTCTACCGTTAAAAATAAAAAAAAAAAATATTAAGTCTTAGCTTGAAAACACGCAGGAGCTTTATCAAGATTGACTTTTTTGGAAAAATGAAATTTTTGTCAATAACACGTTTCTTGGGACACCTTATATAAAAAAGTTGTATTAATTAACTTAGCTAGGTTCAACCTCAGACTTATTAAAAGTTATAAAGATGATAACACACGCACGCATACAGATTAACAAAAAATTGTGAAAACCACGCAGGAAATCTCAAAATCACCTGAAACTCTGAAACAGATATTTCTGGCGATTGCCGATTTGGGATTTTCATGCTTTACTGCTTCTATATACCTACGATATAAATGAGGTCAAGTAAATATTAACAAGCAAAAAGTAAAGTAAGTAAGTAAAAAAAAAAAGTAAGTAAGTAAGTCAAGTAAAAACAAATCAGCCATTAAGAATATTTGTTGTTATTGTTATTTGTTATTATTGTTATTAGTAGTCATATTACTACTAATAACAATATACAGAGCTAATTTGTTAAAAAATGCTTTGTTGGAAAGGAAACATATATTTCGCGCATTTTTTTATAAGAACTGCTCTAATGAAGTAATTGCTAGCAAAAATGCAATTCCTAATTTTTCTTATAGGTACGTCGAATTAACCTATGATGATCAATAAGTTAAAGAAGATATGTATTAATAATTTAGACAAAAAAAAACATGAAATATCTAATAAAGTCAATTTAACAAGTAATTTAATCAGGTTAAATATTTTGTAAGGGATTATAAAAATAATTTTGAACATCTGGCATAGATTCCTGAAAAAAGGACATTAACAGGAAATCCTTTAGAGGTCTTAAAGTGAAAAAATTTAAGATCAAACGTTTTAATCGAAAATTATAAAAGGTTCCAGGAAAAAGAAATTCATAGTTAAAAGCAATTGCGGAGACCTTTGAGGACAGTTTTATACAGAGTTCTAGGAAAATCTAATCCTTCTTGGTAGAACACGTGCTAAAAGCATGGGGTACAAATGGCGGCAAGCCACATCCGTAAGTAACCACAAAATATAAGTAAAATATTTTATTTTTAATGCTGACAAAGAACTATTTGTAAGATTCTTGGTATAGTGTTGGTCTATTTCCCTTTATTGGATATAATTTTATTTTATTGAAGTAACTCAGCGAATTTCTTTTAAAATTATCTTGCGTTATTTTTAACATTTATATGATATAAAACTTACATTTTAAAAGAAAAGGTTAATAAGCAATCGTTTTAAGAAATTAATTAAATTTGCTAGTCATTATTTCAATTATTAAAGTCGATAGGAAAATTAGTTTAACTCGAAGTTCTTTTAAAATTAACTCGCGTTATTTTTTACATTTAGTACGATTTAACATCTACATTTTTCATATGACAAAGAACCAAGTACACATTAATAAGCAAACGGTTTTAAAAAAATTACAAGATGGTAATTAATTAAAAAAGCTAGCCCTATTATTTAAATTATGTAAAGTGATTGAGAAATTAGTTCAACGCGAAGTTCCCTTATTATTTATTTAAAAGTATATCAGGGTGGATATACTTTTATATGAAGGGGCATATACTTTTATTTTTATGAGAGGGGGAGACTAAGGTAAAATTTAAATTTAAATTTTAACCTCTTAAATTTTAAACTGTACGACATATAGTAGTAAAACTTAAAGTACTTTGAGAGTAAAGTAATTACTCTGTATAGAGTAAAGAAATCTTCTTTTTAGTGGTCTCGTTAACTTTCGGTATAGTTAATCATTTTGTCAGAAATATGTGCCAAAAGTGTAAAATTTATACATTTTAACAAAAAAAGTGGTATTACTTTGATTTTAATTTTTACTAAGATTTACTATTGACCCTAAATCTAACAGCATTAGTGACTATAAATGCTTTAAAATGGTAATGTAATAAATGATTTGTCTTCTTAAGCCAGAAATTAGGCATATTTACTCTTATTCAATATTCAATACTTGGCCTTTGATTTTGAGTTAAATTTCTAACCTTTGCACTTAAAACACTTATTCCCGCCAAAATAGGGGTCATAGAGAACATATGCAAAGATAAATATGTCTTGTACTTATAACCCAAAAAGCTTAATGAATTAAAGCCAGTTAACATGTGAATTTTCTTTATTCAGGCGAAGTTAACTACTCACCCAAATATAAGTTCCCTTTGTCCTAAATTAAAATTTAAGAAGAGATCGAATATATTTTATCCTAAGTCGATACGACTACTTTCAGTACAAAAAAAACGGTAGTCAACACCAAAAATCCTAAATTTGGGCCTCTAAACGACACATTTTAAGTGGGGAGTTGTTCTCCATGACAGTGGTCCGGAGTCGATACGAGCACTCAAACTCAGGGTACCAGGGTTCAAATCCTGGTAGAGACGATAATTTTTATCGTTTTTTACATTATATAAGTTTATAACTACTAAATAATTCTAGCGGTGGTCCGCTGTCGGGCGAATTTCATTTGGAATGCGTGTTTCCGTGCTTAACAACTCATTTCTTGCTTAAAGTTCCAGTTTATGCTTTAGAACCTAAGCAGTTAATCAATTGTCAAGTGCTCGAAACTCATTTTGTCTGTATTTTATAAAGGAAATGCGCTAAAACCTTTATATATAAAAAGTAACTAAGCCTTAAACTGGTGCAAATAATAGTGCATTCTTCTAATTTTAGAGGCTCGTATAACCAACTGTATAATAATGCGAATTTCTTTTGAAAAATTCAGATAAAATGCTTACGTTCTAAAGCATAAACCGGAACCTAACGGAAGTAAGAAATGGGTTGTTAAGCACGGAAACACGCAAGCGGACCACTGCGGCAGAATTATTTTGTAGTTATAAACTTATACAATGGAAAAAACGATAAACAATTTTCGTCTCTACCAGAATTGTTGTTAAGCACGGAAACACGCATTTCAAAAAAATTCGCCCGAGATGCGGACCACCGTGCCAAAATTATTTTATAAAAAATATATTCAAAACAGTCCTTATCACAAATTAAATCAGTTAAAACACCAAACGATGCATACAAAACGCGCAGTATATACTAACTTGCTAGAAAAATTAAAATCAGGTACGGGGTACCTCGGAACTTTTCCTTATCACATCGGATTCGCTACGCTCATCCTCCCAACTACGGACTCGCTACTCTTGTCCTTAGAATATAAAATTCGTCAAATGTACACAGCGACACCTCTTCGGACTCGCTTTGCTCGTCCTCAGATAGTAAATACATGCGTTCCATTTCCAGCGGATACCCATCTAAGCAATGACCACGGTCTAGGCTTCTTAACTTTTATAATCCACCAAAAATCATAAATATACTTGTCATATTTATATTACGTAATGGTATACACTTGTACTAAATTTCAACCTAATTAGATTAATTTCTAGATTTTTACAATTTAAAAAAAAAAACCTACAAAAGTCATTTGATAAAAATTAAATTAATGCTAGTAATTAGATGAAACTTGGCACATATGTTAATCTTATACATAGCTACTACATGTATGCCGAATCTCAACCCGGTTGCAAGTGTTTTGATATTTTTGAAAATTTTGATTAGTAATTAATTCGGATAAATGACGTCATATAAAAGTTATATTTAGAATAGCACAACTACAGCGGTAGACTAATTTGTACATATTGACTGTACAAATTTTCAACTCTCTAGCATGCATCACCAGAAATTTTGTAAAAAAAACACCTAGGAGGCCTTAAAACCTGAAATGGATAATTCCTTTGACATCCTGGCTTCGAATTCTTTTCGAAAACACAATACTTTGCCTACATACCTACGGTATAAATGAGGAAAAGTAAAAAATATAATTATAACAGAGGAACTAAGAAAAAAACAAAACCAGACTGATATAAATGAGAGCCCATGAACACAAAATGTTATGACAGTAAAAAAAATTATATTTGTTTTTTAACTTATTCTATACTGCTATTAAATTAATTTAATTACTTATACATAAAGAGTTAAATTTAAGTAAATGTCACGTTTGAACTTTTAAGAGGAAAAGTTTTTTGTTGGCAAAAAAATCCGATCCGGGACTTCACCCGAATATTATCAGTTTCAGGCGATTGTAAAACTTGAATAAATTTTACGAAGTTGTATGTGTCTATATGTGTGTCTATTATAATCATAGCTCCTACAGTCTATCGTTTAGTTTAAAAATCTTGACAGGTCAGTTTAGACACCACTGATTCTTAAGAAAAAAAATCCCTGTAAGAAGGGAGCAGGAAAAACTATGTAAACAAATCAGGTTATTTTACCTGTATTTTCTTGGCGATGTTTTTATACACTTCTTTGGTGTAGTTTTATTTTAAAATATCATTTTTAAGATTAATTTGAAAATAGTTTTCAAAACGATGTAATTGAAAGAAGAACCACAAACAAAGTAAACGATTGCCGGGAAGAAGGTTTTTCCCCTACAGCGGTTATTGTGGTAGGGATTTTTTTTCTCTTTTTAAGTGAGAGGTTGGCTGAGGCTTCTCTGATTGGTCAATCCCCAAAATACTCATGACCTTGGGGATTTTTAAACTAAACGATAGACTGTAGTGTGTTTATACTAGAGAGTGGAAACCTAATTAAAAAATCAATCTTTAGGCCAAGTTGTGCAATCCGGAAAATATTTATTATGACGTCATTAACCGGCAATAATAACTCAGCTAAATTCCAAAAAAATCATATAATGCGGAAACATGTTTCGATCAATGCAATTCACCACACATAACATCAAATATAACACCAACAGCACTTGTTTAACTTTAATCAAATTACTTAAAAAAGTAAGAGGAATCGAAAACTAATACAATTGATTTCAAATTTAGTACAAAGGTATTTATTTCTTCAAGTAATTAAGTTTTGTTTCAATACGGCATATATTGTACAGTTTCTGTAAGATATTAACATTTAAGCATTATTGAGCGAGGTCAGTTCCTGGATGGATGACCACAGGGAATAACCACACAAAATTTGCATATTATAATGGTTATATTTAATACACTGTCCTATTTATTAAATTGTCAAGTGCCAATGTATTTCAAAATCAGTTTAAGATTCATATTTAATTTAACTTAAAATAATATTCATTCATATTAAATTTAAAATTTTTTTAATAAGATTCATAATAAATTTAACTTAAAAAAATCAAATTCAGACGCCATGAAGTCAGACAACCTAAATAACCTGATATACAATAATTTAAATAATATTTTTTCGCACGAGCGACTGTTTGCCGAAGTTTTAACCCCATTTCTATATTTTAAAAATGTTTCCAAGAGCGAGAATACGCAGAAATAATTATTCTCAGGGGCGATGCGACTCTGTATTTTTAAATCAACATTTATTTTAAAAATGTTGTAAATTCCCAAAAGATATTATCAATAAAAATTAAAGAGTAGTTTTATCTTAGTGAATAATGATTGTAGTGAAAACGTATAATTGCCTATATGTTAAACTACCTAAGTTAACTTAGGTAGTTAGGACTTACGCGAAGTACACCCAAAGCAGCAAGTTGTAATTGAGTTTAGAAGACGCATACAGAGTGAACCAGCTAAGTTGGAACAGCCAAATATTTTGAGAAATTTGCCAGATGAATCTTTTGGTGACCATTTGGACTTTTAGAGAGCACTGGACCAAAAATTAGCCATAATTTAACCTTGTAGTCCAGTGCTTTTTGGAAGTCGAAAGACAATTAGATTATAAATATTTTATTGTAAAAACATATATAAGTCATGCGATCAAAATAGAAGTAATCCAGATAATAAAATGAAACATGACACACATGTTATTCCTATATGCATTGTATATAACTGCATGCGTGCTTAATCACGTCAATAAAATACTTTTCGTGTTATAAATTTTCAAAATTTTTGCCGGTCAAAAGTAATAAAAAATATTTTTCGGATAGTACAACTAAAACCAAGTTTTAGTTTGTCAGGTGCTACAATGACAACGCACACACCCCCATACAGACAGATAATTTTGTAAAAACTACTCAAAAGATTTAAAAAAACACATATAACATATAATTCAAAGGATTTTTTTGCAAACACCATTCTTCACCGATAAACCTACAGTATAAATGAGGAAAAGTAACAAATGGCATTCAATTTAAGAGGAAGAAAATAAAATGAGTATAAATAAAATTAAGAAGTAAGTAATGTGTATGTTGCGGCAATTTGGGAAATCGGGCATTGTGCATAATGGCCAACTAAAGCGGGCAATAAGGGAAATGTTGCCAGATTCCCCATATTCCCAGGCATGGTGCACAATGCTCGTCTCCTTTTGGGAAACTTGACCTAAACAAAGGTTTTTTCATCTATAAAATTTATAATTTTATATTAGTTACTTAAAGAATAGATACCAAGGAACTAAATATAAAATAATTTTTAAATTAAAAAATACATTAATATAGCCACTAATGCTATTATGTATTATTTTTACAAAGATTTTAGCTACTTAAAGACATATTTTTTTTGTTATGTAAGTATTTTATTAGGTAATAAAATTCTTAACTTTCAACATAGATAAAAATAGTGTAAATTACGCTAGTTAGCTGTAAAGTGACATTATGTTTCTGCATAAACTTATTTATTTATAAGCGATAACGTCAATAATTAAGTTCTAAAGCTTCAATCCGAAAATCACTTTACTGCAATGTAATGGTGCATTTAAAAACTTGAGAGAGACCAGTATACTTTACTTAAGATCTTAAATTAACATATTGAGTATTGTAAAAACTTAAAGTTTCTGCGCAGCTCAGGAATGTTTTTACGTACCTACTTTTAATAGGCAGTAAATTAGGTGTTTTACTATATTTCTCAAACAATGATTATTTAATAAAAGTATACAATAAGAAGGGATATAATATGCATTAAATAAACAAAAGTTAAAAACAATGTTAAGTAGTATTATTAATAATATTTCTACTATATGATTATTTTAAAGAAAAAAACGTATTTTTTTATGAAAATACTTATTTCAATACTGACTATACAGCTATTTTAAACAAAATAAACTTAATATACATTGTATTATTTTAGAAAAAAAAATAAAGATACAATAAATTATACAAAAATCAATGTTTTTAGAAATAAACAAATTTAAAAAAACATCAATAGACATTTATTTTTACAAGCTAAAAATTCAAATAACTAGAGTTCTTTGTACTTGAAAACGATTTTGCTTATTTACTACGAGTAGTCCAAGTAAAAATGTGTTGGACTCAGTAGAAAAATGTTAGTTTTTTATTATAAAATTAACTTTTGTTGAGTGATAAAAATTAAATTCAGACCAAATTGCCTTACCTAGAGCGGGCACTGTGAACAATGCCCAGGCAAAGTGAGAAGTTTTTTTAGTCATATTTCATGACTAAATTGCCCAAGGTGGCCTGGCATTATGCACAGGGCCCTGGCATTTTGCACAATGCCTGCTTTTCCCACATTGCCTGCAACATGCATAATTACAATAATAAGTTTACCTGAAAGGATTTCATTTGGTGGACCATTTGCTGAAGCCCATAGCTATTGTACTATTATCTGACTGTCATTCTGGTAAAAGTCCTACACTTATTTCCTTGATTAGCTTAGCTGCTGTTACTTGTTCTAGCAGTTCAGTTACTATAGTCTTTATGAACGTTTTCAGTTTCACCTTTCAGATAGACCTTTAACAAAAATTCAGTAACATATAATACACGAGCACACAACACAGATATATACATATATTACAACACACACACATATATATATATATATATATTATATATATATATATATATATATATATATATATATAATATATATATATATATATATATATAATATATATATATGAACATGTGTGAGTGTAGAAAGATGTTGAGAAATTATCTTACCATAAAATGGTGAGAAAATACCCTAGATGGACTATCATCAAATGGGATATCTTAGATAATCCAATGGATTTATGATTATTTATGAATGAAATGTCTATCCCTTAGTTCTTTTCCTCCTTTTTGTAAATTTTAATCTAGGATTAAGTCATTTAAAGACCTAATTGATCACAGCCTTATAACCTTTTATCAAGTTTTAAATAACCCACACTTAAGTATTTAAATAATAAGTTAAAGTATTCAACCAATAAGTTATAATTACCATTTTTGGATCGCTACAAAGCATCTGAGGATTAGAATTGATGGACCCACACGCATCGGAATTTAATTAACGAAAAACAAATGTTCACACACTTACGAAATTTAGATGATTAAGTCCACACAATTCGAAATTTCGCGCACAACGGAATTTAGATTTGGCTGAAGATATCAGATTAAGATATAGAGTCTACAAAGTTTATTGAAGGATGAGTGAATTTCCTTAGGAAGTATTATAAACGAAAAGATGTAGTTCCCAGAGTTACATAGGAACAATAAATGCACTCACAGACAACGTCAATAATGCTTTTAGAATCATTCAAAATGTCAACCATGTCCACATAATAAAAAAGTAGCAATTCAAGATTAAAGTTTTTAGTAATAAATTTCAACTCGGCTACTAAATAAAAGATCTTGGTGGCTATTATCTTGACATCTTAAGACTGCTTGAGTTGCTTAAGCTAACTCTTGGAGCCGTATTTCAGTCTAAAACTGAAATTGGGCTCTTTAAGTCAGCCAAAGAAACTTAGGCCGTTACAAGGGGCCAAAAAATAATAGACCGACAAAAATACCTTGCATTGAGCAGTAGAATTGAAACCAAGTATCATAAACTTAGCTCTTGAGTAACTGTTTCTTAAAATGTGAATATTACTCACAAATCGTCAAATTCAAAAAGCATTTTTTTGTTTTCACTGAAAGTTCATTAAATGTTTTTATAAAACTCAACGAATCCCACTTTTTTAAATATCATAGTCAATTAAATTTTTTTCAAAAGCAATCCTGTTCACAACAGGATTGCACACACCAATAAAATGCCACAAAAGGCCAAAAAAAAGTCTTAACAGCCAATAGAGTCCATAGAGTCCAGAAAAATAACCATAAAGCAAACTAAAAAATAAACATCACAATAACAAAATAAACAATGGGTGATTGATTTAAAGTATAAATGAATCCCACAAGATTATTTTGGATACGAAACCAATCATGTAGCTTCCCGTTCACTGCTTTTCCCAAGCAGTCAATGTCATTCAATAATTAAGCTATACAGTTCACGAACACATTACTGAGGCAGAAGCAATAGATGCTACGACACCTGCCCTGTAGTAACTAACCGAAACGCGATGCGCACTTAACACGAATGGTGCCCGTATTAATCAATTGCCACAAAAACTTCCATCTGAAACAAAAATAATTACAAAAAAAAGACGTAATATTAATTACAATAAATTTAACCCAAATATTACAGAATACTGGCAATTCCCCTTTCATAGCTGGAATCTACTAAATATACAGACATACATCTTTTGTTACAAAAAGACACTTAAAATAAAATATTGGCATTTTTTCTTCCAAAAAAGGAGTTACTTAAAATACCAACATTTCCATAGCAAGTTATGAAATTCCATGTGTGCATAACAAATATGGTTTAATATTATACCCTATCGTATAATACTACATACATAACATTAGGATTTCTTTGTAAAATTTGATTTCATACTCCATACTTGACATATGACACATGCCGATTTATACTTTATAACTTGAGCAGTTAAAAGCACTACTATGTAGTAACTTATTTATCCAGTAATATACAAATTTATATATGTATTATTTATATGTGTATTTTAATTTATTTATGTATTTTTTCGAGGGATCTTTGAAACAGATTTTGGTCATGATCCGAGATGTTCGACTCCCGTCATGCCACCTAACTCATTAGGTGAATTTTTTCGAAAGGTAAGCTAAATCTTGTAGTTTAGGCGTTTAAATGCTAATATTTGACAAGTGTTTAATTACTTTGATACGTTCTGATGACAGCGATCTACTGAATGATCCAGCTCTTCAATTTAAAGCTGCTTCTTTAGATAATAAAAGTAAAGTAAAGTTGAGTTTTAAAATCCAATGATTTAATATTCGAATCCTATGAAACTTTTCATCCTCTTCTTCTATGCGGGGTCCCTAAAATATAAAATCAGAATAGGGTTTTTATGTGTAAATAGCCTCTAGGCCGCTAAGCGGGATCGGCACTGTGGGTCGCTTTGCGGCCCCATAGTTGTAGTCCTATATAAGTCTCACTAATTGATATAAGAGCCATACGGCCACGATATTAGCGAATTTTAAATGAATAAGTCATAAAACGCGATTTGTTTACATTAAGTTATATATGTCAATTGATAAAACCATAATTTAAACTTATTTCAAGCTGCAAAAGCGTGAGCTTATGTGCTTATGTTAGTCTTCTTATTTTATGTTTCAATTTTATTTATTTTTTGTTTAAAATAAAATAAAATGAAATAAAATGCCCGTTTTAGGGCCTTTCGGCCCATCAGGGTATTCACCCTGCGGGAACCACCTCAGGTGGGTTGAATCTACTACACTCTAAGAATTAATTAAAGTTGGCGAAATCTTTTTAATACAAATACTATTCATAAAAACTTAAGAGCATAGCCCAGGCTGCGAACCCCGGACCTTCGGTGCCGAACGCCTTTACGATCACGGCCACGGGGGCAGATTTTTTTTTTAATTTTATTTAACAGTTCATTATGTTTATGTTTACTTTATTATTGATTCATTTAATTTGTTTATTGTAAGTTGGTTTAAATTAATTGATAAAGTAATATATAATTATTAGAAAATTATTTAGAAAATAAAATGATGTATATTTACACATAGAGATATATTACCAGATGGGCCTTATTAGTTGAATTTTGAAACATCGAATAAATAACCTGACCACCTTCGACTATCAATAATCAAATGAACTAAACAAAGTTACAGTGAATTATATAGTAGAATGCTGAAAATATAAATCTAAACTCAGAATGCTGAAAATATAAATCTAAACTTAAACAGTGGTGCAGGAAGTCGAAGAAAATTGATTTATTATTACCTTAACTTACTTTTAAAAGAGGTTTCTAAGAGTAAGTTAGAAACCTAACTTAGTCTTAAAATTTTCTCATTTTTAAAATCGTTAAAATGAAGGTTATTTTTTATACGAGTCATATGAATTTTAACAATACAATAACTACGTTTACGTTGTTATTAATGTTGTCGGCTACCAACATTAAAGGTTACACAGAGCCCCTGAGAGCCCCAAAATGATGTTTCAGTACTCTCAATGTATTGAGATAGGCTATGCCCCCTCTAGTATATATCTCTATGTATTTACACTAAAAGTTAGTAATACTTCCCTAATAAAGGGAAATACGAAATAAAATTAAGTAACAAATAAATAAATTAACTTTTTTAATAAACATAAGAAATTAAACAGGAGGTGGTTTTAACCACAATTTTTTTTAATTTTTGAAATCGTTAAAATGAAGGTTATTTTTCATAAAAGTCACATGAATTTTAACAATACCATAACTACGTTTATTATGTTAATGAGAGCAATGAATATTAGCAATTTACATCATTATTGTATTGTGTATTTTGTTAATGTAAATCTTTTCCGGTTAATCATCAATAGCAGTGAATTTCTTAAGAAAAATTAGGTAAAGAGGTCCATGAACACCAGAAGGTTTAAGAAATCTTTAGTGGTTTTCGATGTTTGATAAGTACCAACCTTAAAAATGCTATGTATTGGTGTTCTGCTCATTAATACCTATCATTTGACACCTAACTTGATTTTATCAAAAAAATATTTTTTGGACGCTTGCGTGTGATTTGAAAACAGCTATAATATATTTTTAAATTTTAATATATTTTTAAAATTGTTAATATATTTTAACATGAATATGCTCAGTTTGGAGCAAAATATAGTTCTGTAAAAACAATATCACATTGTCTCATTTGTGCCCACTCATCACTAAACTAATATGGAGACCAATCATGCAAATCCTTTTTAAATTTGTTATAAAGGTTTTTTAGTGCCAATAAATTAACCAATAAATTAAAATTATTGGCCAATAAATTAAAATTAACAAAGTATTTGTACAATTTTAAGACTTTTCCTTATGAGTTTTGTTAATAATAAACCTAAAAGACACTAGTTAAAAAATAATTCTACTTTTACCACACAAATAAAGAGCCAAATTATTTCACTATTTAGGGCTAAAATTGCTTTAGTACCTCGAAATAATTTATAAATTAGTGATTTTGGTGTCTATGAAAGCAGAATTGTAAACTCAACAAATTTTATTCAGAGCACCTACTTGATAAGATTATACATTTTTTGATTCACAATTTTAAAACCACAAGATTTTCCATGGCAACATTAGTTTTTGAGTAATTTTAAAGAAACCAAAAAAGTTGATATTTGGGGAACTTTATTGGGCCCCAAAAAAAAAATACTTTTTGGGGTAAGCGAAGACTTATGGAGAAAACTTTCAAAGAGGAGCCCTTAACATTTGTAGCTTGTCTCTAATATTATTAGCTTTAACTAATACTTAATTAAGAGTATGACGCCTCAGACCACATTTTCCTAGTCCTTTCTACGGTCCAAAATAATAAATAAAGTCATTAATTTCATAATCTAGTGAATAAGTTAAAGATAGATGTAATATAAATCTAATAAATAAAATAAATCTAAATTAATAAATTTATATAAATAATATCTATATGTATCTAAATAAATAAAATATTGTTAAAGATAGATGTAAAGATAAATCATATAAAATCTTGTTTATAAATGTTGCTCAAAATGAATTTATTGTTCGACAAAGAAGCATGCATGAATGCCAAAGAAGCATGCATAAATGTCTCTTTATAGTGGGCAAACGATTAGTGATAGATGCAATTCTCTAGTATTAACCTTGAGAATTTGAGACCTTATATTTATTTTATCTTAAAAACATAAATATCCCATAGTAAAATTTGTTTATGGACAAATTGCGTCAAGAAACCTCCCCCCCCCCACACTAGGTCTTGAGTAAAATCGAAAAAGTGTGCTAAGCTTAGACGAAGAACTAAGTGGGGACTTCGAAGAGGGATGAGACATGCAATAATTAAAATTTTGTTTTTGGAAATATTGGGTTTTAGACGAATAAGAGGAAATGCTAATTCCGTATCCGAGAAAATTCCGTAGCTGTCATGTTTTTAGATTTCGTAGAACTCTAGATAGAGACTGTCGATGGGTATTAGTTTAATTCTTTGAAATTAATTCATTTCTTCTACCAATTTAATAAAACAATTTCTTATTTTTTTTATTTTTGACTTTATATTATTTTGGACCATAGAAAGGACCAAGACCATGTGGTCTGAGGCGTCAAACTCATAATTAAGTATTAGTTTAAGCTAATAAAATTAAAGACAAGGTACAAATATGGCACCTTTCTTAGGTACGAATCAAATTATTAAACTAACCTTTAATTATTACATAAAATAGCTAGTAAAATCAAATAATTGTATGTTATTTTATGATCAACAGATTTTTTTAGGTAATATACTGCTGACTTCTTTTTGTTTTAACTGTTCTATGAGAAATAATACTACTTCAATAACTAAAATAAATTTATTAATTAAATATATACTGAGTATAAAATATGATACAAAAATAATATATTAAATAAAACTGCAACATGCCTTTAGACTCGCTTCGCTTATCTTCGGATAGTAAATGCATCCGTAATATTCTCAGCGGTCACCCATACAGCACTGACCACCCATACAGCACTGACCACGCATACAGCGCTGACCACGCTCAATGCTGCTTAATTTTTATGATCCAACAAAAATCATGCATATACTTGCCGTATTGAAAACGAAACTTAATGTACTTCTTTATTAGGTAACAATATACACTTGTATCTAATTTCAACTCAATCAGACCATTCTCTAATTTTTTTACATTTTTTTAAAAAACATACATAAATCATTCAATAAAAATTGGACTAATGCTGATAATGAGATGAAACTCAGCACATATGTTATTCTTATACATAGTTTCATGAGTGCCTAATCTCACATCATTTTTCTTCGTTCTATGATTTTCAAAATTTTTAATGAATCATTATTGCGGGTATAAAATAACGTCATAAAATAATTATAATACGAATAGCACAACTAAAGAGGTAGACTGCTTTGTAGAAAATTTGTACAGTAAAAATGATGAAATTTCTACAATATTTTAACTTTCTGGCATAAATATGCCATAAATATGCCGGGCGCTACGGTGATAACAGACACACACACAAACACAAACATACTGACAGACAACTTTGCAAATACCAGTCATAAGACCTTAAAACGCCTGAAACGGATAATTCCGGTGACACACCGGTTTCGGTTTTTTGCAAACACAATACTTTTCCTATATCTACGGTATAAATGAGGAAAAGTAAAATGGATCTTTTTCGCAGCGACACATAATTACCTTCCATTTTTACGATTTTTTGAAAATTTTACTGCTAAGCAAACCGGGTTGATGACACCACAAAAACCTGGTTTTTTACACAGATCACAGCACGAACAGATCTGGTCGTGCTATCTGGATAGCACGATTTTAAATATTTTTAACGTCATTTAATATCCGGCAATAAAGACAGCAAAAAAAACGAAAATTAACAAAACGGGAAAAAGGGGAAAATGTTTTGTTCGATTCGAAATTCAGCCCTCATGTAGTCATACATAAAACCAAATATGTTTTAGGTTCATTCTTTATCTCATTATCAGCATTAGTACAATTTTTTTTGAGTATACATTTTTTTTTAAAAAAAGTGAAAGATCGAAAAAAATTTATTTGAGTTAAAATTTGGTACAAGTTAATCCCTTTACGTAACAAATAAGCAAACTAAATTTCATTTCAATAAATCTGAAATATATACATTCAATAAATCTGGTATATATAAGATTTATGATACATCAATAATGTTAAGCAGCATTTAGGTTAGAATCTGGATGGGTGATCGCTGGGAATAAAACTGATATAACTGGCTGTATACGAGCGAAGCGAGTCCGAAAACATACCGCAATATATAGATTCCCATATTCTGAGGACGAGCGAAGCGATTTTAATGTAGTGAATATACCCCACAGGCACCCTGTACCTGATTTTTAACACTAAATTATAATTTAAATCAAAATAATAATTTCAAAATGTTGATCAAATTTAATTTCAGTTTAGTTAATTGTTTTTTTAAACATAGAAAATAATAAAATATACGAATGCCTCTATAATATAATAATAAAATAAAAAATTATATAATATAAAAATAAATATATATAATAATATAATATATAATAAATATATTTTATATAATATAAATATAATAAATATATTTTTATAATATTATAATATATAAATATCAATATAAATATAATAAAATTAAAATAATAAAATAAAGAATGCCTCACTATATGTATGTGAAGCAGATTTTGTTAATATAAGTTAATAGCATATAAGTTCGTATATTTAAAAACTAATATTAAATGCATTGCTTAAGAAATTAATATAAATAGGAAGACACATCTAAAAGGAGACTTAGAGGTTTTGAAGTAGATACTTTTAATCTACATTTCGAGGATTATAAAAATTAGCTTCGACGCACGAGCATAAAAATAATTATAAATAACTTAATATAAATTATAATACATATATATAACTATATTAAAAATAAAACCATAATATAATAATAATATAATAATAATAATATCTGCCTCCGTAGCCGCGGTCGTATATAGTACTGGACTTCGGTACCGGAGATCCGTGGTTCACAGCCCGGGCTCTCAGTTTTAATGAATAGTATTTGATGTAAAAAGATTTCTCCAACTTTAGCTTTACTTTAAGCATAGTAGATGTGACCCACCCGAGGTGGTTCCCGCAGGGCAAATACCCTGAAGTGTCAAAAGGCCCTAAAACGGGCATTATTATTATTATAAATTATAATATATATATAATATATATATAATAATATAATATAATATAATATAAACATATTATGGATATATATATATAAATAAACTATAATATCCATATATATGGATATATATATAGCTGCGGTCCTAAAAGACCTGAGGACACCTTAATGGTATACGATTCGTGGAGCGTATAATTTGAAATAATAAAATTGTGATTTGAAAATGCTACTTCATTATAATAATGATTAAAATGCATAAATTTAATTACGTTATGTTAACTCAGGACAAAACATGTGCTGACATGCACTTAAGACGGCCACAAAAATGCCAAGTATAATTATGAAGTCTACCGACATAACCTCGGCGTTCTAAGCAATTACGCCTTTAACTTTTTTTGCAGCACAAAGGAGGCAGAAACATCAAAATAAAAAAGGACAATAAAATTTGAAAAAAATTATAATTTCACTAACCTTGACCATATACAGGACGGAAAATTAAGATTGTGTCCCGAAAAGGCACTAGTCCCTTTCGGCGGCAGGGTCGACGGAGGTCTGATCCTAAGGGATAGGGAGCCCTAGATCGCGCGGTACTCCCCACTCTGTCTCCCACCACTCCCAACACCGGCGGCAATGGTTGAGGTAGGGAAAGCGGGTATGTTCATATAAAAAGTATCCCCTCTACCCTAGGGTAAAGCCTAGGCTCGCGCGGTTTTTTCTCTAAACTGCTTTTATAGTTCACTTTACATCACAATCTTATAAAAAAGTAGCGTAATTTTCCATTGAAAATTCGCTAAAAATGGCTCGCTTTGATAAATACTAAATTGATATAAATTTCCTTATCATATAATATTAAATCACAGCAAGGAAATAATATAAGTGTATAAATAAATGTATGTAAATAAATAAATATATATAAATATATATATGCGTTCAGAAAAAGTTAACCGCTCTCAGCTCTTGCCAATGAGCTGCTATCTTTAAATCTGAATATATTGCACTAGGAAAAAAAACGATGTAACTATCTTCTGAATTAAACATGCAAACTTTCCCTGATACCCGAAATAAGCTTATATTTATAGATCAGTATTCCTAAATTTTTATGCCTGCAGAGCGAAACTAGGGGCGGCACATTAATATTAGAACACATAATATTACGGTATCCTTATAATATTATACCTGTGAGGCGGTACAGGGGGGCGGCACACATTAAAACACATATGACATTGTCAAAATTAATATTTTACTATAGCTTTGGACTAATCCTATAATAGAACACAGTATCCTTATAATTTAATACCTGTGGGGCGGTACTAGGGGCGGCACAGTGTAATATACATATCGCATTGTCAAAATTAGTCATAGAAAATGAAGTAGAGCAGTTTACAGTTTTGAAAATCGCCGTGTTAACGGGAATTGAGCGACCGCCTTCTTGATAAGCTTGCAATAAATGCTATAAAATATTATAAGTAGAATGTATAAAACCTTAAAGAAAATAAATTAAATAATAAGTGCTGAGGTTTTTGGAAAGTTCTAAACTAAATAAATACGTGTAAATTGGCTAACTTAAGGTAAACACAATTCAAAAATATATTATAAGGCACGGTCGAATATCTAGAACGTTGGATCACCAACAAACTTCTTTTATAATTTTTTTTTCAAAATTTTCAGTAATTAGCCGGATTTGTGATAAATGAAGCCTATTTCCGTAATCTGCACGCTCTTTTGGTTAATCTCAAAGAGTATTTACATTCACTCAACGATTTATTTTTAATCTAACTTGGTACATACATAACTACTGTTAGACGTCAATATATTTTGACATGTCAACATTGACGTCTAACAGTAGTTATGTATGTACCAAGTTAGATTAAAAATAAATCGTTGAGAGAATGTAAATACTCTTTGAGATTAACAAAAAGAGCGTGCAGATTACGGAAATAGGCTTCATTTATCACAAATCCGGCTAATTACTGAAAATTTTGAAAACAAAATTATAAAAAAGTTTGTTGGTGATCCAACGTGCTAGATATTCGACCGCGCCTTATACGATTTTTTTGTTCTGTGTAGTTTTAAAACCATTTACGATATCAACCGCTTTTAAAATGCCGAAAACGAACTAATTATTACGTCAACTAATTTGATCAGTGATAATAAAGAAAAATGTATGTTCCAACTGTAGGGTTTATACAACCCTATAATAGGAAGATTTAAATAAATCTCGTTAATAGCCTGATTAACTTTTCATAATATTTTTTTGTTATTTAAGTCAAATATAATAATTTCTCCTCTTAACTTAAAATTCAAAAATTTAGCACCCATACCCTCTACAAAAGTTTGACTTTATTTTTAATATGAAAAACTATGTTACTGTACTAACATTTAAAATAGTTAATTAATGACATATAATGATTTCTACAAAATTGAAAATAAAATGCAAATCATTCTCTAGTTTCGAACCTTCACTTGGTCAAGGTCACGCACTTTCATATTAGATACTTTAAAATAATCGTAAACTATCAATAATATTGTTATCTTTATAAATTTACGTATTTCAAGGGATTTTATTTTTTGCAGGTTTGTTCACTAATTATTTGTTAATTTTTGTAGAATATTTCAATATTCTTAGTTTTAAAGTTCTCTACTAGGTAGCACTAGTTGTCAAAAATGTCTTTATACGTAAAATTGAGATTAGGAATCTTTCAAATTATTGTAAAGATAAATGATAAAATTATAATTAACTCTAAAATTAAAATTATTTTATTAACTCTTATAACTAAAATTATAATTAGTTATAATTAACTCCAATGTCTGTTTTTACTGTCTTTTATGTTATATTAGCTTTTTAAATAACTTTTAACGCGAATAAATTTAAGTAAAATCATTCCTAGGGTGGAATTTTTAAAAGCTAGGAGAAGGCTAGGAAGAAGCTAGGAAAAAACCTAGTAGAAGGCTAGGAACAACCTAGGAAACATTTTTAAAAATGATTCTGAATACAGGCCTTAATATTTATATTATACTCGTACATTATAATTACATTATAACCCCTGAGCCTATTACAGAAATATCTTTTTCAAGTTTCAAACAGATTAAGAAGGTACAATATCATTAACCTTCCTAGTAGTAGAAATAATAATATAATTGTTGCGTTTCCTAATATAAGTGTCAAATCAAATCAAAAAACAACATTATTGCCATAATACAATGTATATAAATTATATAAAATACACAACTAAACTATAAATTTTTGAATTAACAAAAAGAGGGGAATACATTTTTGTAAAATACAATTTTAAAAAATATAACGTTCCTTAGGCAATTCCACTAGACTATAAAGTCTGAGTGAGGGGTTTTAAAAAGTAATTAAAAGAATTATAGTTACAGGAAGGTTTGTAAAATAAAAATAATTACTTAATACAAATAGTAAAAATCTCTCCGACAATTATATTGTGTCAACTATTCATGTTTGGCAAAACTCGGTTATATCAAAAGATATTACATAATGCCAAGCTTGATGGCATTAAGACAGCACCGCTTGTCTCTGGTAAATACATGACTTTATATCCTTTGGAATTTTAAATGAAGGTTAGAGTAAGTTCAGGCTCTGTCGGCTCCCTGATGAGTTAAAATAAAAAAATATATAAAATGCCCGTTTTAAGGCCTTTCGGTCCATCATGGTATTCACCCTGCGGGAACCACCTCAGGTGGGTTGCATCTACTACACTCTAAGAATTAATTAAAGTTGGCGAAATCATTTTAATACAAATACTATTCATAAAATCTTAGAGCATAGCCCGGGCTGCGAACCCCGGACCTCCGGTGCCGAAATCGAAACCCTGATGAGTTAGACGTTGTGAAACAGAGTTAGGCATGACGTTATGTCGAGCCATCAATAAAATGTCAAATGATGGACAACTGTTAAGACCTAGGAACTCCTAGGTCTTAACCTAGTGCAGTGCTACCTAGGTGTAGCATTGCATTTTGCTTGTTACATATCCTAGGTGCCTCTCGCACAATTATATGGTGTCAACTATTCATGTTTTGCAAAACTCGGTAGTATCAAATTATATAAATTAAGAAGGATTTTGAATAGAATGGTCTTACACGTAATCCATTAAGCGTAAGGGGTTTTAATAAAGATTTTTATTTAAAGAAATTTAAATCTTTGCCACTTATTGCTTTTTAGTAGAATAAAATTGTATCATGGTCTATGACCGTTGACAATAAATAAATAAATAAATAAAAATAGTTTAAAAATAAAATATGAATAAATTTTAATACAAGAAATATTTCCTACCTAATGGGTTAACTTTCACTTTGATTTTTGTCTGTGGTGTTAATACTCCATAATCAACATCTTCATACAGATCCTAAAAAATAATAAGATACATAGTTTTAATTAAGGGTTTCCCTTTTGTAGGTTATACAACTCACAGTTTAAAACAAGTAACAACTAAGGCGGTTAATTACAAAAAAAGGAAATTCGCTAAAACTGTTTTTTCAAACAATATGCTATTTCTTTGGATAAATTTATAAAAAAAATTAGGCATGGGGTGCTTTGGAACTTTTCCTCATCACATCAGATTCGCTACGCTCATTGTTGAATTTTAACTTTAAGTGTACAATAAAAATATTCTTGACTTCAAATAATATACTGACAAAATTGACAAAATTTGACAAATAAAATATATTTAAATAAATAAAATAAATAGACCAGCGATCGCCAACATCCTCCGCCCTCAACAGGAGTATCTCTTAGGTTTTTGATGTCTTGCGACCTCCTCTGGTTGTGTAATTAATATTTTGAGCTCCTTCCAGTCTATTTATTTTTCTCAGTTTAGTCCCGGAAGAACTAGGGTACTTATCTGGAACAGATTTCTCCTCTGCTGAAGAAGTCGGGGAAGTATTATTTTGTTTGGAACAAATTTGATCATCCCTGGCCTCAAGCGGAATTAATCGCTGAATAGGTCTCAAAATCTCTTTTCCTTTCAGCTTAATTTTGTATAATCGACTGATTCCATCGGGTCCTGGAACCTTTTCGACTACTCGAGCTAACGGCCACTGTATTCTTTTCTTCTGTTCGTCTTCCACTAGAACAATTTCTCCAACCTCCAGTTCTAGGATCGGTCGGAATTTTGCATGATGAACCAACTGACCTAAATACTCGGTCCTAAACCTTAAAAAGCAAACTCTACAAGATATAGATCTATCTTGTACAATGTAAGTGCTTTTTCTTTGCCATGCCCTGAGAATATCTTCAGGAAGGCAAGATTCTACCAAAGGTAGTAATAATGAAGCACAAACTTCAGTTGTAACACCTAAAGTTTCTAAATGCCTAAGATGTCCTTCAAGTTTATCATACAAGGTAGATAGTGGAAGAGTTTCCTTATTTTGGTTCTTTAAAACTAATGAAAGTAATTCTCGTACATAAACTTCAATTACTATATCATCACGCCCAAACCTAGATTTTAAAGCTTGGACGACTTTAGAATAATTTTCACCAATAGCTGGGAAACTTTCGACTATCTCTCTTGCACTCGACCCTGGAATGGTGGATTGATATAAATATTGCAATTTGTCCGAATCATCAATTGAGAAATTTTTATCAATTTTTGAGAACTGAGTCCAAAACGGTAACCATTCTAACACACCACCCCCATATTTTCTCAATTCAACTTTAGGAAGACGTGTTAAAACTTTATCTTGATTACCTAAATCTTTTGAAGTTATAATAGGATTTGAATTTATATTAATAATATCCAACAGTTGAAATTTAATAAATGTTACCCGTGTTGTGAATGTATCGGTCTCATTTAGTTCAGCTTTGATTTCATCGGTACTTGCATTCAAATCAATCAATAAATCAAAAATATTTTCATTTAAAATTTTTAAAATTTCAAATTTTGAGTCCAAGATATTTAAATTTGTTTTCAATGTTAAAATGTCAAATTCTTTTTCTTTAACTTTACTTTCAATTTTAGTTACCAACATATCCTAAGATTCTTTTGTAGCATCTCGCTTCTTTATGGTTCGAGCCAAATCCTCTTTCTTCTCTGCTACGGTGGCCATAATATTGAGTTTTTAACTTTAAGTGTACAATAAAAATATTCTCTTGACTTCAAATAATATACTGACAAAATTGACAAAATTTGACAAATAAAATAATATTTAAATAAATAAAATAAATAGACCAGCGATCGCCAACACTCATCCTCTCTACTTCGGAATTGAACTAATACTGATAATGAGATGAAACTTAGCACATATGTTATCCTTATACATGGCTACAGGCGTACCAAATTTTAAATAGATCGCATCATTTTTCTGGGTATTATGATTTTTTCAAAAAAAATTTTGAGTCATTACTGCAGGTTAAAGCGTCATAAATAAATTATTTTCCGAAAAGCACAACTACACTTATAGACTGATTTTTGTACAAAGTTTCAACTTTCTAGCATAAATACACTAGGAACAACGATGATAACAGATAGACAGACACACACACAGACAACTTTGTGAAAACTACTTAGAAGGACTTATAAATACTGGAAACGGATAATTACGGTGACATCCCAGTTTCGCACTTTTCGAAAACACAATACTTCTCCTATAAACCTATGTATGCTATAAATGAGGAAAGTAAAACTATAATTAATTTAAGTACAGTACATAAAATAATGTATGCAAGGGATAGTGCCTTATGTTGTGGTTTAATTTTGACAGGCTTCCGGTAGTGAATCCCTCTAATGTTATAGTGGTTCCTTAAGACTGCCATTAAGACCTGCACCTTGAGCAGTTACTAGCTGTAAGAGGGGAGTTAGACATTACCCAAGTAAGATAATTATAATTTAATTTGATAATAAATAATAAAACAAAACAAACAAACAAATAAATATATAAATAGATGTGTGTGTGAATGTATATATATGTACGTGTGTATGTGTGTATATGTATATATATGAATATGTATGTATATGTATATACGTGTGTATGTGTGTGTATGTATATATGTATGTATGTGTGTGTATATATGTGTATATATGTTTGCGTGTATATGTATGTCTGTATGTGTGTGTGTATGTATATGTTTATGTACAAATAAATAAAATTATTATAAAAACCATTCAATTATATTAAACTTTGACTAACATAGGTTAAGTTCTAGAAATTATTAACATAGATTAAGATTATGTCTAGATTAAGTAGTTACTAGTGCTAAAAAAACTATCTATAAATAGAGTTAAGGAACTCCCTCTCTGCAGCGCAAAGCGCAAGCTTTATAGCGGAGAGGTAGCCTTGTTTTTAATATATCATGTATGTCATGTAAATATTGTAAAATAAATTATTTAATAAAGGCATTTAAAAAAAAAAAAAAAAAAAAAAAAAAAAAAAAAAAAAAAGACAATCCAGTTTAGATCCTGATCAGTGCCTTTAGGAATTTGACTATAAAATGCCTTCTGTTAATCACAACATCTTTTAGTTTCAAAGAGTGAGAGAGAGTCAAAAAATCGGGTACGGGGTACAACGCAACTTTTCCTCATTACATCGGATTCTCTACGCTCATCTTCCCTGCTTCGGAGTCGCTTCGCTCGTCCTCAGATATACAGTTCGTCGAAATTGAACAGCAACATGCCTACGGACGCATGTTGTCGCTTTGCTCGTCTTCAGATAGTAAATGCATCCGTATCATTATCAGCGGTCACCAATACAGCTCTGACCTCGCTCAATGCTCCTTAATTTTTATCATCCAATAAAAATCATGGATATACTTGTTGTATTGAAACAAAACTTAGTGAACTTATTTATTAGGTTCTGGTATATACTTGTACCGAATTTCAACTCAATCGGACCATTTTCCAATTTTTACGATTTTTTAAAAAACGTACACAAATCATTTAATAAAATTAAACAAATGCTGATAATTTGATGAAACTTGGCACATATGTTTGTCTTATACATAGTCCCATGCATGCTAAATCTAAATCCGTTTGCATTATTTTTCCGCGTTTTATGATTTTTCGAAATTTATGCTGAGTAATTTTTGCGGGTTAATGACGTCATAAAAAATTATTTTCTGAATAGCAAAACTATAGCAATAGACTAATTTTTGAACAAAATTTTAATTTTCTAGCATAAATATACTGGGCGCTACAATGATAATAGACACACACACATACAGACAGACAACTTCGAGAAAACCACTCAGGAGGCCTTAAAAACACCTCAAACTGCTAATTCCGGTTTCATCCTGGTTTCTGATTTTTTCGCAAACACAATACTTTTCCAATAAATGAGGAAAAGTTCATACGGTATAAATGAGGAAAAGTAAAAAAAATAAAACGAATTATAAAACCCTCATCAGTATTACTGTTTATCTTTTCATAAACCTTCTTCTCTCAATCTCCGGTAGTAAGATTGAGGAAAGATCTCAATCTGTTGGAAAGTGAGACGCATAACAATTTGTAAATGAACAGGTTGACAGCTGAGTTGACAGCTGACAGGCTGGCACCTTAGATGTCTACCTGTAATTCACATATTGTTATGCGTCAAATATAATATTTCCAGAGTCTCATTTGGGAAGCCTGAGAAAAATATTAGTCAGTTTTAATTTATTGTTAAAGTATTAAAGTCAGAGTGTTTATTTGGTTAAAAGTCAATCTTATTATTTCAAATTAGTCAGTCTTTTTAATACAATCTTTCCTCAACGTTGCTTTCTTTTAAACATGTTAATAAAATAAGTTTTAAAACAATTATACATTGTGATTAAATCTATTTAAAACATTATAGTCAAATAAATATTTAGTTTTTATTAAATTATGTATCACAGAATTACTTAGTTGGTAAATCAAGCCGAGTTAGGATTTAGAACTCTTCAGAAAAAGTGATCAACAACTTTTACTTTCATTTATTTCTTTTGATTAAATTTAAAATTATCAATCTCTAAATACATGATAAATCATTTGTATTATGGTTGAATGTTTCAATAATGGAACGTTTTAATAATGGATACAGGGGCAAGGGATCAAACTGATCTTCAGACCCTCTATCCTTACATCTATTATAGAAAGAGGAGAGCGGAGGCGGAGGAGGAGGCGGCTCCTCCTTTGGAAGCCGCCTCAACAGGAATTTTGAGATCCTTTTTTCATCACAGCACCAATAACACACCTAAGACAATAATGTTAAAGTTACCTTGTAAATTCTCCTTCCTTGTATACCTAGAGGATCCTAGTCAAAAGCTATAATTTTCTTATTCTGTAAAATAGCTTTGTATTCAGGTCTAATAGTCCTTAAATCAACTGACATCAACAGTGGTGCTGCTAAGATACCCCTAAGTGTCATTTGTGTTTTAGCTGACTCATAACTCATAGCAACTGACTTATAGCTCAGCCCAAAATTTCCAACAATTAACTGTAAAATAACACAAAGCAATAGCACTCAACAAATAATTATTATACAAATAATTATATATAATTAAAATTATAATAAATAAAACGAAACAGCACAAAACAGAAAAAACTCAAAGATAATTTATTTTACAAGTATACAAAAAAGTAATTTAACTTAAATCAGATGCAAACTAACTTCAATGAGAGCACCATGTCAATTTTGCATATTTTAAATTTTAAACTTAAAAAGTAATTTAACTTAAATCAGACGCAAACCTAACTTCAATGAGAGCAACCATGTCAATTTTTGCATATTTAAATTTTAAACTTAAAAGTAATTTAACTTTAATCAGACGCAAACTAATTTCAATGAGAGCAACCATGTCCAATTTTTGCATATTTTTAAATTTTAAACTTAAAAAGTAATTTAACTTAAATCAGACGCAAACTAACTTCAATGAGAGCAACCATGTCAATTTTTGCATATTTTAAATTTTAAACTTAAAAAGTAATTTAACTTTAATCAGACGCAAACTAATTTCAATGAGAGCAACCATGTCAATTTTTGCATATTTTAAATTTTAAACAGACTTTAAAATTAGGACAGTTTTTTATTATAGTAAAACATCTGGTTATAATCAGTTGACAAATGGGCAAATAATGCAAAGTAAGTCCTGGATGTTACACCGTACCCACAATTTCATATCAGGCCAACCTCACTGGTTCCTCAACAATATATTCCCATGCTGTCAACTAATTATATCCGTGTGTAATACTATAATTTGACATTATGTATTGAAAATAAAAATATAAATGGTTGATAATTCATTACGTATAATTATATTTTTAGTAAAACAAGAAACCATTAAATAAATTCACATATAATTAATTCAGTTTATTAATGGTGTTAATGTCGATGTATGAAGTTATGTTAGATTCAAAAGTCATGGAAACTTTAACCCCCTCCTCCTTAAGTTTTGACTTTAGATTGCCTTTAAGCCTATTACAGTTATAAGGTCATAATGTACCTCCACTAATCATTTAGATATTCACATTAAGAAATATTAATTATCATATCAGAACCATTCCAATGTCCTGGACCAGCATTAGGCACAATAGAATCTTGATTATTCGCGATTCAAAGAGATAGTTGTAAGGTGGCAATACCAATGGCGGGAAAACGAAAGGGTGATCGAATTTTTTTTATCATAGGATTTGCATGGGACCCGTTGAAAATTCTTCTTTTATTCCTTTATTGTTAGTTAATTTGTGATAAATGAGTTAAAAATTAATAGAACGACCATCGTTGCTAAAAAAAATGGCCAATATTTCATAGAAAATACTTCGATAATTCCAGGATTTTAAATATAGAATCAGGCTCTTATCACTACAGACTTAGATTCCGATTTAACCCAGAAATAATAAAACCTAAACGGATGATTTAAACAAACATTTTACAAAAACGTGAATTTATTGAGTTATTTATTTTTAGTGTGTAAATAAAATTGATAAATTAAAACACTATTACGGTGAAAATCGGCTTGTTATCAGTTAATTTAAATACCTGTTACAACTAATTTAAACAATTTAATGCAATTAAATGGTAATTTTGTGTGTTTGTGCAAACTAAAATTATTTAAAATAACATTAATTAACACTAACTAAAATAAAGCACTATATTATGATCTTCATCTTCTTATCACTCTATTTAAATACTCGTGACAACCCATTAAAACGCCATTTTTCAATGAAATAGTGATTCTACTGAGTTCATACGCCCTAAAATTAATTAAATTAAAGCACTTAGAGAAAAAATTTAAAGAAATAATCGTCACAAATAAGAAAAACCACAAAATCCCCATAAGGACTTTAACAACAATCACCCTTTCGTTATCAATTTCTTATCAGCGACGGTGGCGCTGCTACGGACTTTGAATCGCGAATTTCCCTAGTAATATATAATACTCTCCAAATACTGTTTTTCTTTTCCAAAATCGCTTTTTCAAACTGGCGACCCTTACACCAGTCAAAAACCATCAAAAAATTGTCCCCCCCCCAACTAACCCATAAGAAGCAGCCCTAAAAATATTTTTAAAAATACTCAATAATAGCTCTATTCGGGCAACTATTATTGGATCACCCTTTATTCTTATAGATGAATTCTGAATAAGGCACAAAATATAAATACAGTTACAGTTATAAGGTCATAATGTACCTCCACTAATCATTTGTTATATGCTTTAAAAATATGTATTATAAAATACTCACATTAAGGCGAACAAAGCGAGCCCTAGAATATTATGTTATAGTTTTACTCTTTGCTCTAATAATACTGGATATTGGCAAACAGACACATAAAGGTATGCCATAGGAGCCCTAGTAATGTATGTTATGTTCTTTATGTATGCTTTAAAGATAATACTGACCGATAAACAAACACATATTGGCGACCAAAGTGAGCCCTAGAATATTATGTTCTAGTTTTACTCTTTGCTCTAATAATATTGGATATTGGCAAACAGACACATAAAGGTATGTCATAGGAGCCCTAGTAATGTATGTTATGTTCTTTATGTATGCTTTAAAGATAATACTGACCGATAAACAAACACATATTGGCGACCAAAGTGAGCCCTTGAATATTAGGTAAAATTTTGAATCTACAGGGTGTGGCAAAAGTTCGGCAACCCCTAATTATTTTCGTTAATATTTGAGATATCAAACTTGGTACCCATTTTCCTGTCATTTTGGTTGTCGCCATATTGGATTCAATTTTGAAATTTCAAACTGGAACACCTATATTGTGATACATTTTTGGAAAGCTCTTGAAAAAAGAAAATTTTTGCAGCGAACCAGACCTTTTTATTATTCACATTTTCAAAATGGCGGCCAGTTGAAATTTCCAAAATTAAAGATAGACTATAGTCTATTTTTGATATTTGATCCGTAAGACTCATCTATCACCCTCTTCTTTATTCAACGGCTAGCACTGATGATGACCTCTTGTTAAGTTGAAAGCGCTTTGCTATAAAGAAATATATTTTTGTGGAGAGACTTCTTCCTCTTTTATTAGTGCTTAAATCGGTGTAATTAGAAACCCTTCTGATTGAACAATGAGAGTTCTCAATAAAAGATTGGATCACAGCTAAACTACTATCGTCGTCAGTTGCCGTTTTTGGTTTTCCAGAGCGAGCGCAGTCTTTTACGGAACCATTGTCCGAAAATCTCTGGATACTTCTTAAAACAGTACTTTTGGATATAGGATCCCTGTTCAGATAAGTGTTATTGAACAGAGAGGCTACTTCTTTTAAACTTCTTACCCTATCACTACACCCTCTCATCACAAGTATAGTAATCCTTTCTTGTTTGCTTAAAGGCATTTTAAAACAAGAAAAAAAGAATTGCACTTCGCGACAAAAAGATTAAAGGCAAATAAAATTAGTTAATAGACAAAAAAGATCAAAAGTAACTTATTTAAGTCAAAATTATTGCTGAGTCATCAAAAACGCAAAAAAGTTTTTTTTTAAAACAAATTTCACCTAATTGCACAAATAAATAACAAACTGTAAACAAATAAACAACTAAATCAACAAATATTCTATGTCAAAACAAAAACAATCGCAACAATATAAACATTGGGGTTGATTATTTGTTTACACTTTGATTGTCCGTCATATTTAATTAAAAATTATCATTGCAAACCAATAAAAAATTATGTTTAAGACAATAACATTAATTACAAGTACATTGTGATTAACACATTTTTATAAAAAGAAATAATTCACCGCAAACTAGGATTTATTTTCTTTTGCGAAATAAAATGGCGACGTCCGTTGCTATAACAACAAAATCAAATTCATTAAAACAGAAAATGGCGTCAATCTATTATTTTTCAACGTGATTTATAACGATTTTACTCTTGGGTGTTTTTTTCTAAAACGTTTAGTTTGGCCGTGAATAGACGTCATAGACGTATGGCGGGAAAATGGGTAGCTACCAAAAAAGTAGTTTTTTATGCATGATGACGATAGCCGCAAACAGCAGTTTGATATCTCAAATAATAACGAAAATAATTAGGGGTTGCCGAACTTTTGCCACACCCTGTATACTGTGATTTAGCTAGTAAGAAACAAACTAATAAAGGCGAGCGAAGCGAGCTCTATCATATTAAATTATTGTTTTAATATATGCTCTAAATTAGGCACTGATAAACAAACACTCAAGGACGAGCGAAGCAAGCCCTAGAAAACGATGTTATATTTTAATTTTTTTCTCTGCAAAATTGTTTTTTGGAGAATAATGAGCAAATTTTGTGATTTTGTATAATTTTCTTCATAATTATTAGTTAAGTGAGAAAGTCATATTTTGGTATTTTTGAAATGTTTGAGAGGTTAAAACCTTTTATTTTCAAAATGACACAATTAATTGTGTTCCACTCATTAATACCTACAATTTGATTATAAAAAAATATTATACCAATTGATTTAAAAAAAAAAAAATTGGCTATTGTGCGTATTTGCTTATAAATTAAAAGATGCGCACGCTAAATAAATATCGTAGTTCCGGAGATGTGAAATCGGACAGACGCGCGACAGAAAGTTTAAAGGTTTTGAATATTATATTCGAACCCCTAAAAAATTGATATACGAATAAAAGTGATATTGGTTAGAAGACAGTAAAATACAATATAATCCAATTAGAACCAATTATATTCTGAATAATCTATAATTCCAAAGGAAATTCGCCCGGCTTGCGGATCTCCGTATTTATAAGTTATAAACTTACATGAATTCTTAAAAGTGTACACCATAAGGCTAATCCCTTTTCTAATAACAAAGGACAGGCACACCGACACAGCCAAGTTCCAAGAAATACAGCCCTACCAGGTATACAACTTAATGGTTTTATGTGTATATTTTTTTCTATATTTTATTTCTGCAACCGCCCAATTTGACGCGCTAAAAAATTAAAAATTAAATTTAACTAAAAAATAATATTAAAATATTAAGGAATATTAAATATTAAATCGATGGCCTCAGTGAAGAACAGGTTAAGTCTGAAAAACTAAATTTTTCAGGGGAGCAGTTTTAAAGTTTGACATGCTCTCAACATTAAAGTATCAACAATAAAAATAATCTGATTTTACCAAAAATTATAATTTTTAAAGCATTTTATGGTGCTACTAGCATATGTCTGTATTTTTGGTACATGGCACGGTATAAGACTTATCTGGTTCTTCACGAATGACTTATCTGGTTTTTCACGGGTCTTACCTGTTTTTTCACCAATGTGATATGATGGTTTAAAACAAGATAAGTCTAAATTCTTGTGATTTTGTATTCCATTTAGCGGTTCGTTTTTAACTTATTATTAAAGTTAAAATTTTTAAATTTTGACAATAAGTTATTATTTTTGTTATGCTTTCAGCCTGTTATTTTAACATTGAGAGCATATTATTCTTTTGGAAGATAATTGACTTATCTGATTTTTCACTAGTGAGTTATCTGGTTCTTCACAGGTAGAATTTTTAGTAAAACTCCATCTTGGCAACTTTCAAAAATATTTTTAATTATATAAAGTAAAAAATAATCAAATATTAAGATTTATGATTAAGAAAAATAGGAGAAATAGAAAAATGGTTAATATGACTTTTCAATATTTTGATTTTAAATATTTATTTTTACATACATATATATAAAAATATTGATATAATTTATATTTTAAATTAAAGCATAAGAAAAACGTTGTTATTGAACAAAAGATAAATCGTATGGGCTCACCTTTTCTAAATCAGGATTAATTAATACAACAATGTAATGAGTTTTTAAATTTACATTAAATTCTGGCACGATGGTTCGCATCCCGGACAAATTTCATTTGGAATGCATGTTTACGTGCTTAACAAACTATTTATTGTTTAAAGATTGTTATATGCTTTATAACTTATGCAGTTACTCAATTATCAAGCACTACTCCTGACTGATTTTTTCTATACTTTTCAAAAGAAATGCGGATAAATATTCAGTTACAATAATACAGATAAAACGGATGAGCGTGAAGAATGCGATGTGGTGAGGAAAAGTTCAGAGGTACCTTAAAGTTCTAGTGCAACGACAAATAAATGTGTTATAATTTATTCAGATTATTAATCAATTGATATTGGTATAGTCTAGTAAATGAACGGGTTTTATGCGAAGTTTCAAATTGTATTAAATTCAAAAATTTAATTTGGAAATCAATTTGGGCATGTTTAGGGATACCCCAATAAAAAGTCCCCTAACAATACATCATAGCTGCGATCTTAGTAGGCCAAAACGTGTCCCGTTTTTTATGTTTTCGACAATTTCTTGGTGGAAATGAAAATATCAATAATTCTTTTGAATAAAGTTTGAAGGAAGGGTGAATTGTTCAAACATAAGTTACAATCAGAATATTCTCTATTTCAAACCGTTAACAATGGAGTTTGAGTAAAAAATAACCATATTTTAATTTTTTACAACGTAAACAAACTAAAAAGTGATACATTGACGAGATATTATTCCGTATTCACTAGCTACTTAACGGCAAATCGACCATATGCAGCCAACTACAGATCAAATTATTACCCCAAATTACAGCATTCAGTTTATTATAACCGCAGAGCACTGGTCTGGTAAAGTTTTCTTTTAACGGGAAAGCAGAATTTCAACTGCATCTTCGAATCGACAATCATTGTCCGGCAATTAATGAAGAGATCAAAAAGAAAGAAGACAAAATTTTCTCTTCCCTTTACTTCTAAAACCAATAGCAAAAAAGCCTTAAGTAATGAAAATGAAAATTTGTCCTGAAAACTCACAAAGCTGTCAAATGTTTTATTAAATACACTAGTTGTTTTCCTGTAATATTGTCATTTTGTAAGTTTTTTGGTGAAATTTTAATTTCCATTCAAGGGGACAATAGTCGATTCAAAGATACAGTTGAAAGACTGTTTTCCCGTCAAAAGAAAACTTTACCATGCAAATGCTCTGTAGCTATAATAAACTGAGTACTGTAATTGGGGTGATAACTAGATCTGCAGTTGGCTACATCATATCCGAAGATCATAACGATTTGAGTTATGGGAGTGAATGCGGAATAATATCGGATCAAAGTAACAATTTTTAGTTTGTTTACGTTGTAAAAAATGTAAATATGGATAATTTTTAACTTGAACTCCTTTTGTAACGGTTTTGAAATAGAGAGTAAACTTATAGTAACTTATACATTTAAACAATTTACCTAGCTTCAAACTTCATCTGGTTGAATTATTGATATTTTGTATTCCTACCAAGTTATTAAAGAAAACGTAAAAAACGGGAACACGTTTTGGCCCCCCTACGATCGCAGCTGTGATACCCCAAAAAAGGGAACTATTTCGGGGGTAAATTTTAACTATTTAAAACATCGCAAAAAACCCGTTTATTGATAAGAATAGTAAACTTGACTTGACTTTTTTTTCTAGCTCTTAGAATCATGAAGCACTCACACGGCATTAATACAAAAATGTTATTACATTTTTGTATTAACGAGTAGATTTGTATTATTGTATGATTATTATTAGATTGTATTGCACTATTAATGTTTAGTGCATTTATTCTTAGACTGTTGAGAAACTCGGTGCGATGTTAAACCATAGCTAAGTTATAACATGTGTGAAATAACTTACTGCATACTATAACTAATATAAAAAACTACTATATTTACTTTTATAGTAAATATAGTAAGTTTTTATAGTAAATAATCTTACCATAAAAACAACCGACTGCACTTAAGATACAAGAACACATCTAAAAACAAATTTGATATTAAACAGTATTATGTGTATACTGTCCTGACTGGAGTTAATGTAATGCTAAAGTAAAAACTGGAGTATACCTTTGGTAAAAATAATTTTAAGTATGAAAAGAAGGTAGCAATTCTTAAAATTATTTAAAGGAAAGAATTAGAAAAGTAAGAAATATTATTAAAATTTACTATAAAATACACCAATCAATAACAATTCTGAAAACAGCTAATCTAGGAAATCAGATAGGTTAATGTAGTTGAAATTAGGCATAGTAATATAGTAGGAAATTACCATAAAACATTCTACAAATATTGAAAGAATTTAATAAAGATCAAATATTTGATCAAAATCATGTAAATTGATTTGTCTGGTTTTTCACCAATAGTAAATTATAAAAAACGACTTTATTTAAGTTAACTAGCCTGATTTGGAACCATGATGTTAATCAGTAATAATCAGCTAAGTTGAGTTATCTGGTTTTTCAATAGGAGAATTATTCGGATATCAAAAGTTATGTTAACATGTGTGGTTCTTACCAAGATTACTTACTTGGTAAGAACCAAGTGTGTTGACTTGTCTGGTTTTTCACAAGTATTTTTTTAATTAGAGCAAAAGTTATGCTAACATGTCTGATTTTGATATTAAAAAAGAACCAGGTAGGTTAACATATCTGTTTTTAAATTAAAAAAGTTGAGATATCTAAATTTTAAAATTGGTCTCCTGAGCGTAAAAATAATCTTAGAACCACCAAATTTTGACACAATGTAGATATTATGATTCTTCATCATATGCAATACATAACTCATTTTCGCAAAAATGACGACTTAATATGTTCTTCACTGAGGCCATCGAAATTAAATATTAATACTTAAAAAAATTCTGGCGCGGTGGTCTGCTGTCGGGTGAATTCCATTTAGACTGCGTGTTTCCGTGCTTAACAACCCATTTCTTGCTTAAGAATCCGGTTCATGCTTTAGAACCTAAGCAGTTACTCAATTGTCAAGCACTGCTCGTAACTAATTTTGTCTGTATTTTCAATGGAAATACGCATAATTATCCAGTTGGTTGTACAAAACTATGCCTCTAAAATTAACAGTACGCATTATTATTTGAAATAGTTTAAAGCTTAGTTACTTACCTTTAAGCTTATTCAGTTAAATTTAAATGTTTTAGCGCATTTCCTTTGAAAAGAAAAGACAAAATGAGTTATGAGCATTGCTTGACAATTAAGTAACTGCTTAGGTTCTAAAGCAAGGACCGGAGCAGTAAGCAAGAAATTGGTTGTTAAGCACGGAAACACGCATTCCAAATGAAATTCGCCCAACAGTGGACCACCGCGTCAGAATTATTTTGTAGTTGTAAACTTATATTAAGTAAAAAACGATACAACTACCAGGATTTGAACCCAGGTACCCTGAGTTTGAGTGCTCGTATTTACTCCGGACCACTGCCATTCAACTCAGAGGCCCAAAAAATAAAGTAAAAAAAACCATAAAATATTATCGTTTTACCAGGATTGTTGTAAGCACGGAAACATGCATACCAAAGTAAATTCACCCGACATGCGGACCACCGTATGTCGGTCATATTTTAGTAGTTAGGCAGTATTTTGTAGTTATAAACTTATTTTATGAAACAAACGATAATAAATTATCGTCCTTACCAGAATTCGAACTCAGGTACCCTGAGTTTGAGGACATGTATCGACTCTGGACCACTGTCATTTAATTTACAGGCCCAATAAACATGGAAAACGACTCCCCACTTGAAATGTGTTATTTAGGCTCCAAAATTTAGGTTTTCTAGTATTGACCACCGTTTTGGTTATTGACCACAAAAATTTTGCTGACAGCAAATGGTTTTTAATAGGGTTTGTGTCCTCCAGAACCCTTCCCAACCCTTGGGTCGCGACCCAGATTGGGTCGCGAACTAAATTTTTTGGGTCGCCAAATGTTTTATTATTAACAAACAAAAATGACAAAGATTTATGTGAAGAGATTATTATAAGCAAATAACAGATTTGCTTGAACAGATATTATTTTTAGAAATTGATAATACTTTAAACATGCGATAACAAAAGAAGCCGCGGTCAAAACATTTCTTAGAAGTCCTTTACTGACAGAGGCACCCGGCTTTATCTAATTCTTGCTAACTTTGATGAATTGTTATACCTATGATAATGCTGTGTTTAACAGTTTCATATTTCTTCTTTTAAAGGTTTGGGTTATTAAAATTACAATGTTCAATTATATGTGAATTTGGTTCTCACAAACATCAACGTAGTTTAATATCGCGTACAATTTTTTAATTATAATTGTTTCTTCAGGTTATTTATTTTATAGTTTTGAGTTTTAATTAAAGTAGTGAAATGAATAAACAAAACACGACTTGACTTATTAGTGGAAAACCAACAGCAACAAATTAGTCATTGATATGATACATATTTTATTCTTTTTTTTTACTATAATCATTATTTGATTTTTTCCTTTAAATAATAAATGCTCATGTTTATATTTAACAATGCTAATATTTATATTTAATTTAATTTTTTTATATTTTATTGCTATTATATAATATACTTCTTTTGAAACTCCAATTAGTGTGCAGTTTTCTATTTAAGTATAAAAATCTCATGAAAATTATGATTTGACGATGTCTATAGGGTCATAACTAGTTCGGCAATAAATTAAAACGCCTGCAATTTTTAGGTTATGCAAAATAAATGCATTTGGGTCGCCAATCTTTATAAAAGCAAATTATAGGGTCGCGGTACTGAAAAGGTTGGGAAACGCTGCACTCCAGAAGGTTGATTTTTTTACCAAGTTCGATTAAAACATATGAATCCGTTCGAAGGATAGAGTGTTTACAAGAAAGTGCCAAGAAATACATTCACACACAAACATACACACTATATATATATATATATATATATATATTATATATATATATATATATATATATATATTATATATATTATATATATATATATATATATATATATATTATATATATATATATATATATATATATATATATATATATATATATATATATATATATATATATATATATACACACATATAAAGTTTCGCATGTTTTTGTTATTAGGGACCTCTGAAACGGATTTGTGTCGGGTCCGAGGTTCGACTTCCGCCATGACGCCTATCCCATTAGCGAATTTTATTCCTAAAGGAAATTCGCTAAAAATTGAGAAACCGCTGCTATAGTGATAGCAATATATGATAGCATATATTGAATATACGATACAGAGGTCTGTATCGTACGGACGGCATTTTAAAAAGTATTATCTGAAGATTTTAAGAATGATCCTTAGTACTGGTTTTACATTTTTTTTAACTTTTGTTCCATGTTCTTCATTCAATGTTTTGGTTTGTTCCAGTTTCGCTGGATCCCAAAGGGATTGATATATAATGCGTTCGTATGAAACATGCAAAATAAAAGTCACTATTCCTAAAATCATACTAAAAGATATTTATTATTTAAGTAATTATTGTTTCCGGTTGTCATATACGTTTTAGACGTTTCGCTTGTAACCAAAACTACGTTAGTATTTAGGAAGGACACAGTACCTCCTTAGTCACTCTGATACGGTACGTTATAAATCATAAATTTAACTTATCATCGTTTATAATAAATGTATGTATTTACAAATTTCAAGAACAAAAAACAGACAATACTTGTTCTTTCATCTCTTTAGTAAAGATAAAAAACTTGCTATAAAAAAGATATTTAATCGTTACTATTAGAAATCAAAAGGATTGTGATAGATACAAAGATGATGTTGTTCAGTGGGTCATTGATGGTAGGGAGTTGGAATATTGGCCATGATACCACCCCATGTGGGCTCCCTACCCCACGACCCCGGCTTCAAGCTCAGTGTACTTTCGGCTTTCAGTCTGTCATATTTAGAGCCACGCGATTTCTTAATTTTAAAAAAACTCGTTATCCCTAACTCATTCAGTAAATTCTTTCGTTATATTAGTGAAACATGTATAAGTATAAATATAAGTTATCAGACGTCGTATATCTTCGTAAGACACCACCATGAGTAAGATTATTTTTTACTTTAAATTACCTTTTTAATATATCCGATAAATATTAAGAAATGAAAAGGGAGCATTACTTCAAGTCTGATAAACAAACTAATAAACCATTGGATCTTTTTAAAATCGTTTGCATAATCGTAAACGCGTTAACTTGTAACCGACAAGAAATAGACAAAACTTCTAAACATTTGGCTGTATTTATTTGGCTAAATGATGCACAATATACATGATATTATAGGCATGTTTGTTTAAAAAACAGCGTCTGCCGCCAGAAATTAGTTTTGAAATAATAATTGTAAAGTAATACCTATTACCAAGAGTAGCAAATAGTTGGAGAATACTATTTCCATGGGTAATTCCATCTAAGAATACTATTACCAAATTTATAAAAAATCTAATTGAATGGAAACAAAAATAATTAAGAAAATTGAGGAGATAAGAGAAACAATGATAGCATGATTAGCTTAGGTGTATTCTGCAGTAAATTTCTTCTAAGAAGAATATTTAGTCGTGTCATTCCTATGATGCTTATTTCTGGAAAGCCATTAACTATTACCTTCAAAGATTTACTTTGTCAGATTAATTAAAGTGATGCTGTTCTATGTTTTCTAAAGATGATAAGATGAAGAAGATAGTTTTTAGGTCTACTATAGGTATGGAGAGTAAACAATGACATTAATGAGCTGATTGGTTGATCACACGACGTAACTCTGCATACGAATATGTTAACCAATCAGAATCCAGTATTTCCTTACCTTATGTTTTTGTACTCTTAATACCTCACGACATTGCCCTGCGTAATTATTTTAATGATTAATGTTATCTTTTAAAATACGTTAAAGGATCATTGAATGATCATGTAATAATCATTACGTCATATCAATTTCACTTGCTTAATCAAATATGATTTTCTATTGATCTATAATGAAAAGTCATTATGCAATCCTTATGTAAAGTTACATTTGTTTGTATATTTTAGTGTTAAATGGAATGGTGAGGTAGTTGTTTGTAAGTTGTTAAACTGATTTAATTAGCAGAGCTAGTGGTACTTCAGCAAGCAGAAGTTCCTGCTTGTTGCTTTTGCTAGGCCAAACGCCTAATAAAATAATCAAGCGAACAGTAAATGGAATAAGTGGTAAAGTTAATTTAAAAGAGGATAACTAGGCTGGGGGACATCAATCTAGGGTCTTGCGTACCCGGGGGAGGGGGTACTGCTACTGTCGAGGAACTAACATGCCTTAGATGTACATGTCATACGATAAACAAATAATTAATGCTGATAATGAGATGAAACTTGGCACAGTTGCTGGTCTTATGTCGGACTATATACGCATATCATGCCATCAATGACGGTTCTAAGAAAATCAAAAATATTTTTCGGATAAAAGGATTGGAGACCTAAAAATTGATTTTTGATTCAAGTTTACACTCTCTGACATAAATACAATAGAAGTTGCGATTACAACAGATTTTAAACACACTCACATATACCCTCATATATTTAGATAACTAGGTAAAAACCACTGAGGCGCTATTGTTTATATCTTGTTTTCGAATATTAAAAAATTATGCATGGGGGCACGATTCAATGTTGGAAGACGAGTTCCTGTCACCTAGACAATAGTCCGCGTTCGATCCCGGTTGAAATGGAAATCCTTTTATGTTTACTTAAAAGCAATAAAATAAAATATTGTATCTCATTTATTTTATCACTTAACTGTGATGTAGTTTTAGCGGATTTCCTTTGGGAATAAATTCGCAAAGGAATAATGAGTTAGGCGTCATGGCGGAAGTCGAACTTCGGACCACGACACAAATCCGTTTCAGAGTTCCCTAATGACGAAAAACATATGTTTCGCGAAACTATATGTATATGTGTGTGTGTATTTCTCGACACTTTCTTGTAAACACGCTATCTTTCGAACGGATTCATATTTCTTAATCAAAAAAATATTGACGTTGCTGCGTCGAGATGAGGCGTCACGTTATGAGCATTAAATCGGGGTTCGCAGCCCGGGCTATGCTCTAAGATTTTATGAATAGTATTTGTATTAAAATGATTTCGCCAACTTTAATTAATTCTTAGAGTGTAGTAGATGCAACCCACCTGAGGTTGTTCCCGCAGGGTGAATACCCTGATGGGCCGAAAGGCCCTAAAACGGGCATTTATTTATTTATTTATTAATCAAAAAAATATTGTTATGCGCCAGAACGGTTTAAGATTTTTGTTGCATTTTAAACCTTCTTATCTATTTAAGTAGTCTGTGATAATTCTATGTAAAATCAGTCAGTGTTTTGAAAATGGTCACAAGTTGCCTGAATGATTAAATTAAAACAATTTAAACTTTGTAACATATAAAATTAAAGCCTACTTTTATCTACTAATATAAAATGAAATTATATGAACCAAGAAGTGCAAGTAACGACAAATAATTGGTTTATACCTTATAGTTTCGAGAACAGGATGTCTTGCAGTAGGGCAAGAGTTGTTCCTATTTGAAGCTATTGAAACTTAAATAGCTATAAAATTACGGATCATATGATTTAGACACAAATACCTGTACTCAGATTCATACGGTTAAACAAGACGTTGTGTCTAAGGGAGTTAGCAAAATAAGTCTAATAACATGACTTACTTGCTGTATGATCTGTCACCTCTACCTAATTACTATTACTATCTAAGGGAGTTAGCAAAATAAGTCTAATAACATGATACTTGCTGTATGATCTGTCACCTCTACCTAATTACTATTACTATCTAAGGGTTAGCAAATAGTCTAATAACTGACTTACTTGCTGTATGATTGTCACCTCTACTAATTACTATTACTATCTAAGGGAGTTAGCAAAATAAGTCTAATAACATGACTTACTTGCTGTATGATCTGTCACCTCTACCTAATTACTTTTACTATCTAAGGGAGTTAGCAAAATAAGTCTAATAACATGACTTACTTGCTGTATGATCTGTCACCTCTACCTAATTACTATTACTATCTAAGGGAGTTAGCAAAATAAGTCTAATAACATGACTTACTTGCTGTATGATCTGTCACCTCTACCTAATTACTATTACTATCTAAGGGAGTTAGCAAAATAAGTCTAATAACATGACTTACTTGCTGTATGATCTGTCACCTCTACCTAATTACTATTACTATCTAAGGGAGTTAGCAAAATAAGTCTAATAACATGACTTACTTGCTGTATGATCTGTCACCTCTACCTAATTACTATTACTATCTAAGGGAGTTAGCAAAATAAGTCTAATAACATGACTTACTTGCTGTATGATCTGTCACCTCTACCTAATTACTTACTATCTAAGGAGTTAGCAAAATAAGTCTATAACATGACTTACTTGCTGTTGATCTGTCACCTCTACCTAATTACTTTTACTATCTAGTGGAAACAATACATTTCCTGGTGTGATGTCGTTCCGTCGACAAATCACTCCGTCGACAGTCGACGGAAAAATTTGTCGACGGAACGAAACGAGTTGTTGCGTCGACAAATCATTCCGTCGACAAATCACTCCGTCGACAAATAACTTGTCGATGCAATGATTTGTCGACGGAGTGGATTGTCGACGGAATGATTTGTCGACGCAACAACTCGTTTCGTTCCGTCGACAAATCATTCCATCGACAATCATTCCGTCGACAAATCACTCCGTCGACAAATAACTTGTCGATGCAATGATTGTCGACGGAGTGATTTGTCGACGGAATGATTTGTCGACGCAACAAATCGTTTCGTTCCGTCGACAAATCATTCCATCGACAAATCATTCCGTCGACAAATCACTCCGTCGACAAATAACTTGTCGATGCAATGATTTGTCGACGCAACAACCCGGTTCGTTCCGTCGACAAATCTGTAGACCTTCAGTGTTTAGATGTATTGTTAATTGCATACCTTTGAAATGTAAGGCAAGGAGAAGAAGTGGAACAAAGCAGAGTAGAGATTTATTTGCTCCCCCTTATAAATATATAAAATACGGGCCTTCGGCCCGTAGCCGCACGCGGTCTCGCCGCTTCGCGGCCCGGGGGCCTCCTAGTGGCCGCTTTGCGGCCACTAGGCCACATTGTAGTTGCTTTGTATTATGTATGGTTTCATTATCGTTTCTTGTTATATGGCATTTTGCCACGTGTTTAGCGAATTTTATTTATCGTTAGCCATACGAAAAGGTAGAAACTCTTACATATTATATATATATATATATATATATATATATATATATATATATATATATATATATATATATATATATATATATATATATATATATATATATATATATATATATATATATATATATATATATTATATACATATATATATAAACTTTTTTGGGACATATATTTTTGTTATCAGGAAGCCAATAGGAACCGATTCCGCTCACTCCCACCCTCAACTTCCGTCATCCGAACAACCTCATAAGCGTCATTTTCATAATGAAAATTCGTTAAAAACGATAAAAATTCTAGTCACCAGGATTTGAATCCAGGTTTCAATTGTAGTAACATAACGATTGCTCGTCGCCCCTCCATGTCCGCCCATCCATCTAAACAACCATATAAACGTCATTTTCACGAAGAAAATAATTTAAAACGCCTGACATAATGCAAGTAGACAATTGAACAATACAGGCTGGAATTGCAAAATAGTATCTCAAAAAAAAAATATTTGTCGACGGAACGATTTGTCGACGCAGTGATCTGTCGATGGAATGATTTGTCGACGCAACAACCCGATTCGTTCCGTCGACAAATCATTGCGTCGACAAATCATTGCATCGACAAATTATTTGTCGACGGAATGATTTGTCGACGAATGATTTGTCGACGGAATGATTTGTCGACGGAACGAACCGGGTTGTTGCGTCGACAAATCATTCCATCGACAGATCACTGCGTCGACAAATCGTTCCGTCGACAAATAACTAGTCGACGGAATGATTTGTCGATGGAATGATTTGTCGACGCAACAACCCGATTCGTTCCGTCGACAAATCATTCCGTCGACAAACTCAAATTATTTGTCGATGGAACGATTTGTCGACGCAATGATTTGTCGACGCTATGATTTGTCGATGGAATGATTTGTCGACGAAGTGATTTGTCGACGGAACGATACGGAGCCACATTTCCTATAGGAAAATTATTCCACTAAATCTATAAGTGAATAGACCTACGGTACAAATGAGAAGAAGTGATACACTTGAAACTATTAGAAATATAGTTAGATAATGTACTAGTTAGACTTAGGCCTGGGCAAACTTGTCTTGCAAAGATGATAAAAAAAAAAGTCCAGCAAAATACTGTTTTCCCTTTAAATAACAAATCTTAAATGTAATAAAACTTTAAATTATAAAATACATACAAATTAACTCACAAAAACTTATTCGTTTAAAAAGTAAAAGCTAACTTAAAAGAACAAAAACTAAGAAATATCAAAAACAAAGACATATTTTGGGATGTGGCAAGATTCGTATTCTGTTGATCCAAATTTATCATCTCTTTTGACGAATTGGCTGACAGGCTATACTATTCAAATGAATATAATAAATTATATGTGTATAATAATAATTATCTAGATATTTTACTTTGTCATCTGATTCGATCGGAAATGCTCCCTCCGACAAAATAGTACATATTATTAGGTAATGTTTTTTGTGACCTCCATGTTTTGAGACGTTATGTTCTATCGGCCACTCTGCTATCTTCGTCATATTGTCAGCGCTAATTTTGAACCATATTAAAACAGTTAACACTGATGATTTTGTCCTATTTTTTTTGAATCACAGTCCACTTTTATCTCATTGTAACATCAAAATAGTCTTTGTGTAATATTTTGTACCTTTTATTGTATTTCCCGTGTAGCCTTCATTATTCTTTTCACTAGAATGTACGGGGTATGAGCATTTCAGTCTAAGAAAACATTCACATATTTCTTCCCTTTTCTCCAATCGCTTAAGAATTGCCGGACAACCGAATCATTTTATTACTAAATAAAGGATGACTTTCACATAGTAATTTGATGTTCTAACAAGATTATCTGGTGTACATGAGCTCTAACTTTCTCAGCTTTGTATTTTTGATTCTAAAAAGCGAATATCTTCCTGCCACTATATTAATACACAATTCTGCTCTCTCGATACTTTCTTCATATGTTTGGAGTGAAACTCCGTAGATTTCGATAAATCGGAGAAACTGTCCTCTTCATAAACTGCTACTATTTGAACTCCTGTCTAAAATATTCCTTGTTCAAAACAGCATCAAATCTCATGTTTTTCTGAAAGCGGTTTTGAAACATAAGTTCAGTACATTCTAGCCGAGTTACAAATCTTCAAATGCATTCTCTTTCTTTTTAAATCTCAATGTTTACCATAAAGGACTGTTATTCAACAGTTATAGTAATTCTTATCCAATCCGATCTTACTTTCTGCTCTTAACTTTGTGTTTTCAATAAATTATATTCTTAAAAATAGTCTTTGTGAATTCACAGCTCGATGTACTTTTGTAATGTACTCCTAATTGTAAGTACATTTGCAATAACTCCAGTGGTACCACATTTCTGTTTCGGATATAATTGGTCAACTAATATCTTTCCCTTACTTCCTGGAGGACTTTGATGTTTCGGCTGCCACTGGTAAATCACTTAGATAATCAATGAACTTCATTCGGTTAACTATATCCACTTCCATTGTATAGCATAAGATAACGTTCAAATCCAAACGTCCTGCATCCTCCAATATATATTTCATCCCGAATTGTACCCATTTCATCTCTTTATATGAAGCAATTGACTTAATGGCCATCCGTACAAGTTATTAATATCAATGTTAGTATAAAGCTCGGTATTCTGATCTGATACACATGTGATCTTTTTACAAACGTATAACCTCCTCTGATTCCCCTTCGAAAAAATGTATACATGTCATTGTCGTGATTAATTCTATCGGTTTCGTAAGAGTCATCAATGCAGATTGCCATGACATGCCTGGTATTCCGAGGAAATTCAATGGGTCCAATTTATTGTGAGCTATAGACTTGCCTAAATTGCTGAAAGAAATAGCCAACAAGAAAACATCAAGTTTAAACCTCATATAATCCAGTAGATTTTGACAATTAGTGATTTCCCACATTTCAACTGCCTTAACATATATTCTTGCTCTGACACTCCATTCCATCTAGGTGGCATGTTGTTGTTTCTATCAATACATCCAAGTTGTAGCGAATCATATTGGAAAAATCCCTTTTGATTTATAATCCGATTATCATTAACTCTCTTTTGTGATAAAAGAGTGGCTTTCAATTGTGTTTACTGCAGCAGCCATGATGGAGAATTAATGAAGTAATCAATAACTTTTTGCTGTATTCCACTTGGCGATAAAGCATAAGAATTCTCATGTTGTAGAGATACATGAAATTCTCCATTTCTGGGAATCGATTGATACCATACTTGAGAATTATGGTGGAGATCGTATCCTCTCAGATTGTGGATACAACGGTAATTTTTATCTTATTTTCTGCTTAAATTACACTTACTAACATGCTGGTCCTTATATTTCCAGTGAAATGTCATGGTTCACGACTGGTTGTTGAACGATTTCTACATAAATAACAATATCTTGCTGCCTTGATATATTTCTTCCTTCTATGGTATACACACTTCTTTTTTACTATTTTCGCATAATATGGTATACAATATTTTTGCAATCTCATTTAACTTACTTAAAAAATATCAAAATATACAGTCTTGATCCGATAAATTGACTATATTTAATTCGTTAGTAAAATTATTTACCAACAAAAGCCCAGCTGAAATTGGAATATTTCTTGATGTAAAGAGGATCCTGGTAAACAGACTCAAAGTCGGCAGTAAATCACGATGTGGAGTTATCGTCTTTTGAATAATCCTTGAAAATTAATTCTTTATTCTGTCGGCATTGTATACTTGTGTACCAGTTTGGATTTTACTAAAACTGGTTGATGGTTTTCTAAAGTAATTTTACTAAAAATATCCATTTAAACAATTAGAACACCATATTGACTGAATCCTCACACCGTCCCTTGTGGATTCCTATTCATTAGCCTTCAAAATCCATTACTGCGGTGTAGGTAATTTTCCCTTTTTCTAACAACAAAAGGTAATTTTCACTCCATTCTCCACTTTTGACCTGTGAATAATATCCAATTTGGATGCTTCAGGCATATATATCATATCTTCACTGTCTGTGAATTCCATGAAAAGACATTAATGGATTAATCCTCGTTTTTGTTGCTCAATTTTTGGGATATTTATCAAACTTCATAGGCATATCCATCTCATCTAAATATTAATTCCGGTATAAATTATCATAATTGCACCTCAGATAACTATGATTTTTATCAACTACATCTCTCTTGAGATATGCTAGACACTATTATATGAAAACATAAAATTTATCGCTATTCTGACATTTACAATAGCTTTTTTCTTTATCCAAAGTTCTTGGGAGTTGGTATGTAGCTACTTCCCTTAATCTGCTTATAGTATAACTTTAGTTATTTGAAATTTATTCAGAATACGGCTAAGTGTCCAACTACTACCTAGCTCACTCCTCACTACAATCTTTCCATTTAAATTCCTATACCTCATCAAAAAACGTATCACTAGGTAGGACGTCTATTTGATAATCTACATGTTTTAATCTCCTCTTCTTTAACAAACTCTACATTAATTCCAAAATGAATTTTAACATCCTTTATTCAATTACTATTTCCCTTAATTTTTCTATAAGCTTATCAGATAAAATTATTTCTCTATGATTATGTTGGAGACATCTAATTTAAGTATTTGATGACACTTTAATTTATCTTTCTATAGGGTTCATCTAATGATCCGCCAACTTGTATATTGTTTAGAAAATTCCTCTTCAAGTATTTTTGAAAAGTCTTGTCATCGTCATCGAGTCTATCACTATACCACCCGTTTTGATTTAAAACCTCTCTAAGAAACTTCTTCATCGCTCATCCTCATGTTTTCTTATTATTATTATTTATCGATTCTACAATCAAAGGTTCTACTATCATGGTTTTTCATAGGTCTACAATCTGTGGTCATCTAATTCAATCTTACTTTTCTTAGTTGGGTGCTCTATATTATTTTCGCTAAGTATTTGTCTCAAAAAGTTTTTTTTTATTTGTCCTAAATTGCGAAATATGGTCTGCATGTGCCTTATAAAATTCTATATATTATTTCTAATCCTAATGTTTACATGTTGGACATATATAATACTTTGTCTCAGAGAATTTCTGGCCATAATATTTTTCCATAATATTATGCAGTCTCTCTGTGTAAAAGTTGGAGCAGTATCGTTTATACTGCATACATGTTGCTAAAAAATAAGCAAATTTAAAAATTTATTATAGTAAAAAGCATTTATAAATAATAAAAGACATAAAAAATTATAAATCATTTAATGTTATTATTATTCATCAAAATATTTTTTAATTATTAGAATTAAATTATGTAATCTTTTGAAAATAAATTGCAGGTCAGAAAAATATTTATAAAGGTTAGAAAGATGATGTAAAGATAATATGAAAAGGTTAGAAATGTAGTTATTAATTGATAAAGAGTAAAATCTATGAAAAGGTTAGGAAATTAATATAATATATATGTAATCAAAAAACAGGATAAATATTACATAATTACTAATGCATCATATATATTCCAGCTGAAATTATTAAATTTACAACAATTAATTAAAATGGTAAGTTTATTAATTAAGTATTACATTTATTTTAATTTTAATTCATTGTTAGAAGATAACTCAAACGACAATTCAGCAAAGAATACAAAACACGATTGAAAGTGCTGTCTGAAGTGACCACCAAAGTAGATCAAAAAATTAAAGAACAAACCAAAGAAAATTGGATAGAAGAACTAATGGATCAGAAAATAGATTAAATATTGATTTACAGAAAGCTATAATGATGTAGCGCAAAAAAAATCCCAATTGTAATCAATTTAGATAATTTTCGAAAAAAATAAAAAAAAATTTTTAAATAGTATTGGTATCAAATAAATTTCTAATAAATATACATTATAAAAGAACAGTTACATAACAATAAATATAAAATTTTACCCATCTTACGATCCCGCGTTTCAATTTCTTGTATATTGTAATTATTAGTATGTCAATTTGTGAATTTTAATTGTATAAAAGTGAAATATTTTAAAAGTATTGATGTATTTCAAATGGTGTATACTAACCACACACATACCTTATTACATAATTTACATTATACATAAATCGTAAAATAACACGCACACACGCACATTGCTGTATGTTTAAAATATCTCAACATAATACAAAAAGATAAGCATTGGTTATACATGAACCCTTACATGAAATAAAATGAAAACAAGGTTTTTTGATCAAAAACATTTATTTAATTAAAATGTTGGTATTTCAACCACAATAAAGTGCTGTCCACAAGTAATGTAAACCATTGTTGATAACGAACTCTGTTGTACACAATAGGCTTCGATAATCTTGATAGTTGAGAAACCAGTAAAGGTGGATAATAAAATCCGAATGGATCGAATACCAGTACATGTTCTGGCTTATTGTAAACTGCTAACCAATGTTCTCCTCCTAGATTTGATGATTGAGTATTGATGACTATGGCTTTATTTACTGGAATAAATGGAAGCTTGTCCAATGGATACACACCGAGAAACTCTGATCCAAGCCACTTTTTACCGATTCGATTGATCTGAATTGAACTAATCAAATAAATTTATGTGTTCTTAACAAAACTTACTTCATTTTGGTTAAAATTCATGACATTGAGAATTGTTTAAACTAATATTGTCCTATTTGCTGTAATTTGGATTTCATTTTTCAAAAACTCCATAGATTATTACATATGCTGGTACAGTCAAAGCACTTTCAAACTTGATATCTAATCTCAAATTCCATTTTGGCAATTGACTCTGATTAATATCGAAATCTGGAGCAAGTACAAATGTAAAGAAGGGATATTTGGTTTTTGAAATCATCAAGTGTATTCCACAATTCATATTCTTGTTTAGATATCCCATATTTCTAACTATTGAATTGCATGTATGACGTACAGTAATCATTATTTTTCAAAATCTTGAGTATATGCTTCTCTCGATAATCAGTGTTTTTCGATAGAGTTAGGAGATTTTACATTGAAATGGCTGAATTTTGAACTAGAGCTTCTATAACTTCCATTGTACTGTTCTCCGCTTTGAAATGTAACTAGAATAAAGTTGGGTAATCGACGATCACCAAAGATTTGCTCCTTATTATAAAATGTTGAACTATCTTTACTAATAGCATAAGCTACAATCTCTTTGGTTCTTATTGGATAGATTGCATTTTGCTTACTTAATCCAATTTGATGTCCTATCAGTACTGATGATTCTACTCGAACTCTTCTAACCATCATTTTGCATTCAATAATATATATTGTGGTGAATCCTTTGAAGATTCCAACATATTCTCGAGGATGCTCTTCTCATTTGAATGCGGACATTAACTCCTGGAATGAGATACTTTGGCTGATCCATGAAATCTAGTTGCAGAGAACCACATAGGATAATGCTTTTGATGATTTAATAGACATTTTTCTCTCATCTTTATCTCCAAATCCCATTGCACCAAGACAAACATTCTTGCAATCTCCATTATAATTCAAAATTTGTTTCAATCAATGCTTTATGAACATGAGTTTCTTTACCACCTTCGATTTTCATATTATTAAATGAAAGAATAACATCTTTGAACAGAGTATGAAACATTGGTTGGTACCACATCTGATTTCTCATCCAAATCCTTTCCATTCTTGTCAACAACCTTTACTTGAACAAACAGTAAAGTATCATTCAAATCCAAGTATTCAGTTTGCGATCCATTTTATAAAACTCTATTTCATTTGACTTTTCAGATATCGAATTCAATGGATACACATCTTCAAAGGATCCATATTCAATAACACCTTGAGGCGATGGACGATCAAAAATACACAATTCAGTTTTTCCACAAATCATTTTTCAAATATAGTTCCATAGCCTCGCATTCGTTTGTTTATACCTGAATTCTTTGAACTTTTGCGTTTTATTCCACCACTAATATCTCTGATACTTTCTTTGTTTCTTTCTTTGGTAACATATTTGCTGCTTCTGGAAGCCATAAATCGTTGAATTCCGACACTGCATTGCTTTCAATGATGGTAATATTTTTGCATTATTTGATATTACATCTCGAGCTGTTTTCATTCCAATTGCTCCAATACGTCTAAGAATAGGCAAAGCAAATCTACCAATTGTTTGTAACCAACCAGAACCATACTGTTTTCCGACAAAGTATGTAATTCTCACCTGCTTGACTAGTACTATATAGCGATATAATATCAGGATTAGACATTTTTTTTCGAAAATGTAGGGTTATATGGGTTTTTGAATCTTGTGCAAAATTGATTAATTTTCCGCTATCATCCGGATATTGATTTCTATATTGTTTATACATGTAGTGGCTACAGGTAATACATTGGGTTCTTGACGATAATCTGAACAACTCATCATTGTCATTTTTCCCCATATTGATTTCAACAAAGTAACTCTAACATCTCCAACAATAACAGGTTCGACAATACTTATAGATGAACATTGCTGATGATAATGGATCATTTTTGGAATTCTAACACCTTTTATTGTTTCTGCGTTCGAGTGATTACATCATACTGTTCATTTTCTAATCCAAAGGTTTTAGGGTTTTATCAAAGTTTACTCTTCTAATATGATCGTGTAACGTGTATTCAAAATATTGATCCTTGATCAGTATGAAACTATGGAATAATTGTGAACATTTCAATCATGTACCTTTCTAATTCATTTAAATCCGTAATGTATAAGTTGTCTTTGAATTGAATTACTTGTTCCACTATCACATATATGTAACATAAATCATTATTCTTCTACAGAAACATCGTCTTTAAAGTATTGGAGGGTGATGAGATCTTGATATTTAATCCAGTTTTTCCATCTCATATCAAATCTGGCCGATTTACTTTTAAACTGTTTGTTTTTTCTACATCAAGAATTTTATTTGCTGTAATGGTAATTCGCTTTTCACCGTTGTAAACTGTAACTAAAAAAACCTTCCGTTACGGCTTGTATTGCACTATATTCAATCCTTGATTTGCTATAAAATGGAAATCTGGAATATACAAATGTGAAATCCAACATGGCTACTTCCCAATTTCCTTCCAATTCAATAGGATTTTGAAGCTCTACATTGAAAATTACTGGCTTTATTATCTGGATGAATAAGTGGCAACTATTGCTTGGTAGATTGTATAGAAACTATTCATTTAATTGACTAATTGTGATGCTGATATCCAACTTGGTTTTCATATCCATGCCATTTTACATACAATTGTTTATATTTCCCAATTCCTTTGATCTGATAATTCTTTCTATTCTAAATACTGTTGGTGGTGGAATCACTTGTAATTCCTGTTCATAGAATTTCCAGCAATGATATTTCTTCAGAGTTTAATTCACATACATTATCGGATTCTGTTTGATATTGATTTTTGTTATTTGAAACACTTCATCGCTCCAATTACTATTGAAATTCTTGATGAATGGTGAAGCTGATCTTTGAGATTCTAACATGATCACCGACTTTATATTTTGGTTTTCTAATTGCATTCTTATCTTGACGCGATAACCATAATTTTAATTGATTATTTGACGATACATCAACTGGTCTTGCTCCATTTAATCCCTTGTGACTTGTATGATTATAACTGTCAATTATTTTCGTAACACATGGATCCATGTTTTATTACCAGTATGCACAAAGTTTCTTTAATGCATCTCTCAGTGTTCGATTAAATCTCTCAACATGTGCTGCTTGTATTTGTGAAAATACAGAATAATGGTTAATTTTAAGATGCGAAATAATATTCTTGACTTTGAGTTGTAGAATTCCTTTCCCAAATCTGTTTGCAAATTATCTGGATGTCCATCTTTAAACATTAACTTGATTGCAGCTTCCATATCATTGGCTGATTTTGTTTTGACTGGAATTGCTCTTGCAAATCTGCTAAAAATATCAACACATGTCAAAATATACTTGTATCCTTTATTGATTCGTGAATATGGAATCATTTCCATCAAATCCATTTGCCATAAATCATCAATACCAAAGTTTTATACCTCTTTGGAAATCTTTTCAACATTGGTTTGTTTAGACTGTACGCTAACTGGTTCGATAACCACTCTTTTGTCTCGCTTTTGAATTTTTCGTTGCTTTCCATAGTTTCTCCACTCCTTTGAACCCTGCTGGATGACGATTTGTCACACCGTTCTATTTTGTCCATTACAAAATTTTTATATAATTGACATATAAACTTTTAATAATCTCTAGTAAATCATCAACAACAAACGGTGGAAATGACTGTAAAATCTTATTTCTGTTCTCTTTTGGACTTGAGTAATACATTAAAAAACGGAAGACTCTTTTGAAAATTCATAATATTTATTTCAATACATGTAAGCTATTTGTTTATAGCTTTATCCATTTTCCATTTACATTTCGTATTTTCTTCCATAGCTCTTTGATAGCTTTTTAAACTCGCTCATCTGTTTCTTTATTGCTTCTTTGTTTCTTTGAATGTTTCTTCTTTGTATGCTTCCTCTTCTTGCTCTTTGCACCCCGCTTTTTACTCTTTTTTCGATTTTCGAAACATTATTGACCTGATCAACTACAACTTTTTTAAATTCAGTCATTGTATAAATAAATAATTACCTTAATTACTTAATTGTTTATACACTGTGATTCCATTTGGACTGAAAATATCACTTCGCACTCTAAGTTCATCTGGACATTGTTGTGTAAAGTCTAGAAACAGATAACCATGTGGATTTGCTGTTGCATCTTTGAATGAATTAATTAAAAATTGTCTGTTGTTTGGATATGCTTGTCTTGCTAAGAAATCAATAACAGTTTGATCTCTTGGATTTTTGAAATATAACAAGTATTGTACATTTAAATTACGTGTTCTATGACTTCCTCCTTGATGAATAGATTTTGTGTAATGAAAATCACAGTTACATTACAATGTCTTGATATTTTTGTGAATAAATTGTTAAAGTCTTTTTCCTTGTTTGCTTCCTGATACAAATCATCAACAACAATCACATCACCTTTACTTAATCTTTTGCTCCATTATCATCAAATCCATTAATAATTTTCATTTTTATATCACTAATTCTGATTGAGTTAATCCATGTTCTTCATCTGCTCCTCTATGCCAGTATATTTTATTGAATTTCGATTTTTAAATAGATTTGATTTCAATAATTTTGCATACAAACAATGTTTTTCCACTACCACTTGGTCCAACAATTTGATATACAGCATCATTTCTTAATTTCTCCATTTAAATGTTTATATTTAATAAGTTGTTTATAATTTAAACGAATAAATTAAGGTCATTGCTAGAAAATTCATATAAACATTAATAATTATTTAAAAACTATTAATAATGATTACTAATATCAATTACAAAGGTAGAGTTTCACTAGAAATTGTTGATAAAATGAAATTTCCAATCGGAAAACCATCGCAGGTTGTTGATAAAAGCGGAAAGTATACAATTATTTTCTTCAAATCAGGGAATTGTCGAATCATGGCTGTAAGAAACCAATTGAATCAAAACATTTGCAGTATGATGATTCAAAAGCATTCAATTACAATCACTAACAGTTGTAATTGATTTGAAACAGTCAGTTAATTTGTATACATTGGCAAGAACAACCAAATGTATTTATGAACCAGAATTATTTCCAGCATTGAGACTTGTTAAATACAATCCAACATGTGTTAATGTGTTTGCCAGTGGTAAAGTTGTAATACTTGGACTCAAGAATATTTATTATCAAAACCAAGTTCACAGTATAATGTCAGATTTAAATACCCTAATTCAGAAAATATCAGTCAACACTTGTACTTAATAAAACTTGTTTATAAAAATGTGTTTTTACTTGAACTATTAATAAAATTGTACATTAAATAACAAAGTAAATTCAAAATAAAGCTAAAATTTATTCTAAAATCTTTGTATAGTTTTTAGCTTCCAAATGGGCTAATTGCCTTGTCAGTTCTTTTGTATCCTTTGAATTGAACAGTTATCAAACGCTTTTTTTATTGTATAATTGTTTCATCCCATTCATTTTCATGGATGAAGGGCGAATCATTAATTTCCAGCATATTATCGATTCTTGTCAGCATTCTATTGAATAGTTTCTTTATCCTAGTACTAATTTCTAATATCTGCATACTGAACGGACATCGCTTTAATTTAACTGGTTCCTAAATTATAATAAAAATTGTAATTATAGTAAATATATTACTTGAAACGCATATAATTGGTTTGTAGAAGAAACTCATCTTGAATTGATAGTAATCTTGTGGTTTCCAGTATCAATTTGTAATCGTGTCCACGTTTTCCTTTGTGAGATAACTTGTTCTGTACATCTTTCGGCTTTTATTAATTCCCAAATAGGTTTTGATACATCGGCTGTTGTCTTGATTCCTTGGATCTCAACAATGATCTTACACTTGTTGATCATTATTTTCTTTGAGTCAATGTAGGCTCTATCCGTTATCTTAATTGAACTGTCCAACTTGCATAGAATCTCATTAATTGCTGTTGGTCAGCGATACTGATATCTGTTAACAACAAACTATATTTAGACTTTTTGAATATTTACTTGTTCCTAAATGAAATAAAAATAGAAATAATAATAACAAGTATTACTTTAACGAGTAGATAATCGGCTTTCTCCAAGTATGTCTTCTTGGATTGTAGTAAAAATCAGTCGATTCTTGCATTATTGAATGAATATTATATATTATTTTAGTTTATATAGCATGGATACATGCATGTGTGTATGATTGTAATGCTGATATTATGTAATGTGTGCAATTTTAACCTTTGTAAACCTTTAAACATATTATGTAATAGAAATATCTTATCTCTATGTGTGCATGATTAGTCAACAGTTATATAAACGTTAAAAATTTCAATTAATTATTAAAATGTTTAACAATCCTATAGAAGAAACTATCGAAAATAGGGATTTTCAGAAACTCCTACCAATGATGACAATTAGGTTTCACTATTTTATATTTTTAATTTTAATTTATCTGCTTTTTTAGATGTATTTTTCCAATTATTACTGACTTTTATCCAATGCTCATGAATGATGCCATGTATTGGGCTCCAGAGAATACTGGTTTAAGATTAAGCAGTATACGGCATTGATATCGATTGTAAGAAGAAGAATAACGTTTGTATCAACAGAATTACAACAGATGCAAAGACTGTGAAGAAAGAAACAACAGCAATTTAAAAAGAAACTTGATTTAATTCATTGGTCGTCATATAAAAAGAAATATAATTTATGATTTTATGTACAATAAATGCTTTTTAAAATAATGTCTTTGTTTTTTCATATTTTACAAGTGTAAAGTTTTTTCTTTAGTATTTTCTACG
>JACMZG010001893.1:27036620-27068023 GCA_018340805.1 Microvelia longipes | reverse complement strand
AAACATTTTGAAAATTTTGCCATTGGTTTCTGCGGGTAGAGTTTTGAATATTTGTAAAACCGAAAAATTGTTTTTTAAAAAAAATAAAAATCATAGAAATCTGTGGATCATTAGTTATTTAATATTTTTGAAATTTTTAGCAGTTAACCTTGAGCAATCTGAGGCTTGTTTGAATCAATGGGACGCTTGCTAGTTAGTTCAAAGGACAGATCTATATTGAACTAAGTCTATATTTAAAATTATAGAATAGTTTGAAAAGAGTTGATATTCACCTAATAAGTTTGCTCAATCACTCGTTCATCTATTTGCTGACTATTTAATGTGACATAATGTTCCAATGACTTTAAGTGCAGGTATGTTATTACAACTTAAGAATTTAAGAGAGGCTGTTTATTAAAAGAGTCCCTTTAGTTGTAAGAAACAACGTTGTAAAATTAAGGTTTCCCACACTTGACACTATAGGCAAACAATGCGTTGAGGCTTAATTCTTTATAAACCCACCACGTTGGATAAAGTATCTTAATAATCATAAACAAATATCAAAACTTACTTTTAGTACTTGCAAATATTTCCATCCTTTTGCATGAAAAATTCTTGCATGCAGGATGAATCTTGATTGTCTGGGTGGCCTGTACATTCTAAACCTTGCACCAGCTATAGCACCTACACCACGGAGACGTATTATTACACGAGAATCTTCAAACATTAGACATGCCTCTTATGTGTTAGCAAATTTAGGTGCCTTATACTTTACTTAACAGGATGTCTTAGGTATCCGTATTAATCGTTTAAAACGCTCTTTCACTTAATTTGGCAATGTTTCTTTGGCAGAGATTGAATGGCGCGACAAGGCTGCCGGAGAGCCACGTTTGCGGCAAGGGATGGCCATCTTCCTATTGTATTTAACCCTCCCTTTATAGTTCCCAAACTGTTCCCATTCATCACATGTTACCCTTGTTCCTGTCTGTCAGATGTAGCTATATGTACCCAAGCCGGACTTCTCTCTATACCCACTAATATTCCCTCATCCATCATCAAATTGTAAGTTTTATTACATTACAAGTTATTTTATTTTAAGTTGATTTTGTGCTAGTTATTTTGTTCTTGAAAGGTTGCTTTTAAGAAAAAAATAATATGACTTCGCGAGTGTGACAAAAATTGGTTTCAGATGTCCTTGATCACGAAAGAATAGATCTTGTGAAACACACACACACAAATATATTTACATATATTATTATACTACATACATATATATATTAGATACATATATTATATATAACAATATATATATATATATTATATATATATATATATATATATATATATATATATATTATATATGTAATATACATAATTATATTAATATATTATATAATATATATATATATATATAATATATATATATATATTATTATATATAATATTTGTGTGTTTGTATGTATTTAGAAATTATGTTTTTAGAAATATTATTTTTAAATTAACTTTAATGCTCAACGTCAATAGACACGAACTCTATTGAAAACCAGGTTGTTGTGACGTCATTAACCCTGTTTGCTAAATAAGTAAAATTTTTTGAAACATCGGTAAAGTTATAAGGTTATTTTTCGTAGCAAAAAAAGTCCGCATTTACGTATTTTGATATGCTTAGTCGAATAAAGCCAGTCTGCGCTTGGTCTCGAGATGATGCGACTATTTTAAACGACCAACGATTCAAAAAGCCGTGGTAAATTATGGAAAACTTAAAATACGGTTTGGAAAACTTCAAAACTGTATAAGATAATATAAAAAAAAAACTAGGTGAATCTTTATAATGTATAGTGAAGTTTCTGCATCAACCATTGAGCGCAGCGCTCCAATGCGGCCCTATACCACCCAACTATACAATTTCAAATAGGATCCTACACATTCATATTTTGATTCTATGACCAAAATAATGTCTATTTTGCTCTTTAAATTTTTGTTCTAATAAAAATAGTTTACTCACTTTGAAGGGGCAAAATGTGAAAGGGGCACTTCGCTCGTCTCCAGACAGCAAAAAGATTTGTTATATTACCGCGGTCATCTATCCAGTCACTGACCACGCTCGGTACTGCTTAACTTTTTTGGTCCACCAAAAATCATGGATATACTTCTCATATTTAAACGAACTGAGTGTACTTATTTACTACGTAATCGTATACACTTGAACCAAATTTCAACTCATTTAGATTATTTTCCAATTTTTTTCCAATTTAAAAAAAAAATATAAGTCATTTCATAAAAATTGAACTGAGGCTGATAATGAGATGAAAATTGGCACATATGTTAGTCTTATACATGGCTACATGCGTGGCAAATTTCAATCGGGTCCCATTATATTACAGTGTTGTATGATTTTCGACATTTTTTCTAAGTCATTATTGCGGGTTAATGACGTCATAAACAAAATATTTTCCGAATAGCATAACTACCACGGTAGACTGATTTCTGTACGAAGTTTCAACTCTCTAGCATAAATACACTGACCTTTCCTTTATACCTACGGTATACTCGTATATGAGGAAAAGTAATAAGGAATAACTATTAGTTTGATTAATAATAATAATAATGCCCGTTTAGAGCCTTGCGGCTCATCAGGGATAACCTCTGCGGGAAGCACCTCGGGTGGTAGTGAATTCTAAAGTTGGCGATAACTTATCTAAACAATAATCTTCTATAAACTGAGAGCGTAACCTGGGATGCGAACCCCAGACCTCCGTGGTGTCAAAGGTCAGTGTAAAGACTAACGCCTTAGCGACCTCGGCCACGGAGGCGGCTATTAGTTTGATCACCTCGCAGAAATAATAAGCAAAAATCTTTCACAAACTCCCAGGAGTCTGGGGAACTCAACATTTTTTAAACCCCTAATCTACAGTACTATTTTTTTGGGTGTAGGGTTATTAATATTTATTTCTTTGTATAAGGAATGAATTTGAGAATTTATTGCTTTTTGGATTGCTTCACTTCTGTCAGAAACTTTAACCCTTGCAATCAGTTGAAGTAACACACCTCTAATTTGCTCCACTCTGAGGTCATTTAAATCTATATCATACATCCACACTATAAGCATGCATAAACTTTCTTCTCTCGTTAAAACAATATATTTTTCTTTACTAAAGCTAAGTATTGAGTCTATTGTCGTCAAGGATTCTCGGCATTCGTAACGATAGACTTATTGACCAGTAAGTTACCAATCTTTTTAGCTTGTTAACCAATATCCACGTAATCTACGGCCTGTTACCGAGAGCTGTTAAAATTTAATAGCATATCAGTAGAGAGCAGTTCAAATAATGTGGTTTTAGAATCACCAGTTAGCCTCTTGGGCTCCGTTCTTATATTCACACATCCATCCATACAGACGCAAAATTCTTCGATTTGTTGGCTCTGTGGGATCACTATGATGTTAAAAATTGGTGTCAAATTTTCTATTATTAATATGTTTTCCCTCCTATTATTAGAAGTAGGAAATAATTTTTTATCATTATTCCCATATTAAATGTAGAATTCCTTAATTTTGGCACAATAGGGTGAAAAGTTTTTAAAACTAACTTTAACCAAACCATCAAACCTAATCAACCTACCTTAATCAAACTATCTTTACTATAATACTATATTTAACCATAATATGTGTTATTAATAATATAATAGTATGTGTTAATATGTGTTATTAATAATTTAATAATATGTGTTAATATGCGTTATTAACTTTAAGAACTAGAATAAAAAACGCTTATACATAGAAGCTCTACAAATAACCCACGAACCCAATAGTATTAATTTTTAAAAGAATTTCAAAAATCCCAATTAACACCATTCTGGAATTTTTAAATATTTTTAGATTTTATTTTATTCATATTTATCTTTTAAGGGAATAGTCAATGTAATTATTTAATCATTAATTATCTGTATTTATTTGTTCAAACGTTAATTTATTTTAATAAGTTAAGTTAACCATAAATGTATTTAGTTTATGTAAATGTGTATATATGTGTGTGTGTGTGTGTGTTTGTTTGTATGTATGCATGTTCGTATATTTGTGTGTATTGATGTATATGTATATTATTTATCCTTGTTTATTCATTTTTTTAAAATTAATTTTTTAAATTTGTAATTTCTTTTTCGAGCGGTTATAAAGTATAGAAAGTAAAGGTTATAATGAGGATATAAAGTTATATCCTCACAAAAGTTGGTGAAATGCGTTTCTCACATCCTGAGACAGATACGTAGTTTTTCACTGTCGGCGACAGTACAAAAGATTTTTTACTGTCGCTGGTGAAGTTCCTCAAATTTCCACTAGGTGGGCGCTAGTAGTTTTCTACATGGCAATAAAATTACCTTCCTTGTTCTTTTTACTTTTCTTTGTTTATGGAATAAATAATCAAGCATTTTTGTTAACGAAGCTTTGTTATTTTCGGAAATAACAGTATATAATAAGTGTTTTATAATCATGGATAATGACTAGACATTAAAAATATGCCGCCAGAAATGAATCTTGTGGCCAACGAGGCGATCGAGAGAAGTGTTGCGGCAAATTTGTATACATTATACTGTCCTTCTAAATAGTTGTTGTACTATAACTACGCCCGAAAAAATAGCATATGCTACACAGACTGGGAATGACATTTTTATTTTGACTCTTTTTGCTTGCTTCGTTTGACAGTAAATATAGTCGCTACAGTATGAAAGACCTTCTTCAAAGTCTTGTAAATATAATATACTATTTTTATATTAGTAAAAGTTTTTGGATTAATATAACTAAATTTAAATATCAATTACAATCTAAGTTAATTATCACTGGTTTATTTATAATTAAATCTAATTTTTCTTTTTTAAATTGATTAAGATTGTTTAACTAACCAATAAAATAATGCCAATAAAATTAATAATATATGTCTAAATTAAAAAATATATTAAATTAGAATATAAGAAATATGTTTTTTGTAATCGATATGTAACTAATTATTTTAAATTATTTGTTCATTTGCATGTTGTACTTAGACTATTGCATGATAAAACAGAAAAGAACTGCCTAAATTGTTGTATAGAAATGTATTTTCTTGCCAAATAAAAATGTTTTATTATTTAATATACTATTTTAATTAATTAAATATCACTATGATTATTTAAATCCTAATTTTTATTCAAATTATTGATTTTAGAATTTTGTTTATTTATGTCTAAACGTTTTAAAAAATATTTTATTAGTTTTTTATTTAAATTTTTGCAAATAGTTAGTTGCAAGTGTTGAGGTTGCAATTGTTACCTTATTTTAATTTGATTATCTATGCGTATTGTTAATTAATAAGATATTAATCTTAAAAATATTTTTTTTTTAATTTATATATACTTTTAAGTATATATATGAGTAGTAATATATGTAAGTAGCTCCTTTCTATTTTTTTAAGCTTGTAATTTTATATGATATAGATAAGTATATTTGACTTATGCATACTTAGGCACAGTGTCGAAACTAGGTTCTCGCAGCCGCGGGAGGCCCAAGACCCCAGGGGGCTCTCGGGGGCCTCATTAGAAAAAAATAAGTTAACTTTTCTCTTTATCGAGATTTTTTGGAATACGCAAACAAAAATTTATGTAGTATAAATTTTAATAAATTTTACTTTTAAAATAAAAGTAATTGATATTTTTACGCTCTAATCTTGTATAAACTATATGCATGATTATGTACACTTATAACATAGAATAAATAAAAGAAATAGCACAATAAACTATTTACCTAATTTTTATTACAGATAAATTCATGAGAGATACCTAATAAATGATATAAATAGGAAGGAAGATAAAGAGTGTTAAGGAGAAATAAACTTTGTAATACGGACGCCGACAGATAGACCGGTACCTAGAACTAGAACCCATTTCTAGTACCTAGAACTAAAAGCCATATGGCTCTGATTCAATCCTTTTGCAAAATTACTTCCCCGAATAGACGGGTCTACTTTTAACTAGAGTAGTATTAATGATTGTATCAAGTTTAATCTAATTTATTTAATTTTAATTTAATAAAAAATGTAATCAACAGACTTAAGTAAAATATAAATTAGTATATTACTTTAAATGTAATATTTAATTAAACTATTTTATGTTTAATTTCTAGGGCCCTTTTCTGTTGCTTAAGGGCTGATCTAACTTCTTCAAGGCTCTGAAGCACGCATTGAGCCCTTTAATACAGCTTTAGGGCGTGATCGAGTATGTTAGGACCCTTTTTGGCCCTAGTCCTCTACATGGGGCCCTTATAAGTCCAGGTGAAATAAATAGGGACCTTAAAGACCCTAGATTCTGGCAACAATAAAAAAAAAGAAAATTTTAAAGTATTTTAAAAACATATATCATTTGATACTACCGAGTTATGCAAAACATGAATAGTTGACACAATATAATTGTGCGAGAGACACCTAGGAAATGTAACAAGCAAAATGCAATGCTACATCCGGGAACTGTTTCATCATTAGATGGAATGGTTATATCATTTGATATTACCGAGTTATTTGTATTAGTTATATGTTTTGCTTGCCATGCATGATGGCGGTAAGAAAGCACCGGTAAATACTTCATCATAAATTAATAAAATCATAAAAATCATAAAATCATAAAATACTTCATGGTAAATACTTCACATCATATTCTTCGGAAATAATTGAAGGTCAGAGTGAGTTGAGGCTCTGTCGGCGCCCTGATGAGTTAGACGTAACGAAACAGAGTGGGACATGACATTATGTCGAGCCATCAATGATGACGAATGCCGAATGATGGAACAGTTCCCATATGTAGCATTGCATTTTGCTTTTTACATTTACTAGGTGTCTCTCGCACAATTATAATGTGTCTACTTCAAAAACATTTGTCTCTAGGCCCTACATTAAAGTATTTGACACTTGACATTAAAAGTATTAAGCTCCATTGACTCTGGTGTTATGAATATATTTTACAATTACTATGTATAAATTTATTTAAATATTATAACCTTGAAAATATATATATATATTTTTTTTATTTATTTAGTTAAGTACGACTACAAAACAATTGTTATTAGTACTTCAGTTATTAGTTATTTTATCGTGGCATAATTAGAAGGAGAAAATATCCATTGATATCACTCCATAGCGTTCAGTTTTAAAGATCATTGAAAAAAAACTAAATTTGAAAAAAAAGAACCAAGAGAAATTAAATTAACTTTAACACGATAATATTTTAAATGCATTTAAACTAAGAGGTCTCTCGGCCACTGTCTCTTCAGCCGCCTAGGAGGATTGTCTGGAATGGTTGGAGAGGAAATAGCCTGAACAAAAGGATTATAGTGATCAGATAAGGATTGATGAAAGGAATGATAACGGTATCGGCATAGGTCGCGGACAAAGGGTACATTGAGATCATTGTGTAGGGTTTGGTTGGAAACATAAAAGGGAGCATTTGTGATTGTTCTAAGGATTTTGGATTCTTGAAAATATTATATCATTTTTTTAATTTTCGTCGTTTTTTCTTTAAGTTTTATTTTTGGCTAAGAGGCTTAAGGAGGCTGCCGCCCTCATCCTCACTGGCCAGCCTGCCCTAGCGGGATGTTAATTAAGTTAGTCCTATCGATATTATTTAAATACATAGGATCGTATCCTAACGTAGGAGAAGTTTAATGCGAGCCTATACACTTTTTAAGTGTATTTAAAATCAAAAGGTACAAAAGTCAGTGTTAAGACTTTATTTGACCAATTTATGTTTTAAATATTTAATAATTATATTTTTCTTATCTTATTCATATATTGTAAAAGTAATTTTTTTGTGCAATTTATAAATGCACAATTTTAATAATAATAGTAAATAACTGATATTTAATTAATTATACTAAACTAGAAAAACAGAAAAAGAGCGCTTTGTTGATTCACGCTTTTTCACTTGCACTGTTCAAAGGATCAGAGGGTCCCAGTTAAATTTTTGCGTGCCCCAAATCAGAAGTTCTGCCACTGCTTAGACAATACGTTTTTTTTCTAATTTTAATTTCTCTTCTCTTTAGATGTACATGATTTTCTTTTGAGCTTTTATAGTTTATTTATACATGATTTTACTTTAGAGCAAAAAATAGTTTGATAAAGGAGATTGATTAGTTGAAGAAGCTATTGAAAAATCAGCTACCGTCGATACTTGCTGTTGGGTAAGAGTATCCCTGGACCGGTTTCGGCATAACACCATCATCAACAAGCGAGGCAACACTCGAGCTCTCAACTAATTAAGTTATTCACTGATATAATTTTATTAGTGAGAGCTCGAGTGTTGCCCCGCCTGCTGATTATGGCGTTATGTCAAAACCAGTCCGGGGATATTCATATCAAACAGCAAGTATCGACGGTAGCTGATTCTTCAATAGCTTCTTCAACTTGCGGTAAATACAACCTTTTTAATTTTATTTGAAAACGTTTTGCTACATTGTGTCAAAATAAAGGAATTCTATGTATTGACTGTTTCTTATTATATCAGCTTCCCATAGTGTTTTATTTGATTCAGTTCTTATGTAGATTTGAAGGACGATTTGGATTCGATTGTTTTACTATGCAGGTCTATTACATCACTCTCCGACTTTCTCTTCAGTATATATTTATATGTTATATATGTTTATATTTATACTAAAGTTATATCGAGAACGTGATGAATAGATACATTGGTGAAATACGTATTTAAATACGTCAGACAGTGTTGCACGCTAAAGGATAATGCTTGCACAATCTTATTGTAGAGTTAAACTTATAGGGTGGTCCCCCAACCCCACATCAAGGTGGTCCCGGTAGAGCCATATTTTTACCTTAGGTGACATTCAACGTAACAAACCATTTGTTTAGTGATTATTAAGGGTTACTCCCTCTAAAAGACAAAACATCTCAATGCGAATTATATCAATTCGAACGTGTTATATCTATTATTAGAATGTGTAATTAATAAAAAAAAAAAATAAAATAAAATAAAAAAACGAATTCGTAATTTTTACTTTTCCTCATTTAAACCGAAGGTATAAATCAGTAAATTTTATATAATAAATAAATAATAAATAAAACACAAAATGTATTTCTTATATGAAATGTGCGATTATCACAAAATCTCTGTCGAAACAACAAACTTTGTAATAAATGAGTATACTTTCCTACTACTATATACTTTTCTAATAGAGAAGTATTGTGTTTGCAAAACATTTAAAACCGGGATGTCACCGGAATTATCCGTTTCAGGTGTTTTTAGGACCTCCTAAATGGTTTTCACAAAGTTGTCTGTGTGTGTGTGTTTATATGTGTGTGTGTGTGTCTTTTATCATCCTACCTCCCAATCTACAGGTGTATTTGTGTCATTTTCGATAAATATTTTTGTATGCCGTCATTAACCCGCAAGAATGACTCAGACAAAAAGTCGTAATCATAAAACTCGGAAAAATGTTGCTATCAAATTGAGATTTATATTAATTTATTTATTAATTTTTGTAGCCATGTATAAGTCTAACATATGTGCCAAGTTTCATCATTAGTTCAATTTTTATTGATGACTTGTGTACTTTTTTTAAAAAATGTAAAACATCTATATATATATATATATATATATATATATATATATATATATATATATATATATATATATATATATATATATATATATATATATATATATATATATATATATATATGTATATACATAGAATTAAAAAATGCGATCAATATAAGAGTCCTTCCAACCCTAAGGTATAGTCAGGTGGAAGTCTGAAGTTAATAAGAGCTAAATATATCGTCCTGAAGAAGTGTTATACATATATGTATAACATATTTGTTATATGATATACACATATAACATTATGTGTTATATGTTAATACATATAACATATATGTTATACATGTATATGTATTTGTATTTCAAGCGGATTCTTGTAACAATTAGTACGTTCACACACACTTTAGATCTGCGTATCGTATAGAGTACGATCTCTCAATACGGTAATTTAAGCTGTATGAACCATGCGGAGGGGATCCGATCGCATACGCTAGAACTAGGGAGATGGAATCTAAATGGATCAACCGATACGCTGTATTTTTGTGTGTGTGTACCTTTAGAGACGATCGTATTTAACGGATAACCTTCTCGTTGGAACTTTTATTTCACTTCTATATAACCGTTTTTGATCAAATAACTTTTAGAATATTATTTTTTTTAGTTACCGTAAAAAGTTAGTTGACCGTATTGTATACGTATTCTATACGATCCGCGGATCTAGAGTGTGTGTGAACGTACTAAATAATAATATTTTAATTGGAACGAAATAATATGTTTAAACCAAACTTGGTACATTAATCAGTTTTGGTGAGGACACAAAACCTCTTTAGTATTTGTAACGTCATTAGTAAAATTTAAGGTTAATATTTTTCGCTGTTTAAAAATTCTTAAATTATGTTTATTGAGGTGTTAAATCGAATGAAACCGGTCCGGGGTTGATACGACTACTCTAAAAGATTAAACCAATTGGAAAAAACATGGAAAATACACGGAAAATTAAGTTAGTGGACAAGCCAGGAAATAAAAAAAAATCGAGTGGGACGTCGTTCATAATGTCTTTAGGGCGCTAAATCAAACAAAACCAGTCCGAAGTCAATTCGATCACCTTAAGTACCAAAAAGTCGACAAAATGGTTGTAAATCACCGGAGAACTTTATGTATGGTCCATGAGCAACATAAGTCGAGTAGGGCGTCATTTCCATATTTTTTAGGGCACTGAATAAAATATAGTCGGTTCTGAGTCGATAGGACCTCTCAAAGTACTCAAAGCTAGGGTCCCTAGGTTCGAATGTTGGTACAAGCGATATTTTTATGGACTTATTTACAATATATAAGTTTATTACTTCAAACTAAGTCTGGCGCGGAGGTCCTCTAGCTCATTTTCTTTGAAACGCGTGCTTTCATTCTCATTAATCTATTCCTTGCTTAAGTTTTCGGTATATGCTTTATAACCTAAGCAGTAGCGTCATAAATTGTTATTTAATATTTTCGAATTTTGCATAATCTATGTGATAAATATGCGCTTTTTCTTTGAGAAAACGAAAATATTAAATAAAAAGTTGTGACAGTACTGCTCAGGTTTTAATATACCTGAAACTTAAGCGAGGAATATATTAATAAGAAAGAAAGCACCTATTTCAAGAAAATTCGTTCGGCTTATGGACTTCCGCACGAAAATTATTTATTACAAAATGATAATTTGTAGTATAATATTTATTTAAAATCAAAACTGAATCAATACTACGTCAAACTGTAAAATATATCAAACTGTAAACTTTTATTACGGGAAATTTGTCAATAAATTAATATTTATGACTTTCACTTGTTAATTATTCATTACATCTGGTATGAAAACGCATACGTAAAAACGATAAATTGTGCCATAAAATATTGTTTTTGTCATGAATACGTTCATTTGTGTAGAGGTATAACATTGTCTTTGATTGGGACATAACCTATAAAATCTATGTCTCTTTTAGGATAGGCCGATAGGGTAGACTGCGGGCTAAGTGAAAATTGTCCTCTATTGCATTTAAGTTGTATTAAGAGCATCTGTAATCAAAATGCCCATGACTGCAATTGACATTTAGTAGCTGATTTCTAGCTTGGAATATCCATACGGCATCTATTCTGTTATCTAAGGCTAGGTTTCGTAAATATCAGAGCCACACGGACCCCCATTTCAGATAATAGTACATATTTTCAACTCTGAACTAATGGTGTGAGACCATTAGCTCACATGCATGCAGACTGAATAGTTGCTAAAAAACACTTAGAAGGTCTTAAAAACATAAGAAGTGGACAGTTGGGTGAATTCTTGGTTTCGGACGTTTAGAGCAAAAACAATAATTTTCCTACACACCAAAGATATAAACAAGGAAATGTAAAAAATATCAGTAAAGAGCCCATGAGTGTGAACAAATAAAACGAACTAACCTTTTTTTGGTTTAGACTGTAGAAGATCAGTTTTACATTGTACTGACTGCTCTTCCTAACCTCTGGCAACTAGTTCAAAAATTCTATTAGCATTTATTGCCTTGTCTGTAACTACAGACTGTGTTGATAAAAATAATTTTATAAAAGCTTTTCTGGATTTTCAAAGATTCGGCTGGGTGAGCCGCTCGAGAACTTGCATCTGAAAAAAAACATGAGAAATTAATTTATTTTTGATGAGTTGATCTTGACGATTTAAACATCAAGCAAACGCTTTCGTCTATGTGTGTAGGACATTACATGATTATAAAAACACCTATACTCTGTAGTTATTTATTAAGGGGCTGCTGCCACTGACAAAAACCAACGTTATAAAAATGCAACATTCTTATTATGGAATTACTTAGTATATGCAAGTCTTTTGCATTCTTTTCCATACTTATCGTACAAGTGATAGTAATTATAAAGATAGATCACCTTGCAAAATGCAACTTCGGAGGGCACTTTTTTAACTCTCCTTGATAGTTAAACATAAAAGATAGTGTTCTACCTTATGAGTAGATAGACGTTAGACTAATGTTAGACCTTATGAGTCTAACAGTCTTAGCAAAGGCAGTTAGAATCTAATGCCCAGAATAGATGTGACTTAACCATGTGTTTCTATTGCTTTAACTAGGAACAAGTGCCTAAATGCCAGACTATATATTTACACATACATTTTTTGTAAAGGATTTGATTGATTGTTCAAAATTTGATAAAATCTATCTGCATTTAGGGTTAAGGATCTCTACGAATACTCTGGCATCGCTTAGGCTCGAAACTAGCGGCTTAACATCCTTTTAGAAGGACGACACGTGAGGATTTTCATTCCTCGCATAAAAATCCTAAAGGCCCTGACTGGTATCGAACTTGGACTGTTAGGGTGCCAGGCACAGAACCATTACTTCCTCGGAAACCCCACTTAGTGTAGAACAGAACGGAGAACAACAGGATAATAAAAGAAGGGAATAATTCTAACGCCATATCCTCAGGTTGGCAATAGAATGAATAATAATAATAATAATCTACTGATAAAATAGTTGATCTTTGATAAAATAGTTGTACCTAATAATTCCTGCATACAAACATTATACGTAAAGAAACAATACACGCGGTTTTTAATTGACGTCATCCTGTGCCTCCATTTATATCATGCTTGTGTTACACAGTTCTAAATAATTCAGGTGTACCGAGTCCGGTAGCTCAGTGGTAGAGCGCTTGCCTTTCGACCAGGAGGTCAAATCCAGCCGAGGGAGGACCCTAAGGTCCTCCCTTGTACCGTATTAGTGTACGGTACAAGTTATCCCTTGTACCGTACTTGTACCGGTCTTGAATTCAAGGCCGACCAACTCAGCCAGGGTTTTACGTGGTTTCCTTGGCTGCTAATACGCAAATGCGGGGGTTGGTTCGTGGAACCACGTTTCCGTTGTCTCCAGCTCATGAAAAGACAAGGTTCTGCGGGCTGATAGAGATAAGAAAGGAAGCCAGGACACAAATAATGTAAATGACTAGGAAAGAAGTGCTCGGTTCTTAAAGACTGACGTTCCTAAGTAGTACTGCGGAATTTTAAATGAGCCTCTTCCTATTAATGATGAGAAAAAATATAAACAAAAGATTGCCGTAAAAGGTAATGTAGGCCCGAAAGGGCTATAATATACTGCGGAACAGGTCTAATGAATGAGTTATGGCTCACCGGCATCAGGGTTGCCGGAGTGTTCTGTTGGGTAGCGCTGGACATCCTAATAATAATCCTAATAATCCTAGCTAGTGTCTGGTGATACTAGAGGAGCTGATGAGATTGGTGAGACTGGTTAAACGAGGGCCGGCCAAGTGAGACTAATGTGATCAAAGGAGCTAGTAAGACTAGATGCACTAAGCACACTGTTTACCAGGCGCTAGCCAGACTACTAGGTCATAATGAAATTATTATTTTATTAATAAAATAATAAATTATTTTATTATCAATAAAATTAAGTTATTATCAATCACATTAATTAATTAATTATGGAGCCAACCTAATAATTAAATAAGTTAATCAAATATTTATTACATTAATTAATAGTTTAAAATGAATTTATTTCAAAATTATCTTATTTATTATAAATTTCTTATATATTTCATATTATTTTCTTATTTGTATTTATTATTTATATCATATTTATTTTTTCTCTTTATTTTTATTATATTCATAATTTTTTAATTAATTTTTTGCATTTTTATTCATACATGTTTGTGTTACACAGTTCTAAATAATCATGTCTAAATCAGACCAAACTAGTAATATTTGATGAGATATGTAAGAACATAACAATAACACTATGAATATAATAGAAGAAGGCATGTAAAAGCATTTTTTTTATTATAACTCTGAGTTCATCGTAAGAATACATAAAAATACTTTTAAATTGAAACCTATTTAAAGAATCAAAAAATAAGAACTGCTGATTCTAATTATAGCTTTCTATTAAACAAAACTGACAGTTGAGAAATAATATGATATTTATATCGTTTCCTGTTATAAGACAGTTATAGTAGCACATTAATTCTCATCTTTTAACTCTCTATATTAGTTTTGAGTTACTTAGATGACATAGTCATCGCTTGACCAAAACTTTTTTTTGAATGTTATCCAATGTAAGTTCAACTAACTCTTCAATTATAAGATAAAAGGCCTTCGAACTTTTGGCCGCTTTGCAGTCTTGGCACTTCAAGGCCTCGGTGGATCGCTCTTGGCCTTAACCTGTCGTCTGCGATGGCCACTTGCGGACACCGCACTTTTCTATGGTCACTTTTGTTGTTCTGTTGTTTCTCAGAGTACTAATTGTACATTTTTAATTACATTGTAAATTGCTCATTGCCATAATATCAGCGATTTTTTAAAATATAGTTTAAACCTTAATTTCAAGTTATATAAGTCATAAATTAAGTCAGGAATAATGCAAAAATAATGACATTATATGTATATAATAGTTCAGATCCATCTGATAAGTTTTCAATTAAATAAATATTTTTGACTCATTATTTGGTGTAAAATGAATAAAAATAGCTCAGAATGAGTCTTCTTACCAATGATGAGAAAAAAATATGAACAACTATTGCTGTATAAGGTAATGTGGGCCCAAAGGGGCTACTATAACAAATCAAGCGGGCTAATGGTCCGCAAAGCGTATTTTTTAATTCTCTATACTTAAGGTCAATGGTCATGTAAGAACAAATATTACGAGAGATTTACTTTCGATTTTAAACTTCTTTCTCAAGCTGTAATTATATGAAGTGATGAGTTTAATGGACTGCTGATAGTTATTTTAGCACAATTTATTGAAGACTGCTGTCCTTTCAAAAAAAAATTAAAACGTAGCGAACTAAAAGTTTCGCAGAGCGAAAATTAACATCATCTGGAGTAGCATAATATAATAAACTATTCCAGCACCAAACTAACAAAGTCTTTTTTAACAAAATATATATCATATTATAACAAAAAATTTAAAGTTATACCGAAACCTGAAAATTAACAGATTAACAGAAACCAAATAAACAAATATACCACAAACAATTTTCAAAATAAACACTGAACTATTTAGAAATGTTAAGAAAATCATTAGAACAACAATTCTGGCGATAATGTCCGCTTTCTTGCATATTATTCAGCTTTTGATTAAGTTTTTAATATAAAATTAATAATCTAAACAATAGATTAAATTAAATTGAATAGCGTCAAAACTTGTTGTTTAATTTATTCATATTTTTTGAAGAACATTTTTCCTGCCGAGGGTTACCCTTTTTGCTCCGGAGGGTAACCCCCCCCCCCCCCTAATAATAAACTCTGCTTGAAAATCATATTTCCCAGAAAGACAACTAGACTTAAATGTTGTTTTTGTACATAGCTCTGATCTAATAGTGAATAGAAAAGTAAAAAATATCAGTAAAGGACCCATGAGTGTGAACAAATAAAACCAACCAACCTGTCAGTAATTTTTTTGGTTTAGACTGTACAAGATCAGTTTTACATTGGACTGACTGCTCTTCCTAACCTCTGGCAACTAGTTGAAAAGCTCTATTAGCGTCTATTATATTGTCTGTAACTACAGACTGTGTTGATAAAAATAATTTTATAAAAGCTTTTTTGGATTTTTAAAGATTGCTTCGGCTCGGTAAGCTAGACATTTGAGGAAACCTCCGGATTAGAGTATTTTTAATTTTGTTTTTATACTATAATCAATGAAGGAAACAATAAAAAGTTTTACTTATGAATCAGACAGCAGATTTAGTTAGCAGAAGAATGAGCTAATTTTTTAGGAAGGAAGGTGTTTCTCTTAGTAATAATCACTGAATCATAACAAAAATAATTTGATTAGATTTACCAAAACCGTGGAAAATAGTCCACTTTTTAAGGTAGAACACTATTAGCACACTTAGTGCCGCAACAACTTCCTTACTGGGATTTGAACCCCGGCCGGAGCAGGGGTCGCTGTTAAGCTAGGATGTAAATTGCAAAGCTCCTTAGAGCCCTTGGTTATTCTGTAACCCCTAAGGAAGTTTGTCGGGGTCAGTAATAAAGACCCTAGAGCATAACCTGTTTTCCCGGCTTTGCCGTTTCACCCTGTTTACTGCTATTACTATTACCACTAATTCTATTCTTGGATGAGTGATTTTTTAGTTTGTTAAGTTTACTTTGTTTAAGTCTCTTAAATCTTATTCTTCATTATATGTTATTATTATATATTTGTCGGAATAAAACCAGAGCTATTTACGGAAATGACTGAAGGAGTTATAATAAATATTGCTGTGTGCTTAAGATATTGTTAGGATGTGGAATGAAGCCATTAAGATTGTGTTGCTCTTGTCATTTTTGCTTCAGTATGTTAAGTTCAGATTTAACATATATTTCAATATTTTTACAATATCAAGTGAACTTGTACGAAATAAGTTTTAGTAATTTCATACAGCTTTATCTGTTGCTTTATCCACAACTGGTAACTTTATCAGATTAAATAATGCCATTTATTCAGTTGTCTGTTTGAAAGTCTGATCATATTTGTACTCAATATTGAAAACTAACCGATTTCTTTCTTATCGTTGATGTCATAAGGCCCTTGCTTTTTAACAATTAAATTTGCCCGGATTAAATGGGGCCACTAATTTTTTTATTTCATTGAAATTTAAAGAACGTGAGAACTAATTTGTATTATTGATGGTCATACTTGTCTTTACCCTCAAGGACCTTATCTCTTTATGTATCAAAAGCTGTAACTCGTCACAGCTTATTTGTTGCGGTTGTAAGAGGTCATACTCTGGAATATGGATGTCTGCCAAAAGTGCTTTACTAGAAATTTTGTTTTGATAAAACACATCTGGTATGTGAAGGGGTTTTGATTCCCAAGGAGACGTGCCAATAAGTCGTTTAATCTTTTGATCCCACCTGCTGCCGAAATATTGAAGACAGATTGACTGGGTCCGTCCCTGATTAATGTTTTTTTTTTAAATTTAGCCTTGTACAAAAAATGATGACTCATTGTGATATTCTATATGTTATGGTCCGTTTGAAAGTCATCAATGAAACATTTGCATATAAATTAATGGTAAATGCTGAATAAATGAAGCAGCAGGAGGGTAAAGAAATTTGATATTGTCTGGGATATTCACAGTTTCATCATCTCAAAAAGTGTACAGTCAAAATGAATAACTCATGAACGCCGTATTATCAGATTTTGTTCAAATTTCCCAATAAATGACACAGTTACGGTGAGATAAACGCAAAAGAAGCAGTGTCTAGCCTGCTACGCGGCGTTAGGAATGGGGCCGTATTAGTTGTCCTGTATTAGTTCGTCGTATTAGTTACTTTGTTAGTGACATACTGTCAACCAAATTTCCAAATTAATATATATATATATATATATATATATATATATATATATATATATATATATATATATATATATCGTGTGTGCATCTGTGATTGATTGTATGTACGTACGAGATTCGTTCCTAAACGTTATATTATATATATATATATATATATATATATATATTATATATATATATATATATATATATATATATATATATATATATATATATATAATAATAAAATAAAAAGTAGACAGAAAAGTTGTCTTTCTGTGTGTGTATGTGTGACTGTTATCATCTCATCCTAACTTCTAGTATTTATGGGAGAGCGTTATGCTTTGTTCAAAAATCAGTCTACCACTGTAGTTGTGCTAATCAGAAAATATTTTTTATGACGTCATTAACCCGCAATAATGACTCAGCAAAAGTTTCGAAAAATCAGGGAAAAATTATGCAATCGGATAAAGATTTGTCACGCATGTAGCCATGTATAAGACTAATACGTGTGAAAGGCGTGTCAGAGTATAAATTTGGCGAAATGTATATTTTGAATGCGAACGAAGTGAGTCCAAAGAAGGAAGGATGAGCTTAGCGAATCTGATATGATGAGAAAAAGTTTATGGTAGTCCGTACCCAATTTTTAGATTTAATCTAAATATTCAGTAAATTTTTTGCAAGTTTATGCTGTACTTATTCGGAATAATTTTTTTCTGTGTTATTTGTCCCCGTGGCCTTTGTTCCCGTTGTACTTTTTCCCTGTATTTTTTCCCGTGTACTTATTTTCCTAGATCCATTTACATTATACTAAGTCGTCTAGTTCGTTCTTATCCATGACTGTAAATTGACAATAACACTCATATTATCTACAAAACAAGTGAGGCTCTACAAAGCCAGAGATTCGTTCAGGTTCTACCAAGCCAAAGATTTTTTTAAGCTCTCCTTAGCTAGAGATTCGTACAGGCTCTACGAAACCGGAGATTCCTACAGGCTCTACAAAGCCATAGATTCGTCAGGCTCTACTAAGCCAGACATTCGTACAGGCTCTACTTATTAGTATAGGGTTGAAAAGGCTTAAAATCCTTACATCTCAATTAAGAATATTAAAAAAATAGAAAAATTATAGTGTTTTAATTTCATAGCATAGTCATTCATATTTTTTAGAACTACTCAATCATACATAACATTTAAATACTTGTGAATTGTGCAAATTTCTTTTGAAAATGAAATAACTATAAAAGCGAGTGCTACTAACTATAGTTACTTACTATATTATATAAATATAGTAACTTTAATTTTAAATATACGTTCGTTTTGATACTGTTTGGTGGTACAATGGTTTAAAAACAGTTTTGAAATAATTCAGTATTTTGTCCTCGATCCGCATAGTCCTTGGTCATCACCCATCATTTGGTGGTGTTTCAAATCAGGTGCTACACGGAATATTAATAGGTAAAGGATGTTAATTCAAAGTGACCTCATGCCAAATTTAATGAACCTAAACTTATAGTAGAAATTGAGTTTAACCTAAGCGGTTTAGTTTAGTGGTGGCCTAAATGGTTTGTCACCGCTTGTCTTTTATTATGCTTATCTCCAGTAAGCAGCTTTTTTCATCCGTCAGGAGCGCAACTAAAACATCGGGGGAGCCCCCCGCCGCAAGATATAGCGGTTTAGTTTAGTGGTGGCCTAAATGGTTTGTCACCGCTTGTCTTTTATTATGCTTATCTCCAGTAAGCAGCTTTTTTCATCCGTCAGGAGCGCAACTAAAACATCGGGGGAGCCCCCGCCGCAAGATATATTATATATATATTATATATATATAATATATATATATATATATATATATATATATATATATATATATATATATATATATATACACAGCAGAAAATTTATCAAATTAGTTATATTAAGGGTTATGTCGTTACTTGTGTATTTTGATGCACTAAAGCGCAAATAAAACTTGGAGCTTGGAGTAAAAGCGACTATTTTGAACCTACAACTTGAAAAGCCCTGAAAAATGACTGGAAACATTCGATTAGGCGTGGGGCCACCTCTTTTCCTTGGTAAGGTTAGAATAGACTATACTAAGATTTCACGGGGCCCTATTTTCTGGCAGATTGTAAAAAACTTAAACAAGGGGCCCCGCGATTTGATGATCTTGAGAAAGACTTTTTCTAAGATTAAACGCAGGGCCCCATTTTTAGGCGAAGAGATGGCATACGACTCTTATAGGGGGCCCGCGACTTAATAGTGTTATGAAAGACTGTATTAATCTTTACTGGGGCATGGACACATTTTATTAGTAGGTTTACCTTATCTTATTAGTTAGGTTTATCTAGGGGGCCCCTCGCATTGCGGGCCCATAGTTACGCCACTGGATCTGTGTTTAAATAAATTAGAAATTTCTCACTTTATTTAAGTGTGAGTGTGCTGTGGCTCACAAAGGCTGAAATTTAAAACAAACTGACTACAATGCAGTAAAATAATTTAATAATATCATGAATGTCAGATCATCGAGCTAATGACGTAACTTCTTTCAAAAATTGGGTTCGGGGTACCTCGGAACTTTTCCTCGCCACAATAACCAAATTAATACTGGAGTTTGGAGTTATAATAATGTCAAATAGTAAAGGGTTAGGACCCCTAAGCGTGATTAAAAAAATATCGCATGCAACAAGACAGAAAAGGAAATATTACTAAAACGTATTTGCAATTTTTCCTGTCTCAGCTACGCCTCGGCCTTTGATTTGTTAATGACCTGCCTCGGTTCCCCTCTATAGATAATTTCTGTAGTTTAATTTTTTTTCGGCTTGGAGACAAACTTTTAAACTAATCATAAATGTTCCAATTTTTAGCCTAGTTACACTAATAACTATTAAATCCAATGCAATTTACTTTTTATTGTTTGTTTATTATTATCATTACGTTTCCTGTAATCTAAATAAGTCACGTTAAAACAACGTAAAATCATGACACTAGCTCAGTTTTACTTTACTAACTAGTTAGCAGCACGCAATTCTATTGAGAGTCGCTAGCTTGTTATTCCCCCAAGTGTAGCGATAAACTCAATTACTTTATTATTGAAAGCTATTATTATTAAGTGTCAGCGAGACCTTTACAGGAGTTTTATTCCCCAATTTATTTTCTGTAAATGCGAAATAATGGTAATTGTAATTTACAGATGTTCAAAAGGTAATACTAATAATAATAATATTTACTTTCATCGATAAAAATACAGATAATTGCAATATTTACTATGCTAATTTTGTTTTTTTATAAGAAAATTTTTTTTATTATATTTTGATTTTATGATCTTAAAAAATCGGAAACGGGGCACCTCGGAACTTTTCCTCATTACATCGGACTCGCTTCGCTTGTCCTCCCAGCTTTGGACTCATTTCGCTCGTCCTATGGATATACAAGTCGTTAAAGGCCCGTCTACAATCTTAAGTTAAGTTAGGAAGAATTGAAGAAGTGAAGAATTTTTCAAAATCTCTTTTTCTTCTTAAATAATTCTTTTTCCGCTCTTTTGACTTAAGAAAAACCATAAAATGTTTTTTTTTATAAGTTACTTAAAGAAGAATGTACTACGTTATCTGTTTTGAATGATTACAATATTTTGTAACGATGTGATGTGATTGTTTTGATTGTTGTTGTTTGAATATGTGATTATTTGAATATGTGATTGTTTTGTTGTTTGAATATTTTATTATATAATATATATTTTTCTTTTTATTTTTTAATTATATAGTTTTTGAAATGGATGAGGTTCCTACGTCTGTAGACATACTAGAGAAAAGGAAAATAACGCTCTCAACAATTACCTCATCCATTTTGATTTTATTTATTAATTAAAATAAATAAACGGTCGATTTTAGAAGTAAAGTAAAATATTTGCAAAAGTCTTTAAAAAATGGAAGGAAAGATCATTGAAAAAGCAATGTTTATTTAAATTGTATTAAAATTGTTATTTAGCTCTGCTCGTTCTTACCATAAATAAATAAATAAAATGTGTGTTGACGGTAGAAAGAAAAGTAGTAGTTTATTATTTAGTTTAGTAGTTTATGTTTATTTAAATTGTATTGAAATTGTTATTGAGCTCTGCTCGTTGTTACAATAAATAAATAAATAAAATGTGTGTAGACGGTAGGAAGAAAAGTAGTCTAAATACAGCTATATGTGTAATTGTAACTTTAAAACTTGACTTTCAACTCAGAGGTTGTAGACGTGTTTACGGATCTCTTAAGTCTAAAGAGCGGGAATTTCAAATAGTTTGTTCTAAGTGAGAATTCTTCACTTCTTCGATTCTTCCTGAGAATTCTTCACTTCTTCGATTCTTCCTAACTTAACTTAAGATTGTAGACGGGCCTTAAATTTATACAACAACACGTTTTCGGACTCGCTTCGCTTGTCCTCAGATAGTAAATACATTCGTTTCATTCCAAGTGGTCATCCATCTAGGCACTAACGATGCTGCTTAACTTTTATAATCCACCAAAAATCAAAATGAAAACGAAACTTGGTGTACTTATTTATTACGTAAAAGTAAAACCATATTTCAACTTAATTAGATTATTTTCCGATTTTTTTAAAAAAACGTATGCAAGTCATTCGATAAATTAAATTAATTCCGATTATTTGATGATTTTGAATTAATTCCGATTATTTGAATAATCCGATTATTTGAATTAATTCCGATTATTTGAATTAATTCCGATTATTTGAATTAATTCCGATTATTTGAATTAATTCCGATTATTTGAATTAATTCCGATTATTTGAATTAATGCTGATAATGAAACGAAACCTAGCGCATATAGTCTTATACATGGCTACATACGTCCCAAATCGGATCGCATCATTTTTCCGTGTATTATGATTTTTCAAAATTTATGCTAAGTCATTATTGCGTTTGAATGACATCATAAAAATATTTTTCGAATAGCACAACTTAAGTGGTAGATTTATGTACAATGTTTAAACTCTAGCATAAATATACTAAGAGCTACGATGATAACACTCACACATACAGACAGACAACTTTGCGAAAACCACTCAGAATGTCTTAAAAACACCTGAAACAAATGATTCCGGTGATATCCCGGTTTCGGATTTTTTGCAAACACAATACTTTTCCTATATACGTACGGTATAAATGAGGAAAAGTAAGAATACATATAGGGCAAAAAAATAATTTTATTTTACACAACACACCTTTCTTTAATTATTGATGAGACCCCTTAGAAAATGTATTGGAACATCTAGAGCGAGGGCTCCATTTCGTGTATTGTCTATTTATTATATTTTCTATTATTATTGTGTCTATTATTTATTATATTATCATTTTTTCGTAAACAATACTTCAAAAATAGTTTGATGCATAGAGATATATTACTAGAGGGGCCCTATTGGTTGAATTTTGAAACATCGAAAAAGTAACCTGACTACATTCGATTATCATCAAATAAACAGAACAAAAAAACAGTAAATTATATAGTAGAATGTTTAAAATACAAATCACGAGACAAACAATCTGCAAGAAGCCGCAAACAATTGATTAATTATAACCATAACTTCCTCTTGAGGAGGTTTCAATGAGGTTACACAGAGCCCTGAGCCCCACTAAAATGTTTCAGGCCTCTCAATGTATTAAGATAGGCTATGCTCCCTCTAGTGTATATCTCTATGGTTTGATGTACTTTTCCTCGGAACAACTGATGAACTTCTCCTTAGAATAAATAAAAACAACTCTTTCCTAAAAGTAAATAAAAACCTATAATGAGTTGAAAATTTTAAATACTTTGGTGAAAACAATTTGAGTATTTGTAGATTTTTTAATTTTTCTTTTAATTTGAATTAAAAGAAATGTTTCTTAGTGAAGTATATATAGATTCATTTACATTCATACATACGTATTCATGTACATTCATACACCTACGCATATCCATATATTCACACATACATACACAAATATACATACATATTTTTTGTCATTATTATTTTGAAATGTTTAAGTTAATTTAGTTAAATGTTCTCTAAGCAATGAAATACTACTAAAGGTAATACAAAGTATATATAGCTATAATCAATGCAATTATCCTATAAAGTAAAAAAAACTGCTTATAATAAAAAATGAGAATACGGAAAACTGAACTGTAAGACAACTTAGCTTGATTAATATGGATCTAATACAAATATGTAGCTATCAAGTGATTAAATTATGCAGTATTGGTGTTTTGTCAGGAATAAAACTAATACATGACTGACAAAAAAACATTAAGTTTTTTGCTAATAGTGGCTTAATAATTCGAGTGGAGCCTATCATATGCTAGCTTGGGAGAAATCTCCCTCCCCCTTGGCTGTTACTTGGTAACAGCCAGGGTTGTTACTTAAAATTTATTGTAAATTTTGGTTAATTTTAATCGTCGTGACTTAAATTTTAGATTTTAGCTATAGGACTCCGGGCTTCCGCGGTTACTGTTATGAAGATTTAGGTCTTCCGGTTGTGACTGCGTCAATGTAGATGATAAATGCGACGTTTCGCTTCTACTGTAGGAGGCATCACGGATAAAAACATAATTCTCTATAAAATTGAATTTACTTCTTGCTGATCTAACATGAACGGAGTATCATGTTTCATGTTTTTAAACAAACTGTGCAAAAGGACCATGGACGATTCAAGGCAAAAATACAAGAGGGAGGGTCATCAGCAGTAGAGCATTGTGTGTTCATCTATTTTTTCCTATATCCCTGAAGATGCGTCCCACAGTGGAAGCGAAACGTCGCATTCATCATCCACATTGACGACGATAAATGTAGGTCTTCCGGTCGTCACGACCGGAAGACCTCATAGCTGGAACTAGTGATGTTATTTTAACCAATAGGAGCTAAATATCGTTAATAGTAAGATTTGAGTGACACGTTTAAGTCAAGGTGTTAACTACTGCTTGCTTATGTGGCATTACTTAAAACAGTGGCGTAGCCAGGGGGGGGCTGAGGGGGCCCCAGCCCCCCCCCCCCAAATTTTTACATAACCTAAACCCGCAATAAATATGTGAAAAAAATAAAACCTATAAAATATATAAAAATAATAAATTACATAACATATATTTTTAACAGTAAACTTATAATATAAATATCATAATATATAAAAAAATATACAATGAAATTGAAAGAGATAAAAATAATTTGAAAACATTGAACAATATACAAATATATATAATATATATATATATAAATATATATATATATATATATATATATTATTATATACATATACAATTTTTAACATTCACCCCTCCCGAAATTAAATCCTGGCTACGCCACTGACTTAAAAAATAATTATCACTTTTTAAATAAATGAATAAACCATTTTATTGAGATAAAAAATACAAAGAAGTATTTGATCAACACGTCATATTTTAAATATTATACTCTATTTTACTTAATGATTAAAAAAAGGTAATGATAACAATAAAGCTTAAATACTCTAAAAAAAATAGAAATTTTAAAAACTCAACTAGAACGTCTCATAAAAAACAAATTAGCAGAAGTAAAATTTCAAAACTTATTAATAGAAACATAAATGAATAACAACACATAAAAAAAGTATGAGAATGACGATAAAATAAATTGAAATAACTTAATTTAGTGATGTTAACTTATCTTAGTAAGTATGATACAAAATAGAGTAAATAGTTTTATATCCTTTTCTTAATACCAATCGGAATGACTATTTGAAATTTGAAAGAACTCTAAAAACTGAATAAAGAGGTTGATCTAATAAAAGTCTTTTCATTTTATTTTTGCTGTCTTTTTATTTAACTTTTTGCTGTTAACATTTATTAAATTTTCTGGTAAATGATTCATCATTTTGAGACCAACGTGATAGATGTCCAGTCTTGCAGTCTTAGTCAGTCTGTTCCTTCTTATATACGAGAGTTAAAGTTACTTAAAGTTTTAGCGTCAATATAAGTGCGTGTGAATATAAAACTTTCTTGCTATCATAAACAAGAGTTGGTCAGAAAGAGCTTGCTAAGCTGTCAAAATTATTATTATTATAAAACGATGGTTTGTGTAAAGATGCCGTGACAAGGTTTGCCTATGACCTGGTTTGATAACAAGCCTAAGCCTACAATCATCTAACCTGTTAGCCTAAAAACCTGCCCTTCAGGAAGTAATTTGTTATTCCTATTATCTGATATTACTTAAAGAAACATGAATAGAAAATTGATACTGCTTAGTAGTTTATATTAAAAATTGATTACTTTTTAAATAATTTAGTGTTTTTTGTGAGGTATATAATTAAGGTTATTTCTTATACGTTTATTGTTTTCATATTTTTTCTATTTTAAATCATTTCTTTTTTTCATAAATGAATATACATAATTTTGCTTGTGTTATATTGCACGTTGTAGTATTTTCTATGTAGCGAAAGGGTCATACAAGGAGTCATGGATTTGCCATAAAGCCTAATTAAGTGCCTTAAGCCTAGATTTACCTTCTGATTCTGTTGCTGAATTCCTTTGGAAGCAAAAGAGACCCAACAATGAGGTTCATAAACCTTTTTTACTTTTCCTCATTTATACCGTTGGTATAAAAGAAAAGTATTGTGTTTTCAAAAAAATTCCGAAACCGGGTTGTAACCGGAATTATCCTTTTCAGGTGTTTTAAAGGCCTCCTGAATGGTTTTCTCAAAGTTGTGTGTGTGTGTCTATTATCATCGTAGCTTCTAGACTATTTATGCTAGAGAATTGAAACTTTGTAAAAAAAATCAATCTATCGCTGTAGTTGTGCTATTCGGAAAATAATTGATGTGCTTATTTATTTAACACGTGTGCTAAGTTTCATCTCATTATCAGCATTTGTTCAATTTTTAACAAATGACTTGTGTACGTTTTTTTTAAATTTTAAAAAATGGTTCAATTGAGTTGAAATTCAGTACAAGTGAGTACCATTACTTAATAAATAAGTACACCAAGTTTTGTTTTAATGCGACAAGTATATCCATGAATTTTGTTGGATCATAAAACTTAAGTAGCATTGAACATGGACAGGGCTGTATGAGTGACCGCTGAATATGAAACGGATGCAATTACTATCTGAGGACGAGCGAAGCGAGTCCGAACCAGGGAGGATGAGCGTAGCGAATCCGATGTGATGAGGAAAAGTTCCGAGGTACCCCGTACCCGATTTTTATTAATACAATTATTTTTATTCTTTTACGTACAATGTCAAAAGAACCATTCTGCAACTTGTCAAAATTTATTAGCAAGTGACCAGGGGTGGACTGGCCTGTGACCGAAAACGGCAGCCCTCTTTGGGCCCCTCAGCAAAAAATAAACTTAAAGAAAAAACAACGAAAATTAAAAAAAAAAAATAACATTAAATATATTTAGGCTTATAATATATTAATATATTTATTTATTATAATTATGTAATATATTCGTATCACCAGTTTTAAAGGGATATTCGTAACACCAATACTCGGAGGGAGGGCCGAAAGAGCCCCTATAGACAAATCTTTTTAAAGTACTTAAAAATAGTATTAATTTGTTGTTATTACATGAATCTAAAGTCTTTAGTGTCTTCATTTATTTTTCCTGAACTTTTGAGGACCTCATTCAAAGACTAGGGCCAAAAAAGCCCTAGCATACTCGATCATGACTTTAAAGCATCAGGGCTTTAGATCATTGTTTTTGTAAGTAATTAGAAATATATTCTAAATTTTAGATCTTTATCCCCTATTAATTATACCTAGACCTCTATTAATTATACCTATAGGCATTTGAATGCCCAAAACAAAGACAAGAGCCAATGATGGCCCCTTAAATACTTGATCAGGGCCCTAAAGCAGTACAAAAGGCCCTAGACTGAAAACTAACAATAACCTAACCTTCTTTTACATTATTCATTTATGAGCTTTAGCATTTTATTCTCGGATTATTCGTGGTTACTTTTATATTTCGGATTATTAATGTTGTTTATATTTAGTCAGTAATGATGGTTATCGACCAAAAAGCCTCTAACAGTGCCGAAAGCTTAAAAAATCTGCGAGAAAGGGCAGAATAATTCTTATTACTTTTCTTCATTTATATCTTGGATATTTAGGAAAAGTATTGTTTTTGCGGAAAAATCAGAAACCCAGGATTTCACCTGAATTATCCGTGGCAGGACCTCCTGAGTGGCTTTTACAAAGTTGTCTATTTGTATGTGATTGTGCCTATTATCTTACCGTATATTTATGCTAGAGACTTGAAACTTAGAACAAAAATATGATTGATAACTTGTTTATGTTTGTGAAAAAATGTAAAAAGTCGAAAAATGATCTATTTGAGTTGAAATTTAGAACAAGTGTATTTCTTTACGTAATAAATAAGTATACTAATTACCGATGCAATAAGACTACTGTATCTACTGTTTTTGTTGGATCCTAAAAGTTTAGCAGCATTGAGAGAGTTCAGTGCCTGGATGGGTGGTCACTTGGAATAAAACTATTTTTTTACTATCTAAGGACAAGCGAAGTGAGACTGAAGACATGTTGCTGTATAAATTTGGGGATTTTTATATTCTGATGATGATCGAAGCGAGTCCGAAGTAGAAAGGATGAGCGTAGCGAATCCGGAGTGGTGAGGAAAAATGCCGAGGTGCCCTGTACCCAATTTCCATTTTTCTTATTCAGGCGAGAAAATTTAAGTACATCATTTCGATATTGATAGTTTATTACTGAAATTCATCACTGAACACATCATACCACATAATTTCAGTTGTATGTTTATTGCCTTCGAGTCCTTAGTAATACGCAATACTAGTTAAAATTTACCTTCTTCCAAGTTTTTTGCTGTAATCTTGACCTCGGTTATATTAAGCAATGCGTTTAATCATTATCTAATCTAAAATATGTGTAAACTAGTAGTTAACATTGTATCACTACCTATAACCTTAATTTATATTAGTGATAGTAATTCTCAACATTTAGTATTAGGCCGTTCGGTCCATTCGAATGTTATGCAAAATAGTAGCGGCTGTTGTTGGCATTTTCGGTTTATTGACAAGTATAATATCAAATCTTGTTTAAGCACTAGAGGAATTAGGGCCAAGTTTCATCTCATTATTAGCATTATAGTCCATCGATTAGTTTATAAATACTCACATATATCTATATAGGCATAATATATGTCTTCAGCACATACATGTAACAAAACTATATACATAATGTTATTATTGGGCAGGGATCTACAAAACCATGTACTAACTTGTATTATACTTTGAAGTTGAAGTCATGTATTATACTTATATAGATATATATGAGTATTTATAAACTAATTGATGGACTGTAGTTCAATTTTTATCAAATGACTTGTGCACGTTTTCTAAATAATGTAAAAATCGTAAAATAATCAAATTGAGTTTAAATTTGGTGCTAGTGTTCACCTTTACTTCAAAAATAAGTACACTAAGTATCGCTTCAAACAACCCAAAAACTATATCTAACCATTTTAAACCACATCAACTAAACATTACCTCCAAATTTTTACATTAAACTACATTACATTATCAACTCTACTTAACATTACCACAACTTTTTACTTTAAATCACCTCTAACCACTTTGAACAACCTCTACTGCCTATTACCACAACTTTTCACATTAAACCACCTTAACCACCTCAACAACTGGTGGTCCAAACCACCAATATTACCCATTGCTGCTACCTTCTAGTATAGAATAATCTTATTCATTAAGATTTTGCATCCCTGATACCTCTATTTTTTAGTACACACCTCTGGTTTTTTAGTCAAAAGGGATTAATGTGATGTATAAATAGCACTATAACAAATTTTATAGAAGTTAACCAAATATTTAACCTTATTTTAACTTTATGTTAACCTTAAGTTTGATATATGAGATTTCATAAAATACTACTATGTTAGTTAACCTTAAATGTATTTAGTAAGAGAATCCATGAAATATTCTCTAGTATGTTAAGCTAAAGTTTGATTAAGTATAAAAATTCATAAAATATTCCCTAGTAAGTTAGTTAACCTTAAGTTTATTTAGTATGAGTATTCATAAAATAATCTCTAGTATGTTTGTAATCTTAAATTTATTTAGTTGTAGAATCCATAAAATATTCCCTAGTATGTTAAACTAAAGTTTGATTAAGTATGAGAATTCATACAATATTTGCTAGTATGTTAGTTAACCTTAAGTTTATTTAGTATGAGTATTCATAAAATAATCTCTAGTATGTTTGTAATCTTAAATTTATTTAGTTGTAGAATCCATAAAATATTCCCTAGTATGTTAAACTAAAGTTTGATTAAGTATGAGAATTCATACAATATTTGCTAGTATGTTAGTTAACCTTAAGTTTATTTAGTATGAGTATTCATAAAATAATCTCTAGTATGTTTGTAATCTTAATTTATTTAGTTGTAGAATCCATAAAAATTCCCTAGTATGTTAAACTAAAGTTTGATTAAGTATGAGAATTCATACAATATTTGCTAGTATGTTAGTTAACCTTAAGCTTATTTGGTATCAGGTTTCATAAAATGATCTCTAGTATGTTTGTAATCTTAAATTTATTTAGTTGTAGAATCCATAAAATATTCCCTAGTATGTTAAACTAAAGTATGATTAAGTATGAGAATTCATACAATATTTGCTAGTATGTTAGTTAACCTTAAGCTTATTTAGTATCAGGTTTCATAAAATATTCCCTAGTATGTTAGTCATTTACTGTATTTAAGTTAATAACGTTTAAAATAATTCTGGCGCGAAGCGAAAATGCGGGTTGTCTTGCTCATCTATCCAATTTTTTGTTATTTGTTTAATAAGCTCTGCTATAGCGTCAAAACTTGTTTAATTTTTTAGATTTATTTTCATGTGCTAAAAGTATCATAAAATGAGCTTGAAATGCAAATACTGCTGTGCCGTGTAGTGCATAATCTATGTGATAATATGCGCATTTTCTTTGCAAAATTAAATAACAAATTTTTACTCTATTGCTTAGGTTAAAATAAAAACAACTCAGCTTAGGTTAAATTTATATAAAAAATTTAGCAAAAGTTGGATTGATAAGCAAGACAGTTTTTTAACCAAACTTATTTGACCCGTGCTCCTCAAGGGTCCTTAGCCTCCCGGATTCAATTCCTCATTAGCAATTGACATTGGTCAGATATTTTTCCTTTTATTTTTAGACCTTAGGGAACTGTTGCCTAACAGTCAAATCGCATTCCACAAATAACTGCCACAATTTTCATTGAATTTGTGTCAATATCGGTAAACGTATTATTTAAATAATCCTGAAGTGTCCCTATGTTTTACTTTTTTCGGCCTTTAGTGAACTAGGGTTTTTAGACGTTGCACCATAAGATAAGAAATCGGGTACGGGATACCTCGGAACTTTTCCTCATCACATCGGATTCGCTACGCTCATCCTCCCTACTTCGGACTCTCTTCGCTCGTCCTCAGAATATACGATGTGCCAAATATTGTCTGCAAAACGTCTTCGGACTTGCTTCGAGATA
>JACMZG010001893.1:26904120-27031620 GCA_018340805.1 Microvelia longipes | reverse complement strand
GATTAGCATTTGATTGATTACAAAACACCTCTAAGGCCTGACGCGGAAAAAACCTTTCTGTTTTCAAAGTTTTGGAATTTTTCTTACCCCCTCTTCCGATTAAAAGAAGAATACTCTTGTTTTGTTTGAATTTTGATTCATGCTGTGCTTTAAGTCGTTTTATTTTTTATTATTTTAATTTGATTTTAATAAAAGAGTTGTTTTTTATAAAAAAAAATGTATATTATCTTGCTATTAAAACACAATATTGTTATTTTATTACTTTTGTTTGTGCTGTGTCTTTTTAAAGTGTTTAATTTGTCCTTTTAGTTTTGATTAGTTCAAAGTTGTTTTTTTATGTTTCTATTCTTAAATCAAATTTATTTCTTAATATTCTCGGTGGTCGCTAATTTGAATGGTATAGTTTATTATCTTGATCCGTTTATTTTATCTTAATGTAATTGTTCTGAAATGTTATACATTATTTCTGTTCTCTTGGTTTTACTGCCTAAATAGTATTTAACAAGTTGATCCCGGAATTGAAATGTTTTTTTTAAAATACAAGACTATTAATTACATTTTATAACAAGTACATTACATTATAATAAACTGAACAAGATAATACTTTGCCGTGTTGATCGGGTAGATCAGATAAAAAATATTTAAACTTAGACCATATGAAATTTTAAATAAGACAATATAATTTGAACAAGAAGAAGAACTGTCATTTAGTGTGAAAGTTCCCATTATCATCAGACATGATTAAATAAAAAATATTTAATATAATGAAAAAATTAAATTAAATCTAAAAAGACACAGCTCCTCCAAAACAACCTTTTCTTCTTCGTCTTTTTAATCTTTGTTAAGAAATATATATTTTCGTTTCCAAAATTCGGAACAAGTGTGCGCTGCGTTAGCGGCCGTAGCGTTGGCAATTGTGGAACCACCATTTTCCGCATCGCAATAACCGCTCTCAATCCGGTGCAATCTTTCGGTGGAGAGGTGTTGATAAGAAGTTCAATATCTTCTACGTCTACGAAGCCTACCGGTGTAGATAGCGTTCGTTAAGAGATACAAGTTCTACATTCTAGTGGAGACTATGATCATAAGAAAGTGATATTTGCTTAATTTTTCAGTTTATATTTAATAACCTAAGCAGTTCCAACTTGTTATTGATTTTTTCGAATTTTTCAAAGAAAATGCGCGCACTTATCCCATGGATTATAAACTACACACCACAGCATTATTTGCACTATTTTAATAGAAGTAGAATTGATAAACTTAACTACAGTAAATAAGATGTTAAAAATTAGCGTCAGTACCAAGATTTGAAACTGGGAACCCTAAAAAAACGAAGATAATGACACCCTACTCAAAAATTAATTTTTCCTTATCGTTATTTTGGCTTGGTTGTATCGTTTTTGGACCGGATTCATCTGATTCTGCGCCCAAACAAAAATTAGGACATTTTTCAAAGCGAAAAATACTAACCATAAATTGATAGGATTTTTTAAAAATTTCGCTGACTCAGCAAACCGGGTTAATGACGTCACGTAACAACCTGGTTTCAATAAGGTTCAGTTGAGTTTTGTACAATTTTGTACAAAATTGTACAAAAACAAGGACGCCCCTCTCCCTCCACTCGAACCATCTTATTAGCGATTTTTTTCTAAGAGGTTTTGCTAAAAAACAACGGCTCCATAATAATAAATGAGGAAGAAATGATCGGGTCTTCAAAATGTGTTTAGCCATTCGTCCTTTTGTGGTAATGTTGCTGTAGAATAAATAATAACTTATTATAACAAGTTCAAACCTGAGATGAAATCTAAAGAACTATTATGAAAGACTATTAAGGAACGAAGAGGTGTGATTTAGTAGCTAAATTATAACACCGAACCAGAAATAAAAATTTAAATGTCACATTCATCGCAATGTATTGTTTTCGATGCGGCACTGTCAGTCATTGTTAATAGCCGAAATTCAACTTTGTTTATCTAAAGTCGACCTACGCCACCAATTTATGACCATTTAAATTCAAACGAGAAGGACCTCAAGGTACATCCAAAAACGGAGTCTATTGTTGTATTTGACGCGACTCCACGGTATATAGATGACCTAGTTTAACGTTGTGGGAGACTTGCGAGTACTGACGGTATGCCAGTAGTGGTAACAGCTGTTTATTAGTGGGTAAGGTGTAGGGAAAGGTGGTCCCGTACTGTAGAAGGGAGGACACGTCAGTTAATAGTGGTACCTCATAGTGGCTGCCGACTGGTAGAGGTGGAACGGGTGTCAAGGGGTCGAGGACCTCTAGCCACCCCTCTGTATTATTGATCTACTCAACAAAGCGGTCTCTTTCTGTCCTGATATTCTTTCTCTTATCTCTTTCCCTCTTCCTTCCAGCTATCCTTTATCTCTGTGAAATTTCGGCCGCAAGGATGCTCTTCTCGTCCTTGTTACAGCTCCACCGCCCTCTGCCACTTTATCTTATAACATCCTATATTTATATCCTACACAACTTTTTATTTCCAAGAAATCTCTAAACTTTGGCGAATCCGTCCAACTATTTTCTATGCTGCTCCAACTACATCATTCTTCATTTTTTTTTATTCCGAACAAGATATATCTAAACATACTACTACACAGCCAGACTTGTATACATTGTAAAGATATCTTCTCTTATATGTCGCATAGTAAAAATATTTATTACCTTTGTTGGCTCGAAAAATCAGTCTTCAATCTATTTTAATATTTTATATAAAGATCAGTGATTTAATAAGTAGTATGTGCCAAAGCAAATATCTTTTAGCAATAAAGTTCCTAAAGATGTTGACTTATTATCAAATGATAGAGATAATAAACATAATTATAAAACAAACAATATATATTATATATAATATATATATATATATATATATATATATATATATATTTATATATATTATATATATTAAATTGAGTACGGGTACTCAATTTTCCTAACCATATGCTCATCCTCACTACTTCAGGCTCGCTTCGCTCGTCCTCAGACAGCGAATACATTGGTTTTATTCCTAGCGATCATCCATTCAGGCGTTGATCTAGCTCGATGCTCAACTTTTATAATCCTACAAAAACTGTAGATACACTTGCCGCATTGAAATGAAACTTGGTATTCTTATTAATTACGTAAAGAGATAAACTTTTACCCAATTTGAACTCAAAGTATTCTTTGATGTTTAAGAAAATGTTTAAAAAAACGTTAACCAGTCATTTGATTGTTGTCATATATTGGGTCTTATATATGTTTAATGAATTTTTGAAATTTTTGCTGAGTCATTATTTCCCGTCGATGACAATATAAAGAATTATTACGTACGGTATAAAAGAGGAAAGGTAAAAAAAATATTTTTTATGACATGGCTAAAATCGAAACAGTTTTTGAGATATTCAAATATAAAAAAGAATTGGGGCCGTATTTTATAAAAATTTTTGTAATTGAAACTAACATTTTTAAACTAAAATGTTTAGTTCTATAATTGGCAGGTGGTTTTAATTATTTTTTTTCTGTACATTTTAGTTTAAATAAAACAAGTAAAGTAAACTTGTTAACTCGACAAACAAACGTTTAGATTGTAAAAATATTTTGGTTTATAAATGGTTTAAAAAATAAACAAGACAGTGGGAAGTTTGGCATTGGGTCAATATCTCGCCCGGCAGCTTCCTCACCTCCTTCTCCAGTTCAATCATCTCTCCAAATACACGTTTAACTTATTTCATTGTTTCGTCCATTCCTTCTTAATAGAAAGTATTGGATAAACAAAAAATGCGTGTTTATGTCTGTCCTTTAAACCCTTTATTCTAAATTAGCAAAAAAATCCGTTACAAGGTACCCCGGAACTTTTCCTCATCAAATCGGATTCGCTTCGCTCATCCTTCCTATTTCGGACTCATTTCGCTCATCCTTCCTATTTCGGACTCATTTCGCTCATCCTTCCTATTTCGGACTCATTTCGCTCATCCTTCCTATTTCGGACTCATTTCGCTCATCCTTCCTATTTCGGACTCATTTCGCTCATCCTTCCTATTTCGGACTCATTTCGCTCATCCTTCCTATTTCGGACTCATTTCGCTCATCCTCAGAATATACAATTCACCAAATTTATACTGCAACATGTTTATAGTAATTGCATCCGTTTCATTCTCATTGGTCACCCATACGGCACTGACCACGCTCAATACTACTTAGGTTTTATGATCCAACAAAAATTATGGATACACATCTGGAATTGAAACGAAATTTTGTGTACTTATTTATTAAGTAAAGGTACACACTTATACTAAATTTTAACTCAATTCTAATTTTATACATTTTTTTAAGAAACGTACGTATGTCATTCCTTAAAAATTAAACTAATGCTGATTATGAGATTAAACTTAACACATATGCTAGTATTATGCATAGCCACATGCGTGCCAAAGTTCAATTAGATCGCATCATTGAATGCGATCAATTTAATCATTGAATGATATTTGAAATATGATTATGATATTTTAAAATTTTCGCTGAGCCATTATTGCGGGTTAATGATGTCATAAACTAATTCTTTTCTGAACTGGACTACAGCGGCAGACTGATTATTGTACAAAGTTTTAACTCTCTAGCATAAATACACTGGGAGCTACGATGATAACAGACACACACTCACACACACTTTGAGAAAACCACTTAGGAGGCCTTAAAAGCAACTGAAACGGATAATTCTGGTTTCATCCCGGTTTCGGATTTTTTTGCAAACACAATACTTTCCCATATTACTACGATATAAATAAGGAAAAGTAAAAATGGGATTTTTAAAATAATTTATATTTTAATGTCATCAACGTAAGGCACGAATCAGCAATAACATTGTTTAGAAAAAAGTTAGGGTATATTAAAAACGGACTACACTTTTTAATATTATTAACCTTAGATGCTAGATTATCAGAGATAGGACAGAATTTGTTTTGTTCGTGTCTGATTTGCAATGTCATTAACATCCATCATGATATTTTTCAAGCGGACTATATTTTCCAAAATCAGTGACCCGAGTAGATGATTGTAGATAAATTGATGATTGGGATGTATATAAAACACATCATATTTTTCTATGTCATTAACCCTGATGATTAGCAAAAAAGTTTTTACAACAAATTTTTGAGATGTACATAAAACGGACCATATTTTCAGTGCCATTAACTAGCTGATGTTGAAGAAAAAAGTCTATAAAACAAGTATGAGGAATTAATATAAAACATAGCATATTAACCCTAGCTGATGATTAGAATCAAATCCTCTAAAACAAGTATTGGGGATGTTTAAAAACACCATATTTTTTCAATGTCATGAACCTTAGTTGATGATTAGAAGAAAATCCTATAAAACAAGTATTGGGGATGTTTAAAAACACACCATATTTTTTCAATGTCATGAACCCTAGTTGATGATTAGAAGCAAATCCTCTAAAACAAGTATTGGGGATGTTTAAAAACACAACCATATTTTTCAATGTCATTAACCCTAGCTGATGATAAGAAAAAGTCTATAAATCAAGTATTGGAGTTGTATAAAAAAAGGGTTGATATCTTCTGTGCCATTAACTAGCTGTTGATAAGCAAAAAAGTCTATTAAAAAAGGATCAGGAATGAATATAAAACACACCGTATTTTTCCAATGGTATTAGCTCTAGTTGATGATTAGCAAAAAAAGTCTATAAATCGAGTTTTTGGGGATGTCTATATCAAACGGACCATATTTTCAATGTCATCAACTCTAGCTGATGAAGAGCAAAAAATTTCTATAAAACAGGTATTAGAGGTAGATTTTTGTATGGATGAATAAAATAGTTGATGATTAGAAGCAAATCCTCTAAAACAAGTATTGGGGATGTTTAAAAACACCATATTTTTTCGATGTCATAGACCCTAAAAAAAGTCTATAAATCGAGTTTTTGGGGATTTCTATATAAAACGGACCATATTTTCAATGTCATCAACTCTAGCTGATGAAGAGCAAAAAAATTTCTATAAAACAGGTATTAGAGGTAGATTTTTGTATGGATGTATGTATGTATGTGTATTTGATAAAATTCGTTATTGTGTTCATACTTATTCTATTTTCAAGTATTTTTAGTCTATTCTAAAACAATAGTAATATTTATTCCTGTGAAATATAAGGCTTTCAATAATTTGTATTGTATTCTCATATTTTTAGTCTATGAATGTTCAACTCCTTTAAATTTTATAAAGTTGATTCCTTATTTTTTATACTATTTATTAAAATATTTGTTTCTGTGATAAAAATAAGTAGTTGTAAACGTTGACAAATGAATATAGAGCGGACCATACTTTCAATATCATTAACTCTAAACAAAGTCAACAAAAATGTTTACAGAAAGAGTGTTTTGATCATGAGGGCACTGTATTTTTTTCAGTTTGATTAAACTTCTCTAATGAATAATTATCAATACTCTTTCGGGTATATTACGTATACGTAAGTATTAGGATAAAGTTATTTGGCTTTTTTTCGATTACCCAAATTTCTCTGACTATATTTGTCCTAGGAAATTGTGTACGCAAGCGCAGCAAATTAAGCTGTAGCGTTTTATCACATCTACGTCTCCTTCCGATGAGAGAGGAAAGACACGCTACTTATTTTGTATTCTTATACTTTATTACGATCATTTGTTATTGTTTCAGAGACCTGACGAGCAATAACATCACAGAACTAGATGAATCTACTTTTTGGAACTTCCCTCTTCTTGAAGAATTGTAAGTACATTTTTATTTTTTCGCATTTATCCTTTAACCTTGATATGAACTTTAATGTTCATATTGTCTATACAAATACATTAGGTAAACTAAAAGGTTATAATTATTTTAAGCTATCCAACGCCATTTTATTAGAATGATATTCAAGAGGCCTTCGGTCTCTCGAACCGTACTGCAGCCTCGACTGCTACGCGGAGTCGGCCTCCGTGCCTCTCTATGGCCGCTTTCCTGTAAAAGGTTTGTCATATTCCTAGTTTATGTAAGTGGAGTTCTGCCCTGATATAAGCGAATTTGAAAATTTATTCGTCAAGAAACGTAATTTCTTTAAATTATGTAATATATGTCAATCGATAAAACCAGAAATGCTGTGTATGTGTGTGTTTATAATTTCAGCCCGATTAAAAATTAATGTCTGAATTTTTATATTATTGGCTAAGAAGTTATTTTAAATGTTCACTACCATGAATGCTTTGCTCTTGCATGTATAAATAAAAATTTGATACGGATAAGTAAAATAATACTGATATTAACTACCAAAACAATAAGATAAGATGAAATCATTACCAAACGAAGAAGAAACAAAATTTAAAGACGAAAATATAACTGACATGAAGAACATCAAACAAAATAATATGAGGAAAATATAACTGACATAAAGAACATCTAACAATATAATATGTGGAAAATATAACTGACATGAAGAACATCAAACAAAATAATATGAGGAAAATATAACTGACATGAAGAACATCTAACAATATAATATGTGGAAAATATAACTGACAAGAAGAATATCAACAAAATAATATGACGAAAATATAACTGGCATAAAGAACATTAAACAACAATTATGACAAAAATATTAATGGCGCTAAAAACATCAAACAAAATACAACATTGAATGATATGGAATTATAATTTACTTAAAATATAATGATAAAAATGTAGCTGAGATAAATAACATCAACAATACAAGACAAATTGCTTAAAGATCCTGCTTAAATAAATATTACATCAAAAAATTAATATGCACTCATGGTAAAATTGATTCGACCAATTAAACTCTATTATGTATTTGATATGTGTCCAGACCGACCAATAGAATTGCTCAATACCAAATAAACTAACAACTTCTAGGTTAATTTCCGTGACGTATTGAAATTGGCGTAAGGCCTGTTTTCAAATCTAACTATTCTTGCAGGCTTATTCATTTTTTCATCTTTTATTCATAAGAATTTTTAATAATAATAAAATAAATATGGAAATTTATTGACTCCAATACATTAGATAATGTCAATAAAAGCTGAAAGTAGAGCAGCGGCCCACTTATCCAACTTATATAAGACGACTGGAGTGGCAAAACAGAAACATAATCGTAAAATTAAAAGTAACAATTTTAATACAGATAATGGTTAGAAGACAATTCCTATATTAACTCCTTTTCCAGTTTTCAAATAATTGTTTAATAACGGGATGTTTCTTGTAAAAGTTTTAAATAAAATATTTATGATAAGAAAAATTTAATGTATTATAAGTAATAAAGGACTTTTGTGTATTAATTTTGTTTTTTAACGAATTTTAATTTTGTTAGTAAACTTACGAGGTTGTTTCATTTATTTATAAAGATATATATAATGTGTATTTTAATAATGTGACTATAGTGTTAGGGAGTTAAAAGCACTTTCTACTCCCAAATGTGTTCTATAATAAGGATTAGAGCCCCCCGAATCTTACAAGAGGAAGAAAATCTTTATTTTGGTTCGAGAAGCGGCATCTATTCAATTCAAAAGGAAAAAAATCGGGTACGAGGTACCTTGAAACTTATCCTCATCATATCGGATTCGCTTTAGACTCGCTTCGCTCGTCCTCAGAATATATAATTCGCCAAATTCATACAGCAGCATGTCCTTAAACTCGCTTCGTCCATCCTGAGATAGTAAATGCAGCCGTTTCATTCTCAGCGGTCGATAGCATTGACCACGCTCAACCCTGTTTAACTTTTATGATCCCACAAAAACCATGGATATACTTGCATAAAAACGAAACTTTGTGTACTTATTTATTACGTAATGGTATACACTTGTACCGAATTTCAACGGTACAAAAAAAACGGATTTTCAATCCGATTTTTTTACAAATTTTTAAAAAAACGTACACAAGTCATTTGACAAAATAACTAATGCTGATAATGAGATGATACTTGACATATTCTTTATACTTGGCTACATGCGTGTTAAATCTCAGTCTGATCGAATTGTTTTGGCTAGTTTTATGATTTTACGAACATTTTCGCCGTCATTATTGCGGGTTAATGGCGTCATAAAAAATATTTTCCGAATAGCACAACTACAGCGGTAGACTGATTTTTGTACAAAGTTTCAACTCTCTCGCATAAATACTCTAGGAGATACGATGATAATAGACACTCACACATACACACGAACAACTTTGAAAAAACCACTCAGTAGGTTTTAAAAACACCTGAAACGGATAATTCCGGTTTCATCTCGGTTTCGGATTTTTCGCAAACACAATACTTTTCCTATATATATACCCTACGGTATACATGAGGAAAAGTAATAAATCTAAAGAAAATATTTTGGACTAAAAAAGTTGTGTGGAGTATTATTATTTTGGGGGGCAGGCCCCTTTCCAAATTAAGAGGTACTGGACAAAATATAAATACAAATTTTTCAAAACGTCTAAAAATAAGAATATAAGAAAACTTAAATTACGTCAACGTCTGGGAAAATAAAATCTTGTATACACCTCTGGAATAAAATAATTCTTTTTCCTCACCAAAATTTCCCACTTCGGTTTCGCCTTGGGAGTTAATTGTTATGCTTTTCTTTGGACGTTAAATAAATAATTTATTTATTTTATTCTATATATTTATTAAAAAGCTTTAACAATGTTCAACAATGCAGGCGAATCCCTGCATTTATCCCCTTTGAAGTCGGAAGATAATGCATTTGTTCCCTCAAGTTTTGCCTTAGGAACCAACTAATTGTTCAAAGAAATAATAGCATTATAAACTCCTTAATTGCATTAATAACTATTATTTGTATTTTCTAGGATCCTTGGAGACAATCAGCTCATTACTGTTCACCCTCAAGTATTTGAAAATAATGCCCGCCTCAAGAGACTGTAAGTAGTTTATTGTATTATCATCATACCTTGTCCTATATTAAGCGAATTTTCTTTGAATAGAATTCGCTTATGAGATGTCTCGTGTGGCGGGGGAGAGACGTCCAGAAGTTTGTCCAGAATCAGTTTTAGGGGTCCCTGATAACAAAAAAAGCGATATATATATATATATATATATATATATATATATATATATATATATATATATATATATATATATATATATATATATAAACACATAAATATTTTCGAAAAAATTCCTTATTAATGATTTTGGGGCGTTGAATTGGATGAACCCGGGCCTAAGTCGATAAGACCACTCTGTGACAAAAAAGTCGAAAAATACGTGGAGAACTAAAATTACGGTCCATTAAAATAATTTTCGAGTAGATATTTTTTCAATGTTTTTTGGGTACTTAATCCAATAAAACCAGTCCGCAGTCGATAAAACTACTCAAAGCTTCCAAGTTCAAATTTTGGTACCGACGCTGACTTTTTATCGTCTTATTTAAAGTATTTAAGTCCATAACTTTAAAATAATTCTGACGCGGAGGTCCACAAGGTGAACGAGATTTTTTTGAAATGCGCGGTTTCTTACTTTTGAATTTAATTTTCATTTAGGTTTTCGATGTGTATTTCATAACCTGAGCTGTAGCGTTTTCATTTAATTTTTTCGAAATTTCCAAAGAAAATGCGCTAAAAATGACTATAAACTGAGTGAGCTTCAAACGAGTGCCAATAATGCTGTATCATGTAGTGTATAATATATGGGATGAGTATGCTCATTATCTTTGAAAAATTTAAGAAAATTAAATGAAAAGTTTAAGGCGCATTTAAAAAAAATCGCCCGGCTTGCGCTCCTCCAAAAATAAGGTGCTTATTTTTGGTTGAAGGCTATTTTTGGTGGTTGTTTTTGGTTGATAGTTATAGTTCGTGATGATGGTTGGTTTAATTCTTTTGAATTTTTAAGAGTGAAAGAAAATGTTCAAAGGTCAGATAAAGAATATATATTGGGGGACCAAAAAAAAACCCATTCCAACGAGGAGGAAAATTCTCAACTGGAGCTAGCCCTACTGACTAAACCGAATCACTTTTGACATACTAGCTCAGACTTTATGCAATGCTTACAGATCTTTCCAAAACTGTGCTCTGGTTGACGTTCCCTGGCAAATCTTCCAGCCTCTCAAGCATCTCACTACCCTGTAAGTACATTTTTTGCTCAATCTTGAGGTAATCTTTATAACCTTTGTATATACTTTCATAAATCTTTTATACACTGCATTTTAGAATCTTGGAGCTCATCAGAAGTAACCCCTGCGGGAACCACCTCAGGTTGTAGCGACAAACGTTATGCTCAAGGTATTATCCAAAGTTGGCGATAAATTATTAACCAATATCTTATGTATAAACTGAGTGCGTAATCTGGGCTGCGAACCCCCCAGACCACCGTGGTATCAAAGGTTAGTGTAAAGTACTACCGCTTTAACAATCTCGACCACGGAGGCGGCTGATTTTTCATACTCTAATATAAGAAATAGAAAATACTATTTTCACTTGCTTTACGTTTTAATTCAAAGGAACATATAAATATTATATATATCATATAATTTGTAAGTTATAAATAAATCCTTTAATTTACATAATGTACATTACTGTAAATTGTAAGAAGTCAAAACAAAAAAATCGGGTACGGGGTACCTCGGAACTTTTCCTCGTAACATCGAATTCGCTACACTCATCCTTCCTACTTCGGACTCCCTTCGCTGATCCTGAGAAAGACAAGTCGTGAAACTTGTACTGCAATTCGTCTATGGACTCGCTTAGCTCGTCTTATAGATAATAAATTCATCCGCTTCCTTCCAGCGGTCATCTCATCAAGGCTTTATCCATGCTCGGGACTGCGTGACCTTCGTGATCCAACACAAATTATACATATACTTGTCGTATTGAAGCGAAACTTAGTGTACTTATTATTTACGCCAAGAGATACACTTGTATCGAATTTGAACTCGATTGAACCATTTTCTGTTTTTTACATTTTTTAAAAAAACGTACTCATGTCATTTGATCAAAATTGAACTAATGCTGATAATAAGATATAATTAGCACATACCTTGTGGCAAAAATCGTCCTAGAGACATAATTGCTAAGACTAGGACCTTCCCCAACTTTACTACTACCAACACATATATTAGTCTTATACATGGCTACATCAGTGCCAAATCTCAAAATGAGATTTGGCGTAACATTTTTCCGCCTTTCAAGATTTTTCGACAATTATGTTGAGTCAAAAGGGTGAACAAAATACATTTTCCTCTAGAGGGAGAAAAAGTTAACTTTTCGTCCTTATTTTCTCAGGCCTAGTACTATGGTTTGTGAAAATAAAGAAGGAAACAAATATCAGTTCGTATCTAGTCCGGGAAATTTTGTTTTCATCGTTTTGCTATATACCGGGTTTTTTATTAATAATGTTAATTACACATGCATTTTTATGATATTTGCTACTGTTTTTGTGTGTTTTGATAAAGTTGCAACGTCTAAACTATACAAATCGTAACATTTTTACTTAAATATGGTAGAAATAAAAATGGCGTCATTACATTTCTTACCTTATCTTACTTTAGGTAGAAAGCGTTGTCATTATATCAGCTATTACATTATTATAGCGAAGTTGAAATCAGTTAAAATCACATCTTTTAACTGTATTTAACTTTTATTAATTCACAAACGAAGCAACAAAACTAGTAAACGAACAAATAATTTTTTTTTGTTTCTTCATATTATTTGTTTTGGCCTAAAATAATTATTTTTGACAGTGTTGCACTTTGTACTTTTGTTATTATACTTTGACTTAAAACCTTTTGTTTTATAAATAACCAACAAGAAAAAAGATACGCAAAGAAAATAAAATATAACGTTAATATTATGTTTTTATTTCTCGGAAGTCATTCTTTAAAAAAAATATGAGTTGGTTTTTAATTAAAATTAACATTTAAGTTGGTATTACTGTTAATTTGTTAAACTGAATGACTAAGAAAGCCAACCCCAGTATTTTTTTCATTTATCTATGATTCTTTTTCCTTTTTAGCGAATTTCCTTTGGGAATAAAATTCGCTAATGGGATAGGCGTCATAGCGGAAGTCGAACCTCGGACCACGACACAAATCCGTTTCGCGAGACTATAATATAATATATAATATATATATATATATAATATATATATATATATATATATATATATATATATATATATATATATATATATATATATATATTATTATATATATTATATTATAGTCTCGCGAAACGGATTTGTGTGTGTGTATGTATGTATGTACGTATTTCTAGACACTTTCTTGTAAACACTTTATCTTTCGAACGGATTAATATTTTTTAACCAAACTAGGTACAAAAATCAACCTTCAGGAGGACTCGAACCCTATTCAAGACCAGATTTTTGTGACGTTATTAACCCGGTTTGCTGAGTCAGCGAAATTTTCAAAAAATTGGCAAAATTCAGGGTTAATATTTTTTGCCGCAAAAAGGTCAAAATTTATGTTTTTTGAGACGCTGAATCAAACCGGTCCGACTTTTTGGTCACTCTAAGTGACCAAAAAGTCGAAAAAACTATTGTAAATTACCGAAAACCAAAATTTAGGTCGATAAAAAATAAATTTCAAGTAGGGTGTTGATTTCTATGTATTTTTGGGCGCTGAATAGAATGAAACCAGTCCGAAGTCGATACGACCACTCTAAGTTACCAAAAAGTCGAAAAAATCACGAACAAATTATCGAAAACCAAAATTAAGGTTGTTAAAAATTGAATTTCGAGTAGGGTGTCGTTTTCCATGTTTTTCAGGTCTCTGAGTTGAATGCCAGTTGTCCGGAGTCAATACGACCACTCAAACTCAGGGTACCTGGGTTCAGATCCTGGAAGGGACAATAATTTTTCATCGTTTTTTTACTTTATATAAGTTTACAACTACAAAATAATTCTGGCGCGGTGGTCCGCCTGTCGGGCGAATTTCCTTTGGATGCGAGCACTCAAACCCAGAGTACCTGGGTTCAAAGCCTAGTAGGGACGATAATTTTGTATTGTTTTTTTACCTAATATAAGTTTACAACTAGAAAATAATTCTGGTGCGGTGGTCCGCATGTCGGGTGAATTTCCTTTGGATACTTGTTTCCGTGCTTAACAACAATCCTGGTTGGAATGATAATTGTTATAGTTTTTTTCATTATATAAGTTTACAACTACTAAATAAATAATTCCGGCGCGGTGGTCCGCTGTCGGGCGAATTTCATTTAGAATGCGTGTTTCCGTGCTAAACAACCCATTTCTTGCTTATGCAAGAACCATGCCCATTGCTTGGTTCCGATTCATGCTTTAGAACCTAAGCAGTTACTCAATTGTCAAGCACTGCTCGTAATTCATTTTGTCTGTATTTTCAAAAGGAAATGCGCTAAAACCTTTAAAGATAACTGACTAAGCTTAAAGATAAGTAACTAAGCTTTAAACTAGTGCAAATAATAGTGCGTACTTCTAATTTTAGAGGCATAGTTTTGTACAACCAACTGGATAATTATGCGCATTTCCTTTGGAAAATACAGACAAAATGAGTTACGAGCAGTGCTTGACAATTTAGTAACTGCTTAGGTTCTAAAGCATGAACCGGAACCACGCCATGGGATGGTTCTTGCATAAGCAAGAAATGGGTTGCTTAGCACGGAAACACGCAATCTAAATGAAATTCGCCCGACAGCGGACTACCGCGCCGGAATTATTTTATTCATTTGTTATTGGGTAAATATCAGTTTTGTGGTTTTCATGATTATTTAGTGTGTTAATTAAAGTGAGTAAAAAGTTAAAGATTTTAAATTAAGTAATACTTTGTATATATAAATAAACTAAAAGTTCTTTTTGTTAATTTGTTTCCCTTCTTGGGGAAATATCTTGTACGTACCATGGGAGAAAACTGTCATTACCCCCCTCTTTAATTTCCTACCTCGGCTACGCATCAGGAGTTCTCTTGCTAGTTCCCTCGGCTTTGCCTCAGAAACCATTCCTATAAACCCCTCGGCTACGCCTCTGGGTTTAAATATAATGACCAAACAAAAAATCGGGGCCTAATGACTGTTTCCTCCCGGATCTTGATAAGTAAATAACTATTTCTATTTACCCACCGTAAGTAGGTGACGAAAACTAAAAACAGCAATGCTGCCCTAATATTAATTAAGGAATAATAATAAAAAAAAGAACTCAAATGCGTCCTTAGTGTAAATTAGTCTAAAATTTGTATTACTATGTGTGACTCATCCTGATGTTTAGAAAACAAAAAGGATCACTAAAAAGTTTTTTAACCAAAACAACGAAACAAAAGTAAAAACATTATGCAAACATTGAGATAAACAATAAAATAATATTGTTCTACTTGATAAGTTTTGTTAACTTTCTAAGACCTACTGTTGACTCTTATTATTTTATTTCTTTTCTTTACTTCAGTTTTAGACTTATTTCTTTCTTTTATTCTCTATAACAAAACTCTTTATTTTTGTTGCTATTTTTTCTTTCTCTTTATTTTCAACCTTTCGCAACTAGTAAAGCGCTTCATCGGAACCACGTATGAACTGTGCCGGAATACACCTCCAACGCTTTTCCGAGCGAAGTTGCTAGAATCCCAACGCTTGAGCACAACACGTTGCGACTTCGAACATATTAGTAATATGCTTTCCCCAAGCAAATCTAGAGTCATTCCATATCAAATCAACTCAGGTAAAACCCGCGATATCACTGATTTTAATATAATGTGACAAAGAGGTTGGCCCTATTGAAGAAGAGAAGTCCATATTTTCAGCTCTTTCTGTACATCCATTTTGCCGCAATAACGCGTCAAATTTTCCAAACTTTGCTATTTGCTGACATTTTTTACCAGAAAAGTGGCTGTATCTGAAATTCTACTGTGGGTTGAAATTTGTATCTTGGTGTTATTTGAAAGCTTAACATTGGTGCTTTCAAATAGTTGGTAAATTTTAACTTTTAGCGAATTTTATACGAAAAAATGAGCTAATGAGTATAGGATCATGGAGGGAGGGGCGGAAGGGGGATGGATTTATTGAGAGAGGGGATTACTGAACATAAATAAATAAATAAATAAATATAAATATATATATATATATATATATATATATATATATATATATATATATATATATATAATATATATATATATGTGTGTGTGTGTGTGTGTGTGTGTGTGTGTGTGTGTGTGTGTGTGTGTGTGTGTGTGTGTGTGTGTGTGTGTGTGTGTGTGTGTGTGTCTATGGGACACGATAAGTTTCTATCAAATTTTTTCGTACGGAAATCGATCTCATTAATTTTACGAACCCTATTGTTTTTTAAATATGTATGAACCCACAATAATGATTCAGCGAAATTTTTAAGAAGTTACAAAGCTTCAAAAAGTTGTGTGATCAGGCTGAAATTTTATACACATACACTAATATAGATGGTTAACACGTGTATTAAGATATAAATTTGTTATCAGCATTCTTTTTGATTTCATCGATTAACATGTATTAAAAAAAACACGTTTATTTACTAATAAAAAATAAAATTAAGCGCTGTTTAAGCGCCTTTCAGCCCATCTGGGTCTCTCCTTGCTGTAACCACCTCAGGTTGGTTGCATCCACTATTCTCTAAGAATTAACTAAAGTTAGCGAAATCTTTTAATACAAATACTATTCATATAATTTTAGAGCATAGCCCGGGCTGCGAAACGCGGACCTCACGGAGGCAGACACGAAAAGTAGCTTCTATCGTAGCAGTATGCCAATGATATTTTTTTTTTAAACAAGTTCTTTATTGGCAAAAGTAATACAATATTTATTTTGTGTATACCGGAGCCATATTATATTTATTGATTAGGGTAATTTGTGCCTCTTTATTTTATTAATTTATTTGTTATTTTTGTGGTATAAATTTTGATTATTTTTTGGGGTGTGAGGGGGTTTGTTTGGGTCAAGGATAATTTTATATTTTTTGGTTTGGGTATTTTATTTTTTTTTATTTTTTATTTATTTGTTTATTTTTTTGGGGATTGTCAAAAGGTATTTTTGGTGGTGTTTTGAATAGGATTATATTCAAACAAAACTTAAACTAGTAATATGACTAATAAAGGACCCTTTAGCGATTTTTTTAGTTACTTTACTACCAATATTTAATTAAATTGTATAATATCCAAAGATATAATGACTCCTTTCCAAAAATATATTTGGCTGCTTGCAGGATCAAACGAAAGCATTTTAGTAAGATATATTTTGAAAAATGTTACATTTTTCTTTAAAAAATGTTTAAAAAATCATTTATATATTGACATTCTATTGGCTTTGGTTAAAAAACGGTATCAACATAAATGCGGGTGCTCTCTTAATAATAATACTAATAATGCTTGTTTAGAGCGTTGTAGCTCATTATAGAGATGATGCGCTCATTTAAGTTAAGTTTAGAAGTAGTAATATCCCTAATTTTACTCAAATTGGCTACTTTTCAGGGTGTGTATAGTTGGAAAGACTTGTCAATTTATCAATATCGTTAATATCGTTTGGTCATTCTCAATATGGTAGTTGTAAGTGCAGCAAAGCATGTTCTCTTACTTTTTATAGATTGTTAGTTAACCAGTTCGTAAGTATAGTTTTGCTAATAGCATTAATTCACCAACTGTAGTGTCTTTGAACATATAGCTCCCACATGAGGAGCAGTAATGACCTAATGATTCGCAAACTTCTTAAAAGACACTTTTTAAGTTTACATCAGGATAGTAATCTAAATATCATAGTAACTTCCGTACTTCATTTTTATGTTGTTACTTATGCGTAGCCAGTTTAATTTATAAGCAAATTACACAAGTAAAGATAATCAATCTCATTTATTATCCTGTAGACTCTTAATTATCTTTTTTATTCCTCCATGATTAAAACTTGGTAAAGTTACTTACTATGCTAAAGATGTGCTAAGAGTTCAAAGATATATTTACTGATAAGATCATCTTGCTTATTTTTAATTTATCTTTCTTGTTTATTTATTGGTTTAAGTGTATGATGAACGGTTCCTTAAGGTATCTGACCTCAGATGTCTTTATTACTCATTAAAAGTTTGAGATTAATGATGTTCCATACAAAAGGGTAAACTTCGTGGCTTCATCAATCAAAAGTATCTTCCATCATCCTTCAATAGAGTCGTAAAGTTAGAGAAACATTTTTTTAAGTTATCGATTTCTGAGCGTCAGCCAAACAAAGTCCATTATACTCCTAATACTTATTTTCAGATAGGAAATACTTAATCCATCCCTAATGCATATTTATACCGTACTATGGGAGGTTTAACCGAGATTTAATTTGGAACTCTATGTTTCGCGGAGTTAAACAAGAAATCTCCGGCTTCTTGGCCGCTCCGCGGCGTCGGCGCTAGCAGCCGCTTCGCGGCCACATGTTTATGGCCTATATCAGCTTGTTATATTATTGGTTTATATAAAAGGCACACTGCCACGATATAACCGAATTTTCAAATGTATTTGTCAAAAAACTTGATTTCGTTACATTATGTTATATATGTCAGTTGATAAAACCAAAACTAATGCCGAAAATAAAATGTATCATGTTAGATATGTTAATGCATAAAATTATACATGTATACAAAATTTCAGTCCGTAAACACTTTTAGAAGTTTTGTGTTTTTTTGAAAGTTAAAGTATTTCCTATACTTACTACAAAATCTTAAAACGTACCACACTGCATAAGGACATAATGCAGTCTTACTGCACTATATAAAGTGCTATGGTGTATGATTAAAGCACCGCGTAAATTAGTATTTAATCACTCATCCTAACCCACTTGTATACATGTATACATGCTCGTGGCTTAGACTTACCTCATCTAATACATACCCCTTATAAATCTAATTGCCCTTAGGTTACACTGAGTCTGAACGAGAGAAGAATCTCGGCATTAGCGCCTGCATATGGCGCTCTTGATACCAAATTTATGCGGTAGATTTGATCTTAAATTCAGACAAATTTCTTGCAGTTACTAAGTGACGTATTTCAGGCGTCATTTAATGAAGTTGGTACACTTAATTGTTTAATATAGAAGACCAGTAGTTTAATATAGATCATAACTATTGTCTCACTTACTGCTTTACACCGAGAGAAGTACAATCTGAACTAGTTGCTTATCCCTTCATAAGTCCTCAATAAGATGAATCAGCATATCTTTCTGGAACAAATACAATACAATTTTCTTTTCTTTACTTTAAAGGCAACTGGATCAAAATGAAATTCGGAATCTTCACGAAGACAGTCTGGAAGGATTACTGGATCTGAGGAATTTAAGATTGGATTCCAATAAATTGAAACGTGTCCCGAGTGAAGCTTTATCTGTCATCCCGTCCTTAGAAGTTTTGTGAGTTATTTTGACTTTGAACTTTTAGATGTGTTATAGAACTTAATTCAAAATTATTATAAATGAAGTTATATCAGTCCTAATATGAGAATTTCTTTATTATTTTTTTACAAACATAAAAATAAAAAACAGTGAAACAAATAAGAAACAAAAGAGAGATAGTCAGAACTTTTAATTTTGCTCCTCTGTATTTCCATGCATGTTATTTAATAAGTTATTTAATAAACTGTTAAGTTTATACAAAAGCTATTTATGAAGTTGTAATTGGTTTTAAAATCACTTCTCTAGTTAGTTCAATAAAGTTAGTTAGTTCTTTTAGTTAAATTGTTAAGTTAAAAATGATTGGTTTTAAGATATTGTGTGAGGAAAAACATGCCTTTTTCTGATGTCTGTAAGGCATCGGGATTATCGGTGTAATGATCCAATTGGTACAAACCGTCTCTTGAGACTTTGTGTAGGACTTATACCGATTGGAGGCGGCAACGCATCTGGCTGCGTAGACCAGGTTGTTGCGGCAAACGATCATTTGCAACGAGGAGGTCAACAGCTATTTAAAATTGAATGGCGATACCTCTGTTCGTCCTATATTATTTTTACTTGTAAGCACAATGGCAAAACTGGAATCAGAAGTGGTTCTCGTAGATTTATCTAATATGGGAATTTCATTTAATTTTATAATTCCAATTAATTTATAATTATTTATAAATTATTAAATTAATGATTAGATAAAACTACTTTATTTAGATAAACTCATCCTACGTCCTCCTCTTAATTCTTTAACCCTATAAGATATTTTATAACTTTCTATTATGTATAGTGAAGTTCATTCTTTTGGAGTGACTATTAGGGTGCAGTGGCCCAGTGGCACCCTATGATACCTAACTTTATTATTTTAAAATGGACACTTACATTTTTCGATTCTATGACCAAAATAATTACTATTATGCGCATTGAATTTGTTTCTATTACTAATAGGATGCCCTCAAGAAAGATCAGAACTGTAAAAGGGTGCCCAAAAAATTGTTAAAAATAAATTAATCGTTTTGCGATCTTTAGGTGTAATTAAAGTAATATAAAACCATGTAGTTCACATTTTGTCCACCAGAGAGTTGGCTCAAAGTTTCCTATGGGCACAGCCCGATTTTTTTGCCCTTGTAAATGTAAACAAACTATTTACAGTACTAAAAATTTTTGTTTTTTGCATTTTTTGTACATTTTAGTATAAAATGTTAATAATTTGTGCAAGAAATACGTTTTGTCACATCCAATAGAGGTTGAAGTGCGAATCTTTAAATACTAGGTGTACAGTTACATTCGCTTAAACTACCTTAAATAAGCGGCTAATAAAAGTTCTCTTTTTTGTGTGCACTACTTAACTTTGTACATTTTTGCAATTGATATTTGTTTTTCCCTTCAAACATTAATTGTAAGTAGTAATTTAACAACTTTAACCTAAAACTTTTAAATATAATAAAAGCAATCGTAATTTTAAGTTATATTTAAGGGAATACACTATCGTATGTATTTTCTTCATAATCTTAATAAAAACATGTGATTTACCTTTTCAGTAATTTCTTTTTTTCTTTAACTAGTTTTTCTTTAACAACTTTAACCTAACATTTTAGAATATATTAAAAGCAATCGTGATTTTAAGTTATATTTAAGGCAATACATTGTCGTCTGGATGTTCTTCAAAATGTTAATAAAAACTTGTACTTTACCTTTACTATAGTTTCTCTTTTTATTTAACTAATTTACTGTAAAAATTATTTCACAGAATTTAATACAAAATCATTAAATTAACACGTACATATTAAAGAACGAAAACACGATAAAAAGTGAAATTCACCTTATGTTATCAGTGTTGCCAATCAAATTAAATAAAAAAACCTAAATCCTAAAAGGCTCATGCGCAGTTGATCACACATGTCTGAATTTTTTCACGCAGGTTAGTATAGGAATTCCCCTTCTTGGTTGACATATTACTTTAGGTGAAATAAACCATAGAGATATATTACTAGAGGGGCTCTATTGGTTGAATTTTGAAACATCGAAAAAGTAACATTCGGTTATCATTATCATCAAATAAAAAGAACAAAAAACAGTAAATTATATAGTAGAATGTTTAAAATACAAATCACAACACAAACAATCTGCGGGAACCGAAAACAATTGATTAATTATAACCTTAACTCCCTCTTGGAGGAGGTTTCAATGAGGTTACACAGAGCCCCTGAGAGCCCCACTAAAAATGTTTCAGGTCTCTCAATGTATTTAGGTAGGCTATGCCCCCTCTAGTATATATCTCTATAATAAACAATGTTTTATACTTGGATATTTTTTATATCACTAATAGTTTGACCTGTTTATACTTTTTAAATTTTTTGGGCGTCCTTTTACAAATTTCCCCCTTTATAGGAGGCAAACTATAAGTAAAACTGAAAATTGTCCAAATATATTTAACATTGTTTATTTTACCTCTAAACAATATACATCGCCCTTCATAAAATATATGTTTAATTATGTTTTGGAGCCCATTTAAAGTTTTACCCTTCCTAGAGGACAAAGTATTTGTAGATAAAATCAAAGAGAAAATAGTAAAAATATTTTAATCATGGAATCAAAATATGCAAGAGAAATTATTTGGTCCAGTTTGGAATTTCAAAGTTAGGTATCTTTTTTTAAATTTATTAACAGACCAGAAGGTCCAAAAACAAAAATACAATCAATTTTTACGAAGTATCGCACCATTTTTACAGGTATCGTATAGGCTGCTGCATAATTCAGTTTAATTAACATTATCTTAATAATTTTAGACGTCAGTACAACAAAATTCAAAAACTGAACTTATATTTTTTGAATTTACTTTTTTAGGAATTTAGGAAGCAACCTGCTTACACATATTCCAGTCAATGCGTTTTCATATTTCTCGAGTTTGATAATCCTGTGAGTATATTAATATTTTAACTTTTTTTAACACCTTTTTGATTTTACCCTCTCAATATCTTAAAACCTCACTTGTAACCTTTATTTATTTATTATTTATTTTACCTTTATTTATTTATAGTGGCCGATATTTACAGCTCCACATATAAAAGAGTTAGGTTTTTAGCATTAAATAATAACTAAAAAAAAGATGCATTATTTAATAATGTATTAAATAATATATCATTTATTTTATAGCATAATATATCTTTCTTTATAGTCTGGTTATAAATAGTAGTCTTTATAAGTCCGTATTGATAGTTCTTGACGCAACAAAGGATATAGGAAGTTTTACAGCTTAATTTTGTTATCTCCTGAGGAAAAGCTGAAGGAAAAACTTCTTTAGCTCTCGTGGCCATAAAAATACAAGTAGCCATATAGTATATAAGAATTAGATTTTTAATTAATTGATTAAATATAACTAATAAACTTCAATGCTTCCAGATTGCTCAGGAGAAACCACATCAGCAGTATTCATGATGACGCATTTACTAATTTGACATCGTTGAAGATTCTGTAAGTAACTTTTTCCTAACAATGTTTTATTAGCTTATGTTTTTAATCAAGTACAAGTAATCATAGGTGGTTTCCATTTTTTGCCAAAATACAGGGCATCTTATACCATCCCCTAAGATACAGGCTATCCCTTCAAGAGACGAGGCATTCCATTCCATCTCCTTCCCCAAGATACAGGGCGTCACATATGCCATCCCTCTTGACACACAGCATCTCATGCCATCCTCTCAACATACGGGACAACATAGTATGTTGTCCCGTATGTTGCAAAAGTGCAGTTTGGTCCCTAAGAGATAACATGTCCCATCTTATCTCTTAGGGACCAAACTCTACTTTTAGCTTTGACAGTTGGATTCTGCCAAATTCTTTTCGAAACACTGTTAGTAGAGTACATTTTTCTTTTGTGAAAATTGTACAATATTTTCACTTATATTATTGTCATAATACGATATATCTAATGCCTAATGTGAATATTTTTTCAGGGAACTAGATGATAATATGCTCACTCATATACCTCTTGCTATAACTAAGCTTACAGCATTACAAGAATTGTAAGTTGCCTATACTTATTCACAATACAGTTTTTTTTCAATTAATATCTCAAATAATGTGTATCTTATGTTTTTACTTAACAGGTCTTTGTCAGGGAATAAAATCAAGTATATACCTAACGGAATGCTTCAGAAGTCGTTAGAATTGACCCATTTAGAGCTCAAAGGAAATCCACTTGTAGGAGTCGACCCTCATGCTTTCTCATTTCTACCTCGTTTAAGAAAATTGTAAGTATCGTAACTGTTAATAGAAAAGCATTAAAAGAGAAACCTATCAAATAATACATGGACAGACATTACACTAATATTTATATAATTTAAGTTCTAAATGGGTAGGTACATTTTTTGACTTATACATTTTAAGTAATACCATAAAATGGTCTAATGAAGTGGTTAACACCAAACTTGATCTATCTAACCCTAAATCTTAGCACATATGTTAGTCTTATACGTGGCTACATGCGTTTCAAATTTCAATCGGGTCGCATCATTTTTCTGTGCTTTATAATTTTTAAAAATGTCTGCAAAGTCATTATTGCGGGTTAATGACGTTATAAACAAATTATTTTTCGAATAGCACAACTACAACGGTAAACTGATTTTTGTACAAAATTTCAACTCTCTAGCATAAATACACTGGGCGCTACAATGATAACAGACACACTCACATAGACAGACAATTTTGCGATAACCACTCAGGAGGCCTTAAAAAGGCTTGAATCGGACATCCTTGTTTCGGATTTTTTTTTATACTTTTCCTTTATATCTATGGTATAGATGAGAAAAGTAAAAATTTAAATACTCAATTATAAATCTTATAATGGACTACTACTACAGGCACTTACAAATATGTTATTGACGGTTAAAATTTATTTATTTTTTTAGAATCCTCTCTGATGCCAAAGAGCTAAGTGAATTTCCAAGTCTTAATGGAACTGAATCCCTAGAACTGCTTAGAATAGATCGTGCCAGTATTCAAACCGTTCCAGAAACACTTTGTAAAACCTGTCCTCGTATTAAAAGTTTGTGAGTATTAAAAATGTTTGGTAAATAAAATTAATATCATCTACTGCCCAGCGATTATTTTATCTAAGGTCAATCAACTCTGGCTCAATTTAAAAATTAATAGTAATAAAATTCATAATTGAAGCTTAACAATGAAGAGCACGTGTGGTACATACCTCAGGTATAAATTACCTGCTGTGCTAAAACTAAAAGCACGATTAAAATATTATTTAATGTGAAACTCTTCCATACTAAATAACTGCATGTGTAAACTGAGATCACTAGCGAGCATTCAATCCCAGAGCATCCTTGTTGCCGATGTTCGGTATTGACTTACACCTTTTAGATTGGTCTCAGCGATACACTGTTTGAGCATGATAAATTGTTTACAAAACATTATGATTAATAACAGGATGATTAAATTATCCTCATGATTTATAAATTGATATCCTAAAGAAATTAAATTAATAATAATTTTATAGAATAAAGCTTTTAATTTAATTTTATAGAATAAAGGTTAATTTTTGTTGTACACAACAATTGATAAATGTCGTATTTTATTTTTCAGAGATTTAAAATCCAATATCCTTACTGAAGTTCCACATCTAACTGGGTGCAAAGATCTGAGAGTATTGTGAGTATTATTTTTAGGATTTTTATGACATTTTTTAATTAATATTTGCTTCAGCCTTTCAAATTTTTTCCTCATCTAAACATTTTGATGTGTGCTATAGTGGCTAACATAACAATAAGTAAGGGGTCTAAAGTTAAGGCAGTTTGTCTAAACAGGAATTAACAATGATCTACTACATCAAATTTTTATTTTACCCAAGTTTATTATCCTTAACATTAATGACAATACATATGTGTGTATATCGTTTATATCTCATGCATATGAGGTATAACAATTAAAATAATTGTACAAGAAAAAAATTATAGGATAATTTCTACTGCACAGTCTTGTTATTGGCTTATAACTAAACTGTGCAAGCAGAAAACATCCTAGGAGGGTAAAAAATTATTTTTATTTTAATCAAATAGTATGTAAATAAAATAATACCAACAAAAGAACATGATGAATGCCCAATAGACCCTTGATTCTTTTATTGTTTCTTTCAAAATAACTGTTAAGCAAATACTGTATATCTAATGTTGCAGAAATTTAGCTAGAAATCGGATTAGCTCAATAGATGGACGCTTATTTAAAGAACAAGGGCTAATGCACGATTTAGTCTTATCTCATAACTATATAACGACAATAACAAAAGATACATTCTATGGCCTAAATAAGCTACAAGTTCTGTAAGTATTATTTTACAGGTTTTAATTAATACTAATGTCTGCCTCAGTGGCCATGATCGTGTAATCATTCCATTTCTGGGCCGTGATCGTATTATCACCCAAGCTGCGAACCCCGGACAAGAGGTCTAGGGTTTGTAGGCCAGGGTATGCTCTAAGATTCTATGAATAGGATTTTTATTTAAAAGATTTCACTAACTTTAATTAATTCTTTGAGGATAATAGAAAATTAGGCTCATAAGAAAATGATGGGCTGGCCAAACACTACTTAACCCTTCAATTAAAACTGGGTTACTTGGTTCAGCATGAATGAACCCTTCTTAAGCCTCTACTTGTAATTAAACACCATTAACAGATCATGTTTATTGTAAAAATTCCTTGTTTGTCTCCTATCTAGCCAAACTTAAGCCAAAATTTACTTGTACTATGAGGTGTTAAAATCGACTGACGACCCTACCTAAGACAAAGCATTGAAAAACTACTAAAAAAAGCATGTTAGACAAAAGTGGTGGATTCAAAAGCAAACCATAAATTTCTGTTATAAGTTTATATAGCCATTAATAAAATTATAATGATAGAAGTTTAAGCATAAGAATATTTGACTGCAGGTCTGCAGCCAATGTAGGGTTAGGTAAGGCGTCCCTACCTAGGGAGAAAATTTCACCCTATGACAAAATAGTTTTTACAGGAATCCTTTAAAGATGAGTGAAGCATTGTCCTCTCTGGGATTAGCCCCCCCACCCCCCCTAACAAGTTTTGCTTGGCTACGGGCCTGCTTGACTGTCTGTCTGGAAAAAGAAACCTTTTCAAAATTACCTAGGTTTTTAAGAAGATTTAAAGTCCACTTGTATAATAATAAAGTCAAGTAAATAAAAATAAGATTAAAGAGTCACCCATGACTTTTATATCAAGATTTTATATATTGACTTTTTACCTCACAGAGGTTCCTTTAAAGTAAATTTGTCAATCTTGCTTGATTTTGGAGCATTTTTTATTTGGTTTAACTATGTCTAATTCATCTATATATTTTTTATATTTTAGGGATTTAGAAAGCAATATGATAAATTATATTCACCCAGAAGCGTTCTTAAACATCGGACAATTAGAAGACTTGTAAGTGTTAAGAAGTTAACTATGTTTTAATTATTTAAAATAACTTTTAAGATCAAGTTAGATGTGATTGTAAGTTGATGTAATTTTCAATTTATTTGATGAAAAGTCTAGAGCATGCATCCGGTGTATAATAGATCAATATGATAAATAAATAAATTATATCAATTTTATTAAATTGTAAAATAATATTTACCTACATAATTATAAGTTTGAGTTGGAGATAGTTTTAAAACAAGTCAATTTAGAAAACACTAGCCCTGCAAGTAGATTCTTCACTAGATTTTCTTTTTAATTTATATTTTTCTTATTTCCAGAAATTTGGGAAACAACATCTTCCCCACTCTGCCAACAGATGGCCTGGAAAGATTGCTTCATTTAAAAACATTCAACAACCCCAAATTACGAGTATTTCCTGAACCATTGATGTTTCCTAGGATACAAACATTGGTGCTTTCGTATGCTTATCACTGCTGCGCATTTATTCCCTTGGTGCCATCAGGTTTACCAACAAAATTCCCTCCTAAAGTTCATGACTCCGTCCTTTTTCCTACTGACAACGAATTCGATATGAGTTTGTGGAATTCAAGTATGACAGATATCTGGCCTCAATTACGTAAGTAATCTCTACTAGTTTAAAAATGTAATAGGTTATATTTACCATATGTCGAAGAAATAATAAATGAAGAATGAGCTACCGTTAATACTTTTTATGCTAGGACCAGTATAAAGGAATACTTAAATATCCCTGAGGCGGCTTTAGTTGCAACCCTCATGCTTTCAAGTTACAAAGTTATGTCAATAACCTCATTATTTAAGAGCTCAAGTGATACCTCGCCTGCTGATTATGACGTTAAACCAAAACCACTCCAGGGATATTTGTATCTAACACCTATGAATATTGTCAGATTTGACTAAGAAGTTCAAAGAGCAGCAGTTTAAAGAAACGATTAAGTAAACTTAAAATTAAGGTACACTTACTCATAAGATTTTAAAACAGTTATATGTCTTTTTCAAACGTAAGCATCAGTAACCACTCTAAGTAATGCAATTTTGTTTTACAGAAAATCTAAGCAATAAGTTCGGAACACAAATCAAACAGCTATGGGATACCTTTGGGTCCGACTTTACTTACCCTGGTAATCTGCCGTCCTATGTGGAGGAATACTTTGAAGATCAAGAAAATTTCAAAAATATTATATTTCCAACCGGAAAAATCCAGTGTTTGCCAACACCAGGTATGTACAGTTAAATGAACGCATTAAAATAGTAAATAAACATGTAAAAATTGGGCACGATGCTCCTCAGAACTTTTCCTCGCCAACTGCCTTGCTCATCCTGAAATTTTAAAATCACCTAATTTATTTTACAGTAATAAATAAGGCCCATATTCAAAAACATCTTCCTAACATTTTCCTAACATTCTCCTTAAGGAACAAGGAGAATGTTTGGAAGATGTCTTTGAATACGGGTCTAAATCTTTTATTCCCATTGGCCACCTAACCACATACTGACCTCCCTCGATGCTGCTTAACACTTATGATCCAAACTACAAGCCTTAATAAAATGAAATTTTATGTTATGTTCAAAGCCTAATCTAAAGTTGGCTATAAATTATTTGAACAATAATCTTTTATAAACTAACATCATTTTATTATATATTGGGAATTACATATTAGGATAGAGGTCTTAGTGGTGTTGTGATTAAATTTAACTATTGCTGATAAACAGAAGAAACTTGGCACATTATTTGGTCTTATATTTGACCTCATGCGTGAAAAATTTCAAATCTTTTTTCTAATTTAAAAAAAAATTGCTGAATCATTATTTCCAGTTAATGATGTTATAAAAATTATTTTCCGAAAAGCACAACTAGAGCTAAATATTGATTTTCCATGCTAAGTTTCAACTCTTTATTATGGAGACAATGACAGCTACAATGATAACAGAAGCACACACATACAGACTGACAACATGGTAAAAACTACTAAAGAGGTCTTAAAACACTAAAACAGATAATTTGGTGAAATCCTAGTTTTGATATTTTAGTACAAACACTATACTTTTCCTACATACCTATGGTTTAAATGAGAAAAAGTTAAAAAGGATTTTTAAGGACATTGATTATTTTTTTCTCCCGAAGTAGAATCATGGTCATTAATTAGAGTTTCATTGAATTGCCCATTATGCCATTTGAAAAGCAAAGCTGTTGCATACGTCATACATTTAAAGAGAAATAGTAAGCTTGCAAAATTGGCGTTGCTCTTTTGTGTTAAATCTAATGCAATTTAAACTTTGCAGGTCCATTTTTGCCTTGTGTTGATCTATTTGACTGGTGGACACTAAGATGTGGAGTTTGGCTGGTTTTCTTATTAGCAATGCTTGGAAATGGTACAGTTGTGTTTGTTCTGATATTCTCAAGAAGTAAAATGGATGTTCCAAGATTCTTAGTGTGCAATTTAGCAGCAGCCGATTTCTTTATGGGTCTTTATTTAGGTAAACAAATGACATTTCAGATCTAAATTATGTGGAATAATTACTATTCTAAAATATTTGTTTATATACATGTTTCTTTTATTCTAAGTTACCTTCTTTATTTCAACATTTATAGAGTTTATTGGAAATTTTTCTGGTCTGCCTGCATGGCCATGATACTATTAGATCAATTATGCTCTAAGTTTATATGAATAATATTTGTATTATGAAGATTTTGACAACTTTAATTAACCCTTAGAGGATAGGGGATGTAACCAACCTGAGGTGGTTTCCCCTGGGTAAATACCCTGATAGACCGAAAGGTCCTATAATGGGCATTTATTTATTTATCATATGTTTTCCTTGATTCTAAGTTACATTCTTTTATTTTAACATTAATAGAGTTTATTGAAAATTTTACAGGGATTCTTGCTGTAGTAGATGCCTCGACACTGGGAGAGTTTGAAATGTATGCTATTCCTTGGCAAATGTCTGCTGGTTGTCAGATTGCTGGATTTTTGGCTGTTCTTAGTTCAGAATTATCAGTTTACACATTAGCAGTCATAACACTTGAAAGGAACTACGCTATAACCCATGCCATGCATTTGAATAAGAGGTTATCATTAAAAAATGCTGGATATATTATGTTTATTGGCTGGATGTTTGCTCTCCTTATGGCCATATTACCGCTATTTGGAGTGTCGGATTATAGAAAGTTTGCAACGTGCCTGCCGTTTGAAACCAATTCTGCTTGGAGTTTAACTTACGTTGTATTCTTAATGTTTATAAATGGAGTTGCTTTTCTGATACTGATGGGGTGCTATTTAAAAATGTATTGTGCTATAAGGGGATCCCAGGCTTGGAACTCTAATGATTCGAGAATTGCTAAGCGCATGGCTCTTCTGGTATTTACTGATTTTCTTTGTTGGTCACCTGTTGCTTTTTTCTCTCTAACAGCTGCTTTTGGGTTACAGTTGGTGTCTTTAGAGCAAGCCAAAGTTTTTACTGTCTTTGTGTTGCCATTGAACTCTTGTTGCAACCCGTTCCTATATGCAATTCTAACAAAGCAGTTTAAGAAAGATTGTGTCCTGATATGTAAAGCTATCGAGGAATCTCGAGTAACGAGGGGGATTGGACGATGTCGGCACAGCTCCAACTTTAGCAACAGGCAAACACCAGCTAATACTAACAGCCTGGTAGATCGCTCCTCCAGAGAACATCATATTCATCAACCTTGTCTTTGTAACGTTAAACTACTAGGTGACTGTCAGATGAAGTATCACTCATCCAAGTGGTGGATGTTTAAGAAGCTTCATTGGTTGACATCGTGTATTCAGCCCGAGCATGGATCCAGGCATAGAACAAGATCTGATCAATACGCTTATCAGATTGCTGAAATTCAGAAGAAACAGCACAAGAGGACGTCTTCAGTTTCATCTAGTGAAAATTTTAGTTCCTCACGATCTGATTCTTGGAGACAAACACATCATTGCGGTATACCCATGAGGCTTTTAGACCCTAAGAAGAGAGCTTCATCTTGGATCGTAACGAGGAAAACTTCTCAAGACTCTAACCTCTCTAGTTCAAGAAATGACTCGTCGGGATCTGCTACAACCAATAGTACAACTATGTCGAGGATATCCAGGTCAAGCAACTCTAGTGACATCAGACCAAAGCCCCGACTTACCAGGCAAAGTGCTGTTACTGACGACTGTGACCCTCCTCTCTCACCGGCAAGACTGACGGTCAGATTTCTAACAGCTATCCCTTCCGCTAGTGAAACTAGTGCCCAGCAGGAAGACGGTTTAGCCATACTACACGCTAGTGCCGACCCCACACCCAATTCTAGTCTCTATTCCTCTCCTAGTTCTAAAGGCGGAGACGCCACAAGACCTCATCCTTGTTGAACGGTCACATATAAACTATTGGCCAGTATTCTGACCCTTCGATCCCATTCAGTATTGACATTTTAATTTTAATAAGTTAGTGCATAACTTACTATAAAGGCTGTGTGTATTGTATAATTTGTACAGATAATGTAATTATTACCTACCTATTATAGATATAATATATTCTAAATGTGTGTTGTATAACTGCTACGTTTATATTAGACGAGTTGTTTTATTGATGTTTTTAATGTTATATTTTATGAAATATTTATAATAAACGAGCTGTGATCTACATAGATCAAAATGTACAATAATTTTTACAAATAAATATTTATATGCATAAAATGAATAATAAACTGTATTAATTGTTAAATCTGGTCTTACAATTTATTTGAGTTTATCACCCTTAATACTTGTACAAGTTAACGATAATAGGATTGGTAAAAATGGGTCGAATAAACCATTTATCATTTTACAAAACAATCTGCTGGATGTGTAATTTACTTTTCTTATCTCCTTTATAAAATAAATTGCTATCATAATAAATAAATGCTATTTATTGGCACGAAAATGGAATTTTACTGATAAGTAATAAATTTAGCTTCTGATCTGGAAGCGAGGGCAGCCAGAAAAAAACTGGCTGCAGAGATCAAGCAAAAGCATGTAATTACTAATTTGAGAAAATTCAAGTCAGATTATAAGAACTCAAATCTTATAAACATAAGTCTTTTAAGTATTAATGAGGTTATCTTAACCGCAAGTTGAAGTAATTCAAGAATCAGATACTGTCGATTCTTGCTGTAGGACTCATGTCCAACAGCAAGAAGATTCATATCTTGGAATCAGAGGGCTTGACGTCCTCAATGAGACTAGAGGTTATTCACTAATATTACTTTGAGAGCTTGAGTGTTGCTGATGATGGGAGTTAAGCTCAAACTGGTCCAAGGATATCTAACAGCAAGTATAGACGTTAGCTGATTTTTCAATTTCTCTATGTATGGTATATCTAGAAGTTTTTAACGCACAGATCTCAATCTTTGGGCTCTGATTAGTTCCCGCTAATAATTTGTGGCAGGAACGCAGTGCTACCAACTGAAATTGCTCTTAGTGAGATGACATCTAAGGGTGTGTTCGCGAGTGTGACCGGTTAGATCTGAATTGGTCAATGTCATAGCGGCTATTTTACCCTTACCACCTAAGTGACCAGAGTTAAGTTGGTGAACTCTTATTTTATCTCTTCTTGAGATCAGTGATAGGTGACCTCACGGTTTCTGGTGCACACTTCGATATAAGAGCGCGTTGAGACGCCCCCGGTGTTTCGACATCACAATGTCTCGACACTATTATAATCAGTACAAGGGGTGTCATGTGACGTAATTTTGTCCTTTACAAACTCTAATTGCTAAATTGTATTAATCAACTGAAAGCAACTAACAAGAATGTATTGTAACGTTATAATAAATACGATTCTTTCAAGCTGGCAAAAAAAGAGGCCAAACCCTACAAAAATTTGTAAACCTGACAAAAATATTAGTAGGCCTGAGTCAAGTAACCCTCCTTTTCTTTTAGTCAGTTTGATCAGCAAAGCTACCTTGATTTTTGAGACTCGCCCACCAAGTAACTCCGCTTACTAACCAGAAACACCATACTGAAAACGGCCCTTTGGTCAGATTGATCTGATTGGTCAGCACTCGCGAACGTAGTCAAAGAAGTATAAATTATAATTTGTGTTCAGTGTCGAATCCAGAACTTGTAATAGTTATTTGTGTAACTAGGCAGGAAAATGGAATATTACTGACTAGTATCGAAGTTAGCCCCCGAGCCGAAGGCGAGGGTGTGCTATCTAAATTACCTGCCGAGGCAGGTAATATATAATTTGACTGACGAGGCAAAGCAAGGAAGGCAAATATACGAGTCAGTAATGTTTCCTTTCCTGCCTCGTTCCACACAATATTTTATCTGCGAAAAGTAATAAATCAAAACTAGCATTCTTGAAAAACTTATTACGTATGTATAATGTTTTATATTTACCCTTTTCTTTGACTGATAATACAGATCTCTTCATCAAGAAAGTTAACCACAGAGTAGCGCGACTGGGGAATGCCACTTTTCTGCCTAGGCAGGTAAAGTGCAGTCATTCATAACTAATTATCAGCCGATATGAGGAAATGCTACTTTCTCGCCTAAAATTAGTTCAGTAATGCTTCATTTTCCTGCCGTAAGCAGATAAACTTTTTTCTTAAACAAGGTGTTGGCAATCCTACCATTCCTTCGACTCTGAATTGGGCCTGGTGTCAAAAATTAACAAAGATACTAAATATTTTTAATATCTCTCTTTAAGATTAAATTTAAAAACAAGTCAAACTATTATTTAAAATATCAAATCAATGGTTATATTCCCAAGAACAGTGATAAGAAGAAACCTGATTGAGACTTCACTAGACCCAAAATACTTTAATCTTTAGTATGTACTTTATACCTTATGCAAAAACGATTAATTTTCAGCAAAACGTTACTTCCGACAATGTAGCTTTTCTTCATAAAGCTGCAGGTATATATAGGAAACGTATTGTGTTTGGTCTAAAAATACGAAGATATTTTGCTATTTGCGATTATTCCTTTCTTTAAAGTACACAAATGGATATTCATACACTTTAAATCAATGTGACTAGATGAGCGTATGGATGGATATATGTTCATATAGTCATTGATACTCGTACATATATTATAGATGAATAAATTACGTCACAATTTTTTGCTATTGTAATTCTTCCTTACCCCTAAGGGCATAAATATTCATACGTACATCTATACTCATTCACACCTTCATATACTTTAGTTTTAGAGGCCATAGCAAATTTTGTGACCGTCGAACTCCAAAGGTCCAACCCGTTAGATTGATTTATTTTAGCTCCCGATTTGCCGTTTCAAATCGGGGAATTTCAGCCTCTATGCCCTTTCAAAGTCTAAAAAATGGCCCTAAAATCAGTTTTTGCCAATTAGCGCTGTTCCTATTAGTTTTGTCAAAAAAGATGAAAGTGTATTTTTTCAAGTTCATTTAATTTTTAACAAATCAATGTTTTGACCATTAAAATTGGTTCAATAGAACCAGAGATATAACTGCTCAATTATTAACGGAAATACAACAAAAATCTTTAATTTGTTGTATTTACAAAACGCACAAAACCTTAAAATTTCATGTTTTTCCATGTTATCACCTTTAAGATACAGGCAGATTTAAAAAATAAACATATTCTATGAAACCATAAGTAATATAAAGTTATTTTAGAGAAATAGAGTAGCACAGCTCTCATATATGATGATTTATTGGTTGACATATAATGCTTAAATACACATATTTTTATGAAATTTAAGTTATTACCCGTTCAGTATTATGAGTCAAACATGAAGTTTTAAGGTTTTTGTGCATTTCGGAATGTAAATTGGAGATTTTTGTTGTATTTTTGGTAACATTTGAACAGTTATATCTCCGGTTATATTAAACCAATTTTGATGGTAAAAACATAATTTGTGACAAATTTAATGAACTTAAAAAAGACCCCTTTATCTTTTTTGACAAAACCAATAGGAACAGCGCTAATGGACAAAAAATGATTTCGGGGCTATTTTTCGGACTTTGAACGGGCCAAAATTCCCCATTTCGAAATGGCAGACCACCTGATCCTTTATCACGGAGCCAAAATAAATGGATCTAGCGTGTTTAACCTTTGGGGATCAACGGATGGATAAAATGACGTCACATTTTAGTCACACACTAGTCTCCTTTCTCCAAATGATAAGGAATTAAATAAAAACAATATTCTGTCTCGCCAAACACAAATGAAACTAATATAATTTAGTCTAAGCATAAGGCAGGACTTGAAAGGAGGAAACAGAAAAACAAAATGATAGCATATTATTTTATAATTGTGAGACAAAATAATTGCAAATTATATTTTTAGATTGTTCTGTGCATCCAATGCTGAAACAAAAATAAAACAAATGAAATTATTTTACGTCATTCAAATCGTGAATTGTATATATTAATTCTTGTAATAGTTAAGGTCATCATATTTTGTCTAAATGCTGGAAAGAAGGTTTACCTGTATTCAAAAATAGATTTTGGCCCAGTTCACTATAGTTTACTTGTTGTTGTTCTATATAAATATTTTATAGGGTTACTGAAATTTACGGCTCTGATCCCATATTCTGGTTAAATTAATAGAGATAAAGAAAAGTTTAAAGTGTAAAATTATTTATCTTTTATAATAGAATCCAAAAATTTTTTTAAAATAAATTTTTAAGGTTAAATTACCATGCCAAGACGGCAAAATTTTAAAGGTATAAAAAATTAGACATAAGTTAAATTTTTACGATTGAAATTGACTATTTATTAAAAAAAAATCATACGTTAAACTTTTGTTTTAGCTGTTCTACTTTAACCATAAAATGGGCTCAACGTGTCAGCAAACTTCTTTAAGTGTGCAAAATTGATCATTACTTAATTTTGATTATTGGATTTAGTTGTATATTTTAATTTGTTATTTGATTCATTTGTGAATTTCATTCTTTGGACTTTTTTCAGCTCTATTACATTAGCCACAATATAGGCAAAGTAATTGGTGCAAATTAATTGCACAATCACCAAGGATTTGACAAAAATATTTTGACATCAAACACGTGATATTCTAATGTGGGAGATGTAAGTGGGAGGTTTGGCACTAGCTTCGTCCACCTGATAGAGCATTTTTTATTTTCGGACATTTTGGAAATGCTCTCTCCCTTGAGCTTATAAATTGGTCCCTAGACCTTGTTTACCTGAATACCAACTCACCAAATGGCGTATAGTAATGAAAATATCTTGCGAAATTGGTATGTCAAAATATTCTGCAATTGCAGATTATTATGGCAGTACATCCTGTCAAAATTCAAAAGTGCCAACAGCATTTCTTTGGCGAAATGATTTTAGCGTAAGAATGTACAGAAATGAACGTACAAATCACTTTACGTACTGTAAAACACAGGGAAGCCAATTTCTCTCCCCCTCCCCATTAATTTTTAAACCGTATAAAATAAAATTTTGAAACATGGGGATATCAATGATGGAAAAAATGTCCAAATATAAAACATTATTTTATTTTACGTACAGAACACAAATGCCAATGATACATTTCTTTTTTTTTGGCACCCTTAATCAAATTTATTTTTAATTTTTTGGGCACCCTTTAATATAATAGTTTTGCCCATGCTTTAAGAGCAAACTATTAGTAATGAAAAAAATGATAGGGCAAAATAATAATTATTTTGGACATAGAATCAAAATGTGCAAGATAAAAACTATGGGGTCCGCTTAGAAAATTCAAAGTTACGTATTTTAGGCTGCCATTGGGGCGCTGCACTCTAATGATCAATGCAAACAACTTAACTATATTCTATTGAGGGAAACTTTTATCAAGCTGAATGTACAGGTACTGATTACTTAATAGTCTGGGCCATGTCTGAAGCTCTGGACTTGGCTGAAGCTATTTATGCTTTAATCGCAATTACTAAGTAAGGTTTACACAAAATTAAAATTATTATGCGCAATTACTATCTTAAAACTACTTAAAGTCTAAGCTATTATTTACAATTTATTTATTATTATTCATATAATTATTACAGGTTTCATTTTTTTATTTGTGATAACAAAGAGCTTAATAAGACAATTAAATAACTATCATTAAATAAAAGTTAAATTATAGAGATAAAAATAAAATAATAGAAAAATATCATTCACGCTGGTAGTTCATTTAAATCTTTGAGCTCGGAAATTCCCTCAATAGAAGCCATGTGAGCTGACAAGTCGTTTTGATACAGGAGAGGGTAGTGAAAAGTGACCTCATGCAACAGGTGTACATTTACGCAAAAATTGGTGGCTAGTCAAACCACCTGTTGAAACAAATAAAACATGATAGGGAGAGTGGAAAGGGGTGGTAATTAAGGGGATACAATACCAAAATCAGAATCTAGAAATTTAAAAATACGAGCCAGACTAAAAAAAAGAGAAGACTAACAGGATCTAAGGTGCAGACAAACGAGCTTTCTTATTGTTACAGGGCTGTAGCCAGCCAAAATTAGTAGGGAGGACAGGCGAAACCAACCCCCAGAGAATACGATGTTTCACACACCTATAAGGGACTTAAAAAACTACTTCGCGAAATTTTTTCCAGTGTGGGCGACGCACCCCCCCCCCCTTCGGCTACGGGCCACATTGTAACATCATGACAATGCATTGTTAATTTTAATGTATTTAGATGTATATTAAAATGTCGGCAAGATTATAAGAGGGTTTAGGTATTAAGGCATATTAACCTGATAAAAATTTCTTCTGTAATTTAACCGATACAGAAAGCGGACTACAAAAATGTCTGTACGAAAAAAAAATCTATGACTAATCAAGTAGATCTATAAAAGTAATCTAACTGAACAACTATTCAAAATGATAATAAATCTATTTTTATTAATAAATATAAGTATCAGTCCAAAAAGATGTATTTAAACATAATACCCTTAAATTTCGACCAGAAACCAAGTCTTCGTCAGAGGTTATAATATATATAAATATATATATATATATATATATATATTATATATATATATATATATATATATATATATTATATATTATATTAAATAAAATAAAATATAAGTAGTGATGACTAATAAAAAATCAATCTATCTCATAGGGGTTATAAAGCGACACAAATGTTATGTTAATTATGTCAGGTACTCTAATTATACAAGTTCTTTGATTACAGCAACATAATAAGGTAGTGTTTGGTAAAAAGGTGCTCTGCAAGGAAAACTACAGGTAATTTTACAAGTTCCTGAACAACAAGTACGATGTTGCAGAATAAAAATACCTTTGATAAAAGTGACCTGTTGCTTATGGTTAATCATAGAAGGTTATTATTTATTTCTGCCGACGTCTTCAACATTCAATAAATGACAGCATTGAAATATAAACAAGAAATGACCCATTCAAATTGAATATGTTAGTTTCAGAAACCATAAGTTACCTACTTGACATAACTAATTGAAGTATGTTAGTTTGAGGAATAATAAATTACCTATTTATAGGACATTAAATTGAACATGGTTGTAATTACTTTGAGAAAGAAAAAGACATTTATTCAAAGTCAATATTATTGTAGTTTATGACACATTTTGGTGAAATAAAAATGATAGCCAGTTTTGTTATTGTGGATTCGTCTTTATCAGATTTGATCATTTCTAAAACTAGACAAACCTTCAGAAATAGGCTCCCAAAATTATTTCATATGGACGCTGAACTCAATTGTTATTAAATAAAATAATTGTTTTAACAGATTTGATGAAGTGGTGCCATGTCAATGAACTGTAACGCTAATAGTTCATTGACATGGCAGTCAATGAAGTATAAGCAGTGACATTTAGAACGCTAAACGATCTATATTAATAGTGCTACAGGGATGCCTACATAAATACGAACGTATTTTGCTATGTAGGTATGTTTGGTCTTTGTTGTAACGATTCATCATGTTTTAAGCTGTGGAAGCAAGGTCCATATCCTCTAGCTCAGGCCTGAGCAAACTACGGCCCGCGGAGCATTTTTTGTGGCCCACGGGCAAAATTAAAATGTTTGGAAAAAAGATAAAATAAATATAAAATAAAAAAAATATTAGGTATATAAGCAAATAAAATATTTAATTCAAAATTATTATGAAAAGTTAGATACAAAGATAAGGAAAGAATGGATTGCTACTTTAACTTTAAAGTTTGGAGAAACAAAAACTAGTGAGATAAGAAACAATTACATAAAGAGCGGCCGCCTTTTATATCAATTCTCATTATCGAATTTAGCGAATTTTAATTATTTCAGCGAATTTTTATTTTCACAATAATAAGATAAAAAAAGCTATTATGCCTTCTGTGAATTGCCGAAAAGGAGTTGATGAAATACAATCCCTTTGATCTTTTATTTCATAGGAATACTTTTTAAAATTATTTTTACACCTAGTATTGTAGCAAAATTTGTCTTCAGTTATATTTCCAGATCTGACGAAGATAATCCGTTTTGTTTTTTTTTCCGTTTAGTGCTAAAGATCCCTAATTCTTATTCTTTGAGAATAAATTTGACTTTAGGAAAACACAAGCGTCACTGCAATTTATTGCGGGATTAGCATACTTTAAAATTTAAGGAATGCGGCCCGCGACTGGCTGTAAAAAGGCTAAGCGGCCCTTTGCTAGAAAAGTTTGCCCAGGCCTGCCTAGCTTCTTAGTATTTATAACATAATATTAGTATGTCTAACATTTATAGATCTTCAAAGAATATAAATTGATATATGTATGTTTATAAAAACACATATTTACTATAAATTAACATACCTATAATAAGCATACTTAGATTATAATTATTATACAGTAGGTAGAGGTACAGTTATTTCTTACTTTTACTCTTCTTAGATTTCTTTTGATTAATATCACAATTACTTTTTGAATCTTTATTCGAAACTTGCAATTTGCTACTTTCATTTTTTGAGTCGTGGTGTATAGAATATTTTTTACTTTTACAATTGTCTTTATATGAGCTGCTAATCACGAGTTTTTTTGATTTATCGCCACTTTTGGCTGTAGCGTTTGAAACTTCTTTAAAAGAACGATTATCATTTGGTTTGTGTCTCAGTGGGTTATTACTGGCAATATTTCTTTTGTTTTGTTCTTTAGGTATTACGTTGTGATCTAATAATGAAAGACTATTGTTCGGTTTGCGTCCCGGTGATTGATTGCGTGAAATTACTGTCGTGTAATGTTCTTTTGGCACGACGTTGACAAGATCTTTAAAAGAACGACTATTGTTTGGTTTGCGTCCCGGTGAGCGATTACGAGAAATTTCTCTCGTGTTATGTTCATTTGGCATTACGTTGGCGAGATCTTGAAAAGATCGACTATTATTTGGTTTGTGTCTCGAAGAGTTATTATGAGGTATGTCTTTTATACTTTGTTCTTTAGGTAATGCGTTAGCTAAATCTTTATTTGATCGGCAATAGGAGGATTTTGATCGTCCCGCAGGTGACTGGTTCCTATAGACACTATTGCTTTGTTTCATATTATTTTCTGCAGTGAAAGAAGAACGACTTCTACAACCTTCCGAGTCATTACTTAAATTTTCTATCGGAACAGATTTTGCTACTTGTTTAAAGGATTTTTGGTTGAAATTAGAAATAGAAGACGGAACCATTATGGAATGGTGCCTGCACAAGTTTTTCTGAAGTTCGTTTTTTCCATTTAATACTGAATTTACGACACCATGGAACGAACGGTGGTGTCTCTCTTTATCTTCAGTGTAAGAGTTCTTGTCAATGTCATGTCTATACAAATCTTTCGCCTCGAACCTATTTCTGTCGTAAATGCTTTTTACCGAATCTCGAAACGAACAAATTGCACTTTCATCTTTAAAATTTTTAGGACAAACGATCAAAGGCTGTCCATACAGGTTTCGTTTGCAGACATCGCATTCTAGTTTACGGGTACGATCTGTATTTTCATTCGCTTTGGTACCACAACTATGACGACATCTGCAAGCAGCAAAAGGCTGATGGAGGTCAGAAGGATTATGTTTACCTTCATAATAAGCGGCTAGTTTGTAATCCTTGGCGTTAAGTGCGATGGCTTTTGGAGTGTTGCCGACATTGTCTAGTTGGGTTAGGGATGCTCCTGCTGCCACTAGAATGAAACACACCTTGTGCTGCTTACTTTCCGTAGCTGTGTGTAGAGCACTCTGTCCTCTGGACACAACAATACAAATTTGAATTAGCCATTAAAAACTACAAAATGCTGGCTTGTTGGTGTACATCTTGGGAAAATTTGATTCAGAATTTTTCACATCTACTTTAATATGTCAGTCTAATAATTAATTCTTAATCAGTCACATAGTGAATAATTCTTAAAATCTAACTGATTCTTGACGGCCCAGGAGCCTGAACCTGAATCAAAAACAGATAGAAGGATATTTTAGGTAAATTTTCTTAAATGAATACCTTTAAATAAGTGCCTATCCAACGAAAAAGTTTGAATAGACACCAGATCACGTACTTCTTGGTTAAGAGATAGTCGTGTTTACTAGGTTACAAGTACTCAAGAATAAAGCTAATATAGTAGACTTACTTTTTCTTCTCTCTCATATGGAGCAGTGATGGTGGTGCTTTAGCAGTTAAGTATTGTACTATATCGTTATATCCGTACATTGAGCTATAGTGTAAAGCCGTGTAACCGTCTCTGTCTATCGATAATAACGAATATCCCTGATTGTGAAGACCTATTAACTAAAAAAAAAATAAAACAGTAGTGACTAGCACATCCACATCTTATGTGGGTGATTAAAACTACGAAAGTAACTTTACCATATAATATATTTCAGATTTAAAATTATTTAAAAATATGAACAAAATTTTTTTAAAGCAACAACAAAATATTATTGGTATCAATCTTGGTGCGAAGACGTTTGTGTCCTTTTTACTGTCATTTTTCTCATTATCATAAATTCTAAGGTGAACTAAGTAATTAGGTGGATAATGGGTTCATATAGGGTTAAATTTCTTCGCATGATGTCATAGTCTTCCAAGTTTTTTGAATTCACACAGAAACTAGAGGCTCCAAAGCTCTATATTATACTACAATAACAACTAATCTATTTTTCTTATAAATGGCTCTTCAGAAGCAAAGTATTAATTATGCAATTAGCATTTTTTTAAAAAAATACAATTAGAATAATTACATTTATAGTTACCATTAGATTAATATTATTATGCAAACTAATAAGTATTGTATTGCTAGCATGTGTTGGAGTAATTAATATTTTTACGAGTATCTTAATTACCTGCCTTATTGCATCTTATATTTATTTATCTTAACTAATACAATGTCCAGTATGCATCAACAGAATAGCTGTTTATACAAAAATCAACCAATTTGTTACATCATTTGAAGATCTCCCCCTTTGGTATATCTCTGATGGATGTCTATAACATATCTGCCTTAAATAGAACATTTCTTAACCCCTTAGAAATTTCTGAGTTATCCTTTAAAATATACTTCTAAGGGATACGATTATCAGATAGACGTATGATTATCACACAATATGATCATCATACAATTAGGTTATCTCTATTAAATAAAGATTCATCGACATGACATTAATTAATTAGCTTACTCTATCTAAATCTCCTGTCTTAGCTGCCTTTATTATTTCATCGCTCGTTTTCTGCAAACTCACGCTGGAAATACAACAATCACATTAAATGGGGGAAATAAAGTGGTACATTCCTTGATGTCAGGAACTAACATAAAGCTAAAATGTAAAAAAATAAATTCTACTTTCATCCAACTCTACCCCTTCTTGAATTAAACTCCAGACAACGACATTTAATGTTTTTTATTAGCTAGGTCTAACAAGTGAACAATTTTTGCCATGAATTTCGAATGCGGTCATTTCGAAATTAATTAATAATACAGGTTATAGCAATTCTCAAACTTAAACTCTAGAAGAACTGTTACTGTAAACTCTTGAGTTATGATTTCAAAAATGTATCAGAAACCAAGTGTTTCTGTGGGAATTTCATTGAATAATTATGAGCTTTTAATTATTATTCTGTAAGATTCTATCAGAAAAGATATATTAGACGCAATTGTGTAATAGCATCTCTCCTCTACAAATTCAGATTCCCAAATTCAGAAAGAATGCTTGGGATATAAATATTTTATTGAATTTTAAAACAGAATTTTACACAATTAAATCTATTTTCTCACCTGCAGTTTTCAAATTCAGTTCCAAACAACTTCCTCTTTAGTATCCTGAAATTTATAACAAAATATGTATTAACAAAATTAGTCTAAAGGGTAAAATTGGGTTGGTAGACCTTGGTGCGTTTTTTTCTTCCAGAGATGCCATAATAACAACACATTTTCCCACTCTTTATCGAGTGTTATGGTTACAACATGTGTTATGAGAAAACGCTATTTTTCCTCAAATTCTTCAACGCTTGTTGTTCCGTGTTAAAATATCAACATATGTCCTTATTCTCATCACATATTATCTTTTTATGTATAAATAACTCTATATTCTTCCATAATCACGTATCTTTGATTTAAACTAAAATGATCAAATTCTGAATGATCCGCTATTAATGAGTTTGAGGCCGTAATGATAAGCGTACAATTATTTCAGTTCAGTGTTGTACAAAATAATGTATTTATTTTAATTAAATATTTTAATAATTTTTATTTGATTTACCTCGAATACTCTCTCTCCATTTTTTCATTTAAAGGAGATTTAATGTTACTATCGACAATAACAACTCGAGACTGCGACCTAGGAGAAACATTGACCACGTTGTTGTTGTTTTCCTTCTCAGGTTTCTCAGCGTTGTATTTGTTCATATTGTTGTGTTTATCTTTGTTGTCGTATCTTGCCGCTGCGTCGCTTTTACTTTTCTCTTTGTTAGAAGATGTAACGTTAAACCTAAAAATAATAATTTTAATAAATATTTTAGACCGTAGCGTTACTCAGTTTAAACCCAAAAGTTATAAAATAATCTAGGACATGTTATTATTATGAGTTAAAGCCATTAATTATCACTAATTTTTATAATATAGTGTTGTAATGTTGAACCAGTCAAAGTAAAAGTTTCCGGTGGAGCCCCTAAATATATTCCAAACTAGAAACGAAGCGAAAATAAGCAGGGCTTATCAAGTTCAATTTAAAAGAAACCAATTAGTATATAAATGAAAAGCAAAATATTGTGTTATAAGCATAATGTAAATAATCATGGTTGAGTAAATAATTATGAAGACGCTGATAGCTTTTTAACTTTATGTTCCATAATTTGTTTGGTGTGGAGTAACACAATATAATTGTAAGTCACTGCTTCTAATAGGGGTAGAGCAGTTGGTTCACTTCTTCCTCTAAACCCAATATATTTGGGTTTAGAGGAAGAAGTGAACCACTAGACTAGATGAAACTCTAGTATAATTACTAATAATGGGTAATCCCAATTCGATTCAGTATTTATTTTCTCTCATTTAATATTCACTCTATTTCGTAACTTTGTAAATATCGATCAAATGAACCAAATCCTACACTGGCTAGAATTCTAAACCTAAATAGATCTTGTCCTTTTACTGAGAGTTTGAGCTATTTGATACAAAAACAAATCGGTTAAGTCTATTTAATTACGTAAAGGAACTGCAATATGAACAAGCACAACTACCTAGGCTGGTAAGACGTGGCAGCTTCATCGGAAGTATTATCACCATTCTCGATATACTGAGAATGGCTAGTCTCAAAGTGATCTTCTTCAGGAATATCTTCAGCTTCTAGGATATAAACTATTTCGTTAGCTATATCCGTTATGTAGTGAAGGCCTTCTTGCTCTTTGTCGATTCTGAAGAATCGTTGGGCAGTGCAAGCTGGAAGAATAAAAAAAATAAGCATACTTACGAAGAGACAGTATACTTAACTAGCATAGCTGGAATAACAATAATTTAAAAGCAAATAATTTAAAATACTGACATGTTAAATGCTTAAATGAACCAGTATACCTGCATTATCCTAAAGCTGCCAATTTTTCTAGTTGATATTGTTGGGCAAACAATCAACAACCAAATAATAAATCCTTTGTGACTGATAGTAAGCCTATGAATCTATCTTTAATGAATTCTTTGTCACTGGCAATCGTGTATTTCAACTTTTACAAGCTAATGGTCACCACAAAAAAATGCATTTGACATCAAGAGAAAATAGTGAATTTTAAAGAACATGATGTTTCTATAATAGAGAAGTAATTAAGAGATCGGCTCCGATGTCGAGGTAATTTAGGTGTTAGTATTTATACTGACCTTTGGCATCACGGAGATCTTGGGTTCCCATCCCAGGTCACGCTTAGTTTATACATGATTTGTTCAAATAAATATTCCCAACTTTAGATAATACTTTGAGGGTAACTGTTTCTTCCATCAATTTGGGGTGGTTCCATCGGGGGGTTACTACAGATGAGCCTCTAGGCTCTAAACCAGCTTTATAATTATATATCATCGAATTGGTGGTCGGATTTATCCAGAAGGGAAAAAGTAAAAAAACAAAAGGAATAGTACGCAAAATCAAACAACAACGGTTCAAGTTATAAACTATGAAGTACTGATTTACGAGTTCCTCATTATAAATCTGTATTGAATGCATATTAAAATGTAAAATAATTACTTACAATCCAAGTATCGCCAATCATTTGAATTAGAAATTTGTGTAACCGTATCAGTTATGATACTTCTGACTTCATCCAATGTAGCAACTGGAGATACTTCGATGTCTCCTATTTTTACCGCTGTAAGATGCAAAATAAAATAGTACATTAGAACAAGAAGGGATGAGTATTGCTATAAGATTAGAGGTTTGGCAGAAAACCTAGAATGTTGGACGGAAAGGAACAGTAGCCATTAAAAACCCAGTTGTGTGTAGGCAATCTAACGGGCTACAGGCTCAAAGCCTGAAGCCATTGCGCCAGAATACATCTTTGTCACTGAGTAAAGATAGGATAGGTCCTCCCTAGTGATATCTCTATGGAGAAAAAACTTAGGTTCAAGGAAGGAAAATTTTCAAGATTTCTTATGTTTCTTTCGCTTTGACGCAACCGATATTCGCTATATTTGACTTCCTCGGTTTCGCCACAGGATTAAACTATATGGTTTCTTCAGCTTCACCTCAGGAACCAACAAAAAGCTCGGGAGTAATGACTGTGCTTCCTCCCTTGGTGCGTAAATAACAACTATTACATAATATTATAATAAACAAGATATTTTTATAACCAGCAAACAAAATTTTTAGAATAACCTAATTAAATTAGCAATACAAATAATATAAATAAACAATTTTTACTAAACACCTATACCTTTTTCTATACAACTATTTATATGTCTACTAAGTTTGTCTCTTATTCTACTAGGTTTGTCTTTCTACACAGGATATGTAGGGATGGGGATGTGCGAGATTGTACATAATAGACCAGGAGAAAGACCTGAAAAAAAGTGACTCACTTCGTACTACTTTAAACTAAATGTTTTCTGAAAATATACCTTAAATTATGAAGAAAAAACATAGTTTGCTTATCCAAAGAGAAGCCCTTTATATGATTGCGCATGCTCAAAATTTTATAAAATCGCTCAAATTTATAAAATCTTTTTGAAATAAGTGGTTGGTTCTGTGTGGGTCATGTGAAAAACATAAAGAGAACATTTTTTAGAGGTGATAAACTGGAATTTGTGCAATTTTTTAATATTTTGAGCGAGCGCATTCATATGAAGGGCTTCATTCTGGATAGGCTGACTATGCTTTTTTCATAATTAAAGGTATATTTTCAGAAAAATTTGGTTAAAAATAGTACAAAATGAGTCATATTGTTTAGGCCTGGCTCTTGGACTATATATATGCACTGATGATAACCCCCTAGATATGTTGCAAGCGCTTAGCTAAGAGGTTTATATACTAATAATCAAATCCTAAGAAAACAATAACTAACTGAAATAGAAAAATGCTACATTGCTACAGCTAAAAGTTATAATTACTGCTTGTTCATAGATAGACAGTAGAAGGCAACTTTACTATCTGTACGAATTATAAACAGCGTTAACTAAAACGTATTAATAATATGTAACCTGTGAATGGAGAATTAATAAAACAGCATTGATATTGCTTTAGAAATAAATATCAGTGAATCAGTTTCGAAAAAACTCCATCATGTTGTTCCTCATTCAGTGGCGTAGCCAGGATTTAATTTCGGGAGGGGCTGAAAATATATGTATATATATTATATATATATATATATATATATATATATATATATATATATATATATATATATATATATATATATATATATATATATATATATTATAAATAATTAATATTATAAGTTCCTTGTTAAAAAATATATGTTATGTAATTTATTATTTTTATATATTTTTTATAGGTTTTATTTTTTTCACACATTTATTGCGGGTTTAGATTATGTAAAAATTTCGGGGGGGGGGGGGGGGCCCCCCCCCCCCCCCCCCCTGGCTACGCCACTGCCTCATGTAACTTCATTATATTCTAGTTCCGAGTCAGGAATAGGTTCAACAACATTCTCAATTATATTTCAAACTTTAGAGATTGAGAAAGGTAAATTGAGTATACGTACATCCCAACGCATCAACATCAGTTTAAATAAGAATTGGAGGAAAAATATTGCCGAAGGTCTAAGGCATCATTGCTCTACCTCTACAACCTCTCGTCTGAACTGTATCGCTAGATAAGACCGGAGTTGATAAGAAACAAGAATAGAGCTCTTAAATAATAAATTTACAAACAGATCTTCACAAAGCTCTCAAGAGAAGTGCTTTAAATAATAAATTCACTGATTTACATGTATTTAAACTCTTACACTAATTCGTCCTACTTTACTTGCTTTCCTTCTCCCACCTTTGTTTCTATTAATCGTCATAAATAAATACATTCTGTGCCCATATCATCACAATGATATTTTCTCTATTTTTCCAATAGAACTCTCAACAATAAAACTCACTAATTAACAAGTCACTTTCTCTGTTGAAAACTCAAACATTAACCTACTGTTTTCGGTTAGCCGTGCCGAAAACTTTTCTGAAATATTCATATTCGATCAAATTTATGAAAACTAATTCTTTAAGTTAATGAAAACAGTAAATCGTTTAGTTAACGTTGTTTACGCAATTCAATACAGAATATCTTCAGATCTATGTTTAAATTTTATTATAGATAACCAACTACTTTTTTTTATAAATTCGTTTAATAACCTGATGACATCAACGCTTCCTTAGCATTGTAGCTTTTCTCGTAGTCCGAAAAGGAAATCTTGCAAACTCCTAGAGTTAATTCGTTTAGTGTCAAAGTTCTAAAAATTGATAATATAAACTTAATTTAATTTTAAATATTAGGCTCCACCAAGAAAAGTTAGGTTAAACTACTCTCTAACAGAAATTTTTTTCTCTCGTAGAATTGTTAGCGTCAACAATTTTTTTTATGGTCAATTCACAGAACTTTTTAGATGATTAAATGATGATAGAAAATGAGACAAATTTTTAAATGAAATGTTTGACAGCTGGGTTGATAGATGAACACTGTCATCTATCAACCCTACCTGTAAATTTGTATACCCACATATTTATATAATCACATATTTGTCATATGTTTTAAAATTTGTTTTAAATTTGGATTAATTTAATGTTTAGTTGACTTAAATATTTAAATTGCTATTATTGAAAGAAGTCGAATCCTTCACAAATGAGTAATAATGGAAAACTAAAAAATGCAAAAATTTTACAACTTGCTGAGTTTACATACATCTCAAACAGTTTAAAATTTATATATACCATAATGTCTGACTCTCAATGTCAGTTTCTCCGTTTCTTTCAAGCGAAACCATTTATCTTTATGGGCGGAGATAAAACCAAATGTTTAGATTAAAAAATTATGGCGCTAAGGTCCGCATGCAGGGCAAATTTGAAATACGAACTTTCTTGCTTATTAATCCAATTTTTCCTTATTTTTTTTATACATATTTAATAACCAAAGCTATAGCGTCAAAATTTTTTCGAATTTTTCAAAGAAATTGCGCATATTTATATTCAGGGTACTGTATTATTAATTTGCACTCATTTGAGTGCAAACTACTAGTAATTACTAGTTATAGTAATTAGTATTTATTATTAGTATGAAACTATTTTTATTAGTTTATTTATTTATAGCAATTCTTTATTTAGTAATTAGGATAAGCTCAGTTTATACTAATTTTAGCGCATTTTCTTTGAAAAATTCGAAAAATTTAAGTTAAACGTCTTGACACCTTTGCTTAGGTTGTTTGTTATATATCAGAAACTTAATCGAAAATTGGATTGATAAACACGGAAGCGCGCATTCCAAAGAAAATTCGCCCATCTTGCTGACATCCGCGCTAGAGTTAATGACTAGTTACTAGTTTTAGTTAGAGTTTTTAACTAATTTTAGTTAAAAATAGGACATCCCTCCATTTTTAGCTTGCTTTAGTTCACCAACAAGTATCATTTATAGTGCCGATAATTCATGCATGAGCGTAGCCAGGATTGTCTTTAGGGAGGGCATTATATATATATATATATATATATATATATATATATATATATATATATATATATATATGTGTGTGTGTGTGTGTGTGTGTGTCTGTATACTACAAACAATTAAAATAAAGTTTATGACTTGTTTAAAAAAACAAAGCGCCTCCCTCCCCTGGCTCATGAATACGCCCATGAATTCATGTGTTATGTTTTTATAATATTTTGTCCATTAGCGCACGGACCCCCAAAAACCTTTCCCACAGGAGGCCGCGGACTACACTTTGAGTAACCCTGCTGTTGCTACTTCAGTACAGTATACTTCCTGAATAAAACAATGGTCTTAGTTTAACTCATGATAAATTAGTTCCTTCCAAGATGAAGAGAACTCCTTCTCCGTCTAGAGCTAGCAAATAGAATATGTAAGAAATAAATTTATGCAGAATCCACTTACGGCGATATGCTCCTTCCTGACTTTCTCTTAGCTAGCATAGGAACTGTGTTTAGAAGAGATATTGTTATAATACTAGGATTCAATCTACACGCTTCTCCGTCTACTTGCATAGGTATAGTCTTACTAGTTGTAATTATTGCTTGCCTGCATTGACAGATACACGTCCCATTACCGCCAGCTTGGAGTAAAGGCTAAAACAAAAAGGAAAAGTTTAAAGTATTGCTTCCACATGTGCCTCCTTCGTCGTCAGCAACTTAACTTAAGTCTTCTGATGTATTGAGTATCAGAATGCAATTACTTGCAGGAAGTTGCTATCAAATCGAAATTAATTAATAATTTATTTTCACTTTATCATTAATATAAATGTAGCTCACTATTATTAATCTCTTAATGGATTTCACAAATTATCTTTGCAAACAGTATAACAATAGTTTAGTATCCCAGCCATAAACGCACTCATATTTTGCTGCCATTTAAAGAAGTAGAAACACTAAATCATGAGGGTAAATGTACAAAAGACTTCAAGTCGCAGTGCATAGAAGCATTACTTCTGCCCTCCACACTAATAATAATAATAAGTCTTCTGATAATGAACACAACCGAATACAGGAAGATTAAAAAATTCAAGACCAAATTAATGTGTATTGTACCCTTAATTATATCTTGATTAGGAGATTGTATCCGTTAGGGTTAAATAAAAACAACAGTTTTAGTGTGACGTTTCGACCATTCTGGTCATAATTATAAAATTACTAACAATAATTATAATATTCATTCAATAATTATAATATCATTCAATAATTATATATTCATCATAATATATTCATTCAATAATTATAATATTCATTCAATAATTATATATTCATTCAATAATTATTAATATTCATTCAATAATTATAATATTTATCAATAATTATAATATTCATTCATAATTATAATATCATAATAATTATAATATTCGAGGAAGAAATTAATTTTATGATTGATTTATTGACTTTCTGGTTATCTTCCTCGGAATGAATAATATATATCATTTGATACTACCGAGTTTTGCAAAACATGAATAGTTGACACAGTTCAGGCTCTGTCGGCGCCCTGATGAGTTAGACGTAACGAAACAGAGTGGGACATGACATTATGTCGAGCCATCAAAGATGACGAATGTCGAATGATGGAACAGTTCCCAGATGTAGCATTGCATTTTGCTTGTTACATTTCCTAGGTGTCTCTCGCACAATTAGATTGTGTCATTTATTATTAATAATTGTATGGTTATGATCAGAATGGTCAAAACGTCACACTAAAACGGTTGTTTTAATTTAACCATACAGTCTCCTAATCAAAATTTAAGAAAATAAAAAGATATAAGACAATATAATGACCATTAAACTTTTCATAAGAAACTTACCAACTGAAATGTTGTTAAACCTATAACCTCAATAAGACCATCATGTGTGGTAGGAGCATCGCCTGAAGAATTGGGCCATGGATGGGTGCCCCCACCATAACTGTAAAAAAATAAACAATTATTTTCAGTTTAAGTTCGTAGTCATTTTAGTATAAATGAATATATGTTTGGTAAGAATAAAATTACACAAACAAATTTAGTCCAGGGTACTCCGGTTTCCCTATTATATCGGATTTACTACGCTCATCCACACAACTTCGGATTATAATCTGGAAATCACGTAATTTACATAGCAATTCGTTCGTTAGCTCGTCCTTAGACAGTGAAGATGTCCGATTTATTACCAGCGGTCATCCATACAGGTACTGACCACGCTCGATGCTGCTTTAAACTAGAGATCAAACCAGCCATATTGCAATGAAACTAAGTATACTAAATTATTAAATATATTAAACGCATACTTTATAAAAGTATACAAATCTAAAATATTTTCGATTTATAATTTTTTTTAATAATACACATGTTATTTGATAAAAATTGAACTAGAGCGTATAATAAAATTAAACTTAGCATATTTTTTGGTCTCACATAGGACTACATTGCATTATTTGGCAAGTTGTTTTCCATATTTTTAAGTCTTAAGAAAATAATGTTAACGAACCTAGATATATTAAGAAATAAAATAGCATGGACCCTCAAATGTTTGAGTTTGGGAGTCATATCCTGTCCGTCGCATATGAGAGTAACACAGTCTGCCAGTCCTTTCCACTTGCGAACCAGTAAGTCTTTGCCTCCCATCTGTCCATAGAACATTTTATTTCTGAGGCGGGAGTTAAATTTATCTGGGCGAGCCTCTGCAAAAAAATCACAGGTAAGTACAAGATGGAGGAAAATAGATCGTTCTGGTTTAAAAGAAATACAAAGGACTACTTGATACAAATTTAGATTCTTTATCACATCGACCACCAGGGGCCACTTGCCCCAGCGTGCTAAGACGCCCCCTCGGCTCAAAATAACCAGAATATTGTAATTTTGTTCTTACAACAACGTAGATGTTAACAGGATATACCAGCTAAGCTATAGAGTAGCCAAATATCTTGAGATCTACAGCAGAATAGAAACTTTTAAGTTAAGGGAAATTAATACGCAAAGCACATTACAATTATTTAAGGAAACTCCATCGAGTTGCATGAAGAAAAATGAAAAATAGGAAGATATACACTTTTAAGACTAGATTTAAATTTAATGGCTACAAATAATAACTTCTTACTCCTTGAATTTTTTTTTGATCCGACCATTAGTTCGGCCTCTGGAGAGCACTTAACCAAAAAAGGGCATAATTAAATTTTAAATAATTTCTAATCCATCGGGGATTGAAAAATATCGCAAAAGGTATATATCTCATTAGCGATTTTTTCCAACAGAAACTTGCTAACAGTTCTTATTTTTGGACATACAATCCGTAACAATTCTTTCGGAATTTTGACTTCTGGGTCACACTGAACCAAAAAACGGACACATTTTAATTTTCAGTCCAGTGCTCTTCAGAAGTTAAAATTTCGAAAGGACAGTAATAGGTTTCGAAAGTATAGTTAAAAATAAGAACTTTTTACCTTCTGCGATATTTGATTAAGTTTATTTTTTATTAATTGTATTACTTTTTAAGTTATTAAGGCTGAATTATGCCTATTATCGAGTTAGTGCTCTTCAGAGGCCAAACTTAAGTAAGATCTAAAAACTCCTTCCTTGAGTAAAAAGTTCTTATTATTTTCATTTAATTGAAATGCAGTCTTAAAAGTATACTTTCTTATTCATTTTTCTGGTTTTTCTCTTCATCCAACACGAGCAAACTTCCCAAAAAGGTAACTCCAAACCCATTGACAGGACAGTTTTTAAAATACGAACGAAATAAGTTCAAATAACTCTGGGGTAGATGTCCGCATTCCGGGTGAATATCCATTGAAATCCGCACTTCCGCACTAAACTATCACTTTCTGGCTTCAGTTGTTGATTTATGCTTCATAACTTGAGCATTACTACTCGTTAGGAAATGCGCACATATGTCTCATTAGTCGCAGTGGCGTAGCCAGGATTTAATTTCGGGGGGGGGGGGGGCTGAATGTTAAAAATTGTATATATATATATATATATATATATATATATATATATATATATATATATATATATATATATATATATATTATATATATATATATATATATATATATTATATATATATATATATATATATATATATATATATATATATATATATATATATATAATATTATATATATATATATATATATATATATATATATATATATATTTATATATATATATATATATATATATATATATATATATATATATATATATATATATATATATATATATATATATATATATATATATATATTTGTATATTGTTCAATGTTTTCAAATTATTTTTATATCTTTCAATTTCATTGTATATTTTTTTATATATTATAATATTTATATTATAAGTTTACTGTTAAACAATATATATTATGTAATTTATTATTTTTATATATTTTTTATAGGTTTATTTTTTTCACATATTTATTGCGGGTTTAGGTTTTGTAAAAATTTCGGGGGGGGGGGGGCTGAAGCCCCTTAACCCCCCCCCCAGGCTACGCCACTGTCATTGGTTATTAAAAACTACGCTCATCTTTCCAAAATCAGCAGTGTACACCATTATTTGCACTAAATTAATGCTCAGTTATTGCTTGTCTCTAAAAGGCTGTAGCGCATATAAAAAAATCCAGAAACAATGCTTAAAGTAAACATTTTTCAAACTTGATTTTATAACGATGCGCATATTTATTAATTGCCTCCTAAATTGGCAATGCACACTATCATTTGCACTAGTTAGCTCAGTTAATTCTTATCTTGAAACTCTTTTCTCCGCATTTCTTTTGAAAAACCCAGGAAAAATAAGAAACAAGTAGTGCTTTATAATTGATTAACTACTTAATTTATAAATCATAAACCGAAAAATTTACCAAAAATAGATTGTTAAGCACGGAAACGCATTTCAGAGGATGCGATATATTTTTTTGTTTTTAAAATATTAAAACTTCTTTTTTGATTAAGTTACAGATATTCAGTGTTATTAAGTGTTCCTAACTTGGTTACTAAAATTGGTTAATGAAAACATGTATGTGTGTATAGGTATGCCTATGTATGTAAGTGTAAGTATGTATGTATATATATATATATATATATATATATATATATATATATATATATATATATATATATATATATAATACTTTGCACCAATTTCGGGATGAGGTTAGAATAATAACACAGCTTTACTTGAAAACCATATATTTTATTCACTTAGCCAACGTTTCGAACTTAGCTACAAGTTCTTCATCAGGCCCTACAATACAATAAAATATTCTTAAAAACCCAATCTTAAAACTTAAACTAAATACATCATTAAAAATAAAACTGAAATTAAAGAGATAAAAATACAAATACAAATTATAAAGCTTATATATATATATATATATATATATATATATATATATATATATATATATATATATATATATATATATATATTGTGATCAGGGAAAATGGAGTCTATATCTCCTACACCTTCCATGGGACATACCATATAAGCATAATTTTTTGTACATTTCAACTACACTGCTGATTTCAATTTTAATAGTATAGTACCTATATTTTACCATATAGGTATATATATATATATATATATATATATATATATATATATATATATATATATATATATATATATATATATATATATATATATATATATACATATATATATATATATATATATAATTATATATATATATATATATATATATATATATATATATATATGCATACATATAATTTACGCGTATAAAGATGTATTAATAAACTTTCGACCACAGTAAAACAGTTTAACATCAATAATTAAAAATTTCCTAAAAAGGGAATTGAAGCCTGTGAATTGACCTGTGAATTGAACCTGTATAAAGTTAAATACGGCTGAGCCAGGATGATAGGAAGTGTAAGTACGAAGTATATTCTCTAGGTCAAGGCGTTTTACTTGAGAATACCACGTTCCCTGCAACTTGACGACCTCGAAAACTTTGTATAATACCGGGAATCAGGACCATTCGGACGCAGCGACCTTTTACGTATATTTTATATATTTATTAATTGATTGAATACAATTAATACCATCTGTCAACTAATAATTGTTAAATTACAAACGTCTATAAATAGACAGAAAGATTTGTCAATTTTATTATTATCATCGTAGAGATTTCATTTCCAGAGAAGCCCTATCGGTTAAATTTGAAGAAACATCTCAAAAATAACTTACAATAACACAGGTTTAAAAATAACCTCTCACATTATTATTATAACCTAATAATTAATGTTAAAAATTACAGTAACTTATATAATATAAACTTTTATAATACAAAACATAACACAATGTGTGAATAGGTCTCAGCCATTCATTCACTATAACCTCTACTGACTTTTAGAGCAGGTTAAAAAAAGGTTACAAAGAGCTCCTGGCATCCCCTAAAAGATGCTTCAACCCTCCCAATGTAGTATTATACTGTAGGAGTATAATAATAGCCCCCTCTAGTGATACATCTCTATGATTATTGTTATCAAAATGTCCTTTGTTATGATAAATGTAAACCATAGAGATAATATAAATATAGAGTCATTATAACTAAATAGATATTAAAGTATTGGTTGAATTTTACAAGCATATAAATATTTCTGCGAACAATCGTTGAAACTTCAAAATCTTTTAGTGTAAATCATTTTATTTTAAAATATAAATCTATACTTGAGGTTTGTGTTTTAATTTAATGATTTTTTGAAAATTAATGTATGTACAGCAAGAGATTATAATACCTCTGAAGGCAATTTGCTATTTGCTGAATCGGCATCGCCTTGTCAGATAAATGGGTTAATTACTAGCCTCGACTTACTCCTTGGCCCAAAATTTCCATAGCCTGCCCTCGCCTTTGGCTCGGGGACTAATTTATAGAACTCGTCTGTAAAATTCTATTTTGCTGCCTAGTAGCATAATAATATTACCTCTCGCTTGGTGAAACTCCAGAGCGATATGAGCATCTACTCCCAAACTGTAGTAGTTATTGAGTACTGTTAGAGGTAAATTTGTTTTCCCTTCTTTATTAGGTCTCACTTGGGAATTTTCCTTGACGTCGATGTTCCATCTGTCCAGCTCCACAATTTGACTGTCAAAGATGCTGTGTAAAATTTTTGAAATCGGCTCATCTGTGTAACCCTACAATGAAAACAACGATGAACATTATATCGCGTCCCGGCATTACGGAGGTGACAGTGTTGATTAGAAGGTTCAAGTTTTCGATGTTTTGGAGTCTCAGGATTAACTTATTAAATATGTTTTCTGCGGAAACAAGAAAATTTAAAAGATATTTGTATTACGATATTAAACTACGGGGACACTTAATCTACATTTGTATTACGATATTAAACTACGGGGAAACTTAATCTACATTTGTATTACGATATTAAACTACGGGGAAACTTAATCTACATTTATAATACGATATTAAACTACGGGGAAACTTAATCTACATTTGTATTACGATATTAAACTACGGGGAAACTTAATCTACATTTATATTTAGATATTACACTACGGGGATACCTAATCTACATTTATATTACGATATTAAACTACGGGGGAACCTAATCTACATTTAAATTATGATATTCCACTACGGGAAAACGTAATCTACAATTGCATCATGATATTACACCACAGGGAAACTTAATCTATATTTATATTACGATATTACACTACAAGGAAACCTAATCTGCATTTAAATCACGATATTACACGACGTGAAAACTTAATCAATCTTTCATTGTCGGTACAGTTATTATATCATCGGTAAAAAGATACTAAATTTCAATTCAAACTTCTTAACTCTGTTTTAAATACTAAAGGAAGTAAACTTTGTCGATTTATTTCTTCCTCGTAAATTTTATTTAGGTGAGAATTTTTAGTTTTTTTTAAATTTATAAACAACTGTAACTATCACCTTGCCTTTTACTGCTTAAAAGCCTTAAGTCTCAGTGTTTAGAAATTGACACTTATTCTCACTATCTATAATAATAATATAAACAGTTGTGTCAACTATTCATGTTTTGCAAAACTCGGTAGTATCAAATGATATATAATAATAACCTTCGAATAAGGCTGCTTTTGAAATGTCTGTAACCACTGGGTTTCTTCAGCCAAAGTAGGAGCCGATTTTTCGAAAACGTTATTGGGTAATTACTAAACGTAAATCACTTGGTAATTACTTAGCGTTTTAAGAGGTATTTTTATTTCAGCATCTTATTTCTTATCTTCCAACATTGTGTCTAATGCTTGACAACCATAAGAAACAAGTTATTGACTAAAAATGGTTGAGGGAGAGATGCTAAGAAATAATATACGTAAAAAGATACATTTGGTAACAGCAATATCTTACGACATTAGTCTATACTGAAAACTCGACATATGTCAGCAAAGCAACGTCCCAGTACGGTTTGTTACGTCATCAGGGCTGACAGAACTTGGAACTCCACACACAGGGAACTCCGCTATCAACTCTGATTTAAAAGAACAAGGACTGAGGTATTTACAAAGGATGAGTGGTGTTCTCTTACTGGGTTTCGTAAACCAACCATTCAATGGTGGGTAGTCCTCTTCCAATTATAGGGTTAACCATTTATGTTAATCAAACAAGGTGCTATCAAAAACGTTATTTCAAATGTTTAAAACAATACAAACAGATACATACGCCACCCCATCCAAGGGATCTTGCCAGATCATTCCCTGTTCCTAGTGGTAACACAGCTACAGGGGGCGCCGTCATAAAATTTAACTGATCTATTATTGACAGGACCCAACCTACTGTACCGTCTCCACCACAGGCCAAAACTCGGACATTTGGTACTTTCTTGTACATTTCTAGCCTATAAACAACAAATTATATTTAGATCATGATAGAACCAGGCCCGTAACAAGCCAGAATTTGCAGGGGGCAAATCCCAGAAGAGGGGATGTTTCACACACCTTTAAGGGACTTAAAAACTAAAAACTAATTCATAAGAGGAGGCGACATTTTTTCCAGCGAATATTTTTCCTGTGCTGACATCCTCCCTCTCCTACTGGCTCCTGTCTGGCTACTAGGGCTTGGATAAAGCTAAAAAATATTAAGTGCATACAGAGAAAGCATTTTATTTGAAAAAAATCCAAACCTGTGATTTCAACAGATTTGTATGCTTCAGATTTTTTAAGAGTTCCCAAGTGTCTTTCACGAAATTTTAAAATTAAAAGGGGTATGCATTTTTTGAGCTGCGGGGTATATTATACAATCAATATAAAAAACAAACAGAAATTTTAAATTCATATATAGGATTTACAATTAAATAATACCAAAATGTAATTTAATATTTGTTGACAAATTATTCATTGAATAATGAAACAATTATTATTGTTTCAAGTTTTAGAGACAACACAAGTTTTAGAATGGCATAAAAGGCTTAATAGCGAAACCGTCCAGTGATTGTCAAAACTGGTTTTAAGATACCATTGTTAATACGATGTTCGGTACCCTATGATAACTTAGACCTATGGTGTAAATACGTGACAGGAACTTGAAGCGTCGTTATATGTCAGTACGTTTTGTCTTAGTGTGATGTTGCCAATTTTCACGATTGTCAAGGTTAAGGCCAAGTTATCAGACTATAGAGGATTGAGGAATGTAAACTAGGTAACTGGATGACAAGTGTCTATAAGGAAAGAGAAAGTGGATTGATCACATTTCTGTTTCTTCATCATTTCCTCAACCATGGTTCAAGAAGGGAAAATGGTATTTGGTATTATCAGTATTATATTAATTATTAGTGAGTATTATTGACAGATAGGACCTTATCAGATTCAAATATTCCAAGGGTTGTAGACGAATGTTCTGGAATATAATAAGTGTAAAAGCATGTATTAATATAAGATACTAAAACAATTAAAATTATTTTTAAATTACAATATTTTGAATAGCACACCTAAAATAAAATTATATAACAGATTTGGGCATAGTTTATCCGATGCCTTAATAAAAGTGCATCCTATTAGCCGACTATTTAAAAAAGAATAAGTAGCTAAAAATGATTAGTAAAAATGTAGTTACAACTCACCCCATTTTGGGTCCTCCTTGAGTCAAATCAAACACTTGCCTGGGATTCAGCAACCACTGGAATTTCTGAAGCAACTTTATACCTTGGTTACCACCTGATTTGGGGTTTATGAAGACAAGAAGCGGTCTAGAGTTGGCCGACGGAACTGGCTTGACAACAAAACTAAACTTATTCTCCTGAAAACACAAATCATATTTTAATATCTATAACGCATTGGTTATTTTTTTAGTAACACCCACACGCGTTTTATAAATATATATATATTATATATTAATAATATATATATTATATATATATATATATATATATATATATATATATATTATATATATATATATATATATATATATATATATATATATATATATATATATATATATATATATATATATATTATATATATATATATATATATATATATATATATATATTATATATATAATATATATAATTACAAATGAAAAAGGAAATACTAAAAGTATAACATAACAATCTTTTATAATATAATAACTTACAGGAGGTGAAGCGAAGAGATTTAGAGGGGTTTTGAGAATTTTCGACGTATGTCTTCTTCGTCAGGTAGGTTGGGAAGTCCCGAGTGACTGAGCAGTCACTCGGGACTTCCCAACCTTACCTGACCGAAGAAGACATATGTCGAAAATTTTCAAAACCCCTCTAAATCTCTTCGCTCACCTCCTGTAAGTTATTATTATTATAAAGATTTATATATATATATATATATATATATATATATATATATATATATATATAATATATATTATTATATATATATAAATAAAAATAGAAATTAAAAAAAATATTTTGAGTAATAAAGTACTTATCCACTATTTAGAATATCAGATATTTAGTAGTAGTAAAATAGTTGTTATATTGCCAAATAAATATTTAGTAGCAGTAAAATAGTTGTTATATTGCCAGATAAATTTTTAGTAGTAGTAAAATAGTTGTATAGATAAATTGCAGATAATAGTTAGTACTAGTAGAGTTAAAACATAAGAATGAAACAGTAATAGAATGGCAGATAAATATTACCTGTTTATTTTCCAAGTCTGAGACAGATTTGACTTGCTTCGATAGACTACAGTGAAGCTGATCCTTAGCTGGCAATTTGACTATCCAGTTAGGAGGAACTATGATACTTGCCATATTACCTACAATTTCATAAATTTTATTACTACCTTTGATCATTTTAAGAAGTTAATTAGAGTATACCATAATATTAAAAATTATTGTTTACCGTTTTAAAGACTGCAATTATTTATAAAATATTTGATCCAACAAAACCATATTTTTATAGCCTTTTAACAAAACTATTGTTCGACATACATTATATTTCATTTAATTTAATTTCTTTCAATAATTTATTGTGCATTTTTGTCCATGTACTCTTTATAGTTCATTGTAAGTTTATTGTGTTGGTTTGTTATTTATGTTTTATTATTATTTATCATATCAGTGCGGTCGAATTTTAATGGTAAATTATGCCGAAAAATAGATTGTGGGCCAGAACTACAAGAAATGAGGGGTTTTAAACAAAAATCTGGGATGTGTATGAAGCAATATCTTTCTGGAAAAATTACCGGTAAAGTAAATTTAAAAAAATCGGGTACAGGGTTCCTCGGATCTTTTACTTATCACATCATATTCGCTACGCTCATCCTCCCTAATTTGGGCTCGCATCGCTTAGAATATAAAAATCATCAAATGTCATCTGGCTCGCTTCCCTCGCTCTGAGCTAGTAAATTCTATAGTTTTATTCCCAGTGATCACTGACCAGGCCCAACAAAAATTAAGGATATACTTGTATGAAAACAAATTACGTCATAAACAATTATTATCCAGATAGCACAAAGCACATAAAGATTATTTTTTCAACAAAGTTTCAACTTTTAAGCATATATTTGCAGGGAGCAAGGATGATGACAGACACACACACAACTTTGTAAAAACCACATAGAGGCTTAAAAACGCCTGAAAAGGATAATTCAGGTCACGTTCCGATTTCGCATTTTTTGCAAACCCTATCTTTTTCCTACTCATATACCTACGATATAAATGAGGAAGTGAACAAATTTATAATGAATAAATTAAAAACTTTATTAAATTCGTTGAAAGTAACTTTTAACAATTAATAATAACAATTAAAAGTAAAACAATGATTATAAAGTTTTATTTTTTTGTGAAATGTTTAAGATTGACGCTACTTTATTTGATTTTTTGTCATATCTTCTTATGGTGGCTAGAAATAACCAAACAAATATACTTATACAAATAGAGCGGTAATCACCTAGATCGCATTCTTCCTGTTTGAGCTCATCGTCTCTAAAGCATGAGTCTTTATTATGGTAGGAAATTTTACACCACGAACAGCTGATTACCATCGGGTTGTTGCAGGAGAAAGACAGCTTAGATTGAAATGCCTGGAATTTGAACAAGATAAAGATTCAAATACGTAAAGGCAAGTCTCGCGACTTGCCTAAATAAACTTATGCAATATTTTAGTTTCTAGAATATCTTGTAGTGAGGTATTCTATAACAATAAGTATATATATATATATATATATATATATATATATATATATATATATATATATATATATATATATATATATATATATATACATACATACATATGTATATGTATATGTATATATATATATATATATATATATATATATATATATATATATATATATATATATATATATATATATATATATATATATATATATATATATATATATATATATAGATGGGCCCTACAGGTTAAATTGTGAAACATCGACAAAGTAACCTGACCCCCTTCGATTATAAATACAATCAATTAATCAGTACAAAATTACAAGTTATATATGAGAATGCTAATCATACAAATCAAAACACAAACAATGTGCGGGAAGACAAGATCAATTGATTTATTATAACCTTAACTCACTCTTGAAAGAGGTTTCAATGAGGTTACACAGAGCCCCTGAGAGCCCCAAAAAGATGTTTCAGGCTTATCAATAAATTGGGATAGGCTATGCCCCGTCTAGTATATATCTCTATGTATTCGATCATTAATATAATCAAATAACTAGAACAAAATTATAGTATCTTAAATAGTATAACGTTTAAACTATACATCAAAATACCAACAATGTGCGGGAAGCCGAACAGTGAGCCTTCGAGTGCCGAAATAAAAAGGCACTTGGAGCTATATTATTTACTTTTCATGAAAATTGGATAATATGACATAGCAAATAATGCTAATTCTATAGTTATTTTTATCCTTAAATTATCTAATAATTTATAACCACCATTTGTATCCCGTGAACTCTTTATAGAAGTGTTTAAGTAATTAAATTAATTAATTAAATTAATAAAAGTGTTTAATTAATAACTTTATGAAGAGAAGCATGTGAGATGAATATGAGCTTATGAGATAATTTTAAACATATAAAGGGGATGACGCGCTTAAAGTTATTAAAGTCATTTTGCCATTTAATAAAGTGACCCCATTGAGGATAAAAAAATAGAGAGGAATCCATCACAAAACAAATCGTACATGCTTGATGCGAACTGCCCATGCTTATAATAATTACATTAACTGCACAGGTCTTAAATTAAGAGACAGAATTACCTTCCGACTAAAGGTTTCTTATTGTAGGTTATAAATAAATAATGAAAAGTAATATTCTTTATTTTGCTTGTTACCACTTCGTTTCCTAATTTTTATTGAAAATACAAAGGTTGGTCATTTAAATGTTTAATTTTCCTGTAAGAATTAATGTACATGTTAAACTCGACGTATTATATTATTATAAACTGCGTCTCGCACCTTTTGCTATAACCTTTCTAAGAAAGGTAAGTTCGCTTCTATTTCTACACCTCATTAGACGTTCATGGGGTCAGTTAAGTTCCCTTATCGCGTCATCCCCTTTGATCAAGATCCTTGTATTTAACATATGTTAAGGTTTTTTGAAAATATTAAACTAAGTTTCGAGCTAGAATAATATAAGTGTTATAAAGAGTTAAAAAATGTTAAAAGTATAAAAAATGTAGAAACAATGTAAATATCGTTTGCTATCAATGAATTTAGGAAGAAGAAAACGAAAGTAATGACATAAGAAAGTACAATCATGTTTTACATATATTTAGCATCCGTTAAGGTTTAAATTTAAGTTTGATGCAGAAATTTGTGTCCGATAATAATAAAAATGCTAATAAAGCTGAAAGATACATGTAAATTAGCATTAAAAGGGCGCTTAAGGAAGTTGGATAGTTGTTATAAATATTTTTATTATTATTAATTTCTAATAATTAAGAGTTGATGTTACATAAATTTTAATAAAAGTTAATCATGTTTGAAGTTATGTTGATGGACACAAGATTTTGCGAGTAAGAGTATTAATGATTTTATGTGTCATACATTGTCGCTATAGCGATGAATTTAAATTTCATCTTTATTATTTTATTTGTTATTGTTTACTTTCTTGTCAAATTGTAATAAAAAGATAAGTGTCACATTAAAAGGCATTGAAGAAACTAGTCTTTCCATTATTATTAGTTATAGCCAACTTGGGATCAGGGCACTTGGTAGCAGAGCGTGGTTACGATCCACGGACCTCTGGGTTATGGGCCCAGCACGCTTCCACTGCGCAGTAGAGGCATCTAAAAGGTATAACAATTTGAATCCTTCGCAAAATTAGTATAATGAATCTGAGAAGAGGCGCATGAGAGGTGAACATCAGCTGGTAGAATCACGTTATATAAATAAGCTATGACCTTATAACAAATCTACCTTACATCTACCACTGACCTTGCCGCACTGTCTACATTTCCCTTTTTCACTCTTTCGTTTAACCCAATGATGTAAAACAACAGCTTTTTCACGATATTGCCTTATTTGAGCTTCTCTGAACGTAGGCCTGCATGTATTTCTCTCTTCGTCAGTTAGTTCTGAGAAACACCGTGTATGGGCCTCCGTCTTACAAACCGTGCATCTCACTCTTGGACCAGATCTCTGCAATATTTGATCAAAGTTTCTTTATAGTCACTATTAGGTACAACTATGAAACCTACTAATGATTCAGCTAGTAGAAAGGCTATACCATCTTTAAAAGGCAATTTTTTAAAAAGAAAAGCAATCTTTTAAAGGCAAGTATCCTACATCTTTAAGAAATTACGAAACAATAATAGAACATCATAAACACATCACGCGTTGCCTTAGTAAAAATTACTAATGCTAGGGTTCGAACAACTCCTTGAGAGGCATGGTTGTTTATCCATGAAGTGATACCTTAACATCATTATCATCAGCTAAATGAGTTCACAAAAATTCTAAGTACAAAGTTCACAAGAGATCAATCTATAGAGCTTAATAGATGTCTTAGAGCATATTATGATATTTTTGATTTACATTTATTTATCTACTCGTTCCAATTTCTGTCTAGAAGAAAATAAAATTGTTAAGAGGAAGAAAGCTTAAAACGTATTATACTATGCAGTGTGCATAACAATAATATGTTTTCCTAGAATACATTCAATGGTTATTAAAACGCAATGAAGTTTCCTCCTTAGGATGAGTATAAATTTATTTGAAGTAAAAATAGAGAAGTCAAATCAGGTGAGGGGATGAGTGTGGATACTTTCTATCAGGATTTATTCCCTGATGAATGTTTTCTTTGTCCCCAGCAATTTAGGTAATCCAGGGTAAGAAATTTGAAGTAATATCAAATAAAGATAAATTTTTGCTAGTTGTAGATTACGTATATTACTTATATACGATAAGGAATATATCTTTAATTTCAGATAGTCAACGAGTAACTCAACAAATCAGTTTTTTGAATTCTAACCGAGCATTGAGATTCGGCCAAGGTGCATGTATCACTGGACGATGATATAGATGTCCAAATATGAACCGAATTAACTGCATTATCAGACCAGTTTGGTGTTGTCCTATCCATTGATTCACTCCCCGACATTCTGATGCTTCTCTGACTTCATTCCACTTTCCTGAAAATACATTAACAATACATTGGTATATAATTTTATGCCGAATATAGGGATAGAAACACACGATGTGGCCGATTCTAGTAGGTCTAAGGTTGTCAACCAACTATTGGACTTTCTTCTGTTATATTCAAGTTTTACAAAACTATGACATTCTAACTTGACCTATTATTATATTTGTACGCTTCAGCTTAGCGCATAAGTTCTTGTCATTCGAAAATCAAACTTTGATACAACGTGACACTCAGATAATATAAGTTATATCAGAAGATAATAATTTAAAAGAGAAAAAGAACTTAAGAAGAGAAAAAGAGGCTTATTTAAGGCTCTTATGGAAATAATTCAAAATTATATTATTTGTTTACAATTTAATGAATTTTACATATAAATCTATAATCAATTTATAAATAATAGTTATTTATGCCATAAGGCTGAGAAGTGTGTCTTTATGTCACGGCAATTAGATTTACGGGAAAAATTGCCAAGACATAAAGACATTCTCAGCCCGATGGCATACACTATTTTTTTTGAGGTAGCACTCATTAAATAAACTGCGGTATATACTTAATTGAAAAAAAAAACAAACGTCCAATTAACTCCATATTATCGTCGTCATTGAATTCATTCATAGCTTCACACTTTTACTCAAAAATGTAAAAGCTTTACAAATAAACACACAAAAATTGTCAATTAGAACAACTTTTATAACGAAAAAAAATTAGACTACGAACAAAAACAAACAAAATGAACGTTTTTAAAAAAATCATGAAGGTTTTACACAGATTGTTTTTTGAACACGCTACATTACAGTAATGGCGGCAATATATGAATTACTTTTACGTCCTGGGAGTTTTTTTTACATTCATTATTGTCCTCGGAGGTGAAAAGTACTAAATAACCTCCTATAACAATAATGATTGGCTTCTCATCCTAAAAAACGGTCCAATAAAGTGCTCAATTACGTACTACCTCAAAAAATATTATTATATGACGATGAATAACGTAAATGCATTTCAATAAAATTCGTGCGCGGAAGTTCACAAACCGAGCAAATTTTCTTTTAACTGCGTGCTTTTTTGCTCAAAATCCATATTATGCATAAGTTTTCGGTCCGGTCTATTTTCGAAAGTGGAAATCCAGGAAACAAGTACACCCAAGCGGTCACCCATCTAGGTAGTGACCTCGCTCAAAGCTGCTTAACATTAGTGATCCAACTAAAACCATAGATATACCATTTTATTATCGTATTGTAATAAAAGTTAGTAGATTTAATTATGGCATAAATTTAAAATTAAATACCTTTTGTCCTAAATTTAAACTCAATTAGATATTTGTTTATTAAATGATTTTTTAAATAACGTTTACATGTAGTTCGATAAAAATTGAACTGATATCAATAATACAACGAAACTTCGCGACTTTGTTGATCCTATATAGTACTACAATCCTGCCGAAGTTTACATTGCTCTTATCACTATTTTGTGTTATATGAGCAAATTGTTGCTGAGTCATCAAAATAATTTGGATGGCTAAAACTATTTGGCTAGGATTTATTTTATACCAAACAGCAATTCTCTTGCATAAGCAAACTGGGAGCTACGATGATAACAGACACACACACCTACAGCCAGACAACTTTGTAAAAACCTTTCAGGAGCATGAGATCTTAAAAACATCTGAAACGCATGATTCAGGGGAAATTCCATTTTCGGATTCTTAGTGCAGACACAATAGTTTTCCTGGTATAAATAAGGAAAAAGTAAAAAATACCCTTTTTTAAGCCCAAATAATTAGTTATCTAATATTTTATTTAAATTCTAAAAATACAATTTCATATTTTTACTCTACATAGATCAAAAAGCTTGAAATAGTTATTTATAATAACTAGCTTCCTTAGCACCAATGGAGTAAGGAAGGATATTATTTTACAGACAAGGAATCACATAAAACTCCTGATGCGAAGCCAAGGGATTTATGTGTTTAACTCCCGAGGAAAAGCCGAGTTGTTATGACTATTAACAGATAATTATTATTGCGAGGGGAAAACTAGCATTTTAATCCTAAGGTGCAAACAAGATTTTATGTCTAGACGTTGAAGCCATTTAATAATTGTTATATTCTTATTTTTATTCGTTTTGCTATATTTATATTTTAAATTTGTATTTCGGACCACCCTCATAAATTTTGGGAGGCTGTGGATCCAAAAACCTTTTTTTACTGCTCCAAACAGCTTCTTTTGACCTAAAACGGATTTTGAACCCACAAAAAACTTTTGGTCTGGTCCCTATTATGAATTTTTACGTGCCGCCCCCGAGAAAGTGTTACAAAATTTATCGGCCTCTTTATAAATTTAGAGAAAACCACCCCCAAAAAAATATATAATTAATATATTTTAATATATTAAATGGCTTTATGTCCAATAATAGGAAACACTTATACTCCCAAGGGAGTGATTTTTTAGTCCTCGAAAAAAGGGCCAATAGACTTTATACACTGTCTGGAGATAAACTTATGTTTTGACTATTTATCTAGATTAAAAATAATCTTTTAAACTTAAATAATATAATGCAGAATATTACTATCCAGCCCACGTTTAAAATGCCAATGACGTAAAAATGCGTGCCATATACTGTCGTATAAAATGATGTAATAAATTTTCAAGTGTTTTATAATTAATTATTTTTTATTCACTCTTCGTAGCTAAAGTTAACATTTATGTAAACTTATTATGTAATACGTTTAAATTAAAATTAATAATTCAAAGTAGAAACATAAATTCTAGCAATTTTTTTAAAATTACGAGCTATTAGACGGGGAGTGATAATCACTCCCCGTCTAATAGGACGAGGAGTGATTAAGTGGACTAAGATCTAGGTGGATTAAGATATTCTCTTAATCCACCCTGTACCGCCTCTCACATTAGATCCATCAATTTTATTATCATCACAATTTTTTAAAACAATAAATTTATAATAGGATTTTTGATGATTTCTTTTAAACACACACACACACACATATATAAATAATATATATATATATATATTTATTTATTTATTTTTATCACACTATTCGGATTGAAAGCATTGTTACCATAGGTAATTGCAGCCGTTAATGGATAAAATTATTAAAATTATTATTCTCTGTGTGATTATAAAAGTAGAGAGTAATCATAAGCAATGTGTAATGAATTTAAATTTATGCAGTTTTCCCTAGAAAAATGTTTAGCAATTCAAACTATTTCTTTGTTACTAACACACATTTACTAACTTAAGTGTTTTAAAAGTTTATTAGCATTTCCCTTACCATTGAAACAATATTATAATTCCGTAAATTAAATACTACTTTACCTGTAACGAGTATATCGGCCCACCATCGCCAGGAAGTGAGCAAAATATTTTGTATAATATGGTATTTAACGTATATGGCCTTGGTAAAGTTCATACTCCTGATATATTTATTATTAACTGGCAGCATTGTTAATTAGTTTGTTAATTAGGAGAAAGGTAAAACTGTCATAATGGAACTAAAATACGGCAGCAAGGCCTTTATGACATTACTTATCTTTTAAAATGATCTTACAGTTTAGATCATAGAGATGTTATTAACAGACGAGTCCTATCAGTTGCATTCGGTAACATCGAAAAAGTACTAATAGTAGTAATTTCTTTGGTTATTTATTAAACACATGGATTTCATTATGAATTTATTTACCTCTTTCTTATGATATTTCATCAAAATATTGATTTGGCAGTATTATGCTGTCTGCTGTCGATTTTTTTTTCGAACTTTATTGGTAAAATAAATTTATTTTTGAGCTTAAATTCAAGTCACGGTTTGCCGTAAAAAACGCTGCTTGTGATATTGGTTCTTCGCCTTCCCATATACGAGCAGTGTATTTTCTTTTTCTGTGATTCCTTGCCGTATTTTTCTTGCTTAATAAAAACACTAACCGAACACTTATTTTGTTAGTTAAGTTATAAATACCCGACAAAATAAGGAAAGAATAATTCATGTTTTAAAAATATTTAAAATACTAACTAGGAATAAAAAAGAAACGAATATTGATAATGATTCTGAAGAATGGCCAACCAACACAAACAAATATCCATAAGAAAATACAAATCTATATTTAGATTTAAGTTATTATAACAAATTATTTTAATGATAAAGATCTTTATTATAAGTCTTTATATAAGTTCCTCGGTTCTATTTTATAGATATTTAATACTTTTTACTGTTCAGTTTTGATTGTATTTTTATAACAATTTTTGGTTTATTTATTCATTACCAATATACTTTACGACCAATGTCTGCCAATACTAATGAAGTAACAAAAGTATGTAATGATGTTTGAGAACAGGCTACGTTTAAATAAAACCAGAAAAAACTTAGAGATGCAATGGGATAACCAGTGAGAAAAAGTTATATCTTTTAATATCAGTATAGGTGTTGAATCCCGCGTTGAACCCCTACCGTATAGACCAGGCCTGGGCAAACTACGCCCGCGGGCCACATGCGGCCCGCGGCAAAATTAAAATGTTTGGAAAAATAAAAAAAATATAAAATAAAAAAAATATTAGGTATATAAGCAAATAAAATATTTAATTCAAAATTATTATGAAAAGTTAGATACAAAGATAAGGAAAGAATGGATTGCTACTTTAACTTTAAAGTTTGGAGAAACAAAAACTAGTGAGATAAGAAACAATTACATAAAGAGCGGCCGCCTTTTATATCAATTCTCATTGTCGAATTTTAATTATTTCAGCGAATTTTTATTTTAACAATAATAAGATAAAAAAAGCTATTATGCCTTCTGTGAATTGCCGAAAAGAAGTTGATGAAATACAATCCCTTTGATCTTTTATTTCATAGGAATACTTTTTAAAATTATTTTTACACCTAGTATTGTAGCAAAGTTTGTCTTCAGTTATATTTCCAGATCTGACGAAGATAATCCGTTTTGTTTTTTTCCGTTCAGTGCTAAAGATCCCTAATTCTTATTCTTTGAGAATAAATTTGACTTTAGGAAAACACAAGCGTCACTGCAATTTGTTGCGGGATTAGTATACTTTAAAATTTAAGGAATGCGGCCCACGACTGGCTATAAAAAGACTAAGCGGCCCTTTGCTAGAAAAGTTTGCCCAGGCCTGGTATAGACGTTTGCGGGGTTCAACTCCGAAAACAATTATAGGTGTTCAACACCTCGTGTAGACGAGGTGACTATTTTCATGTTTAAATACATCAGTTTCATGTTTAAATGCATTAGTTTCATGTTTAAATATAAAAACTGCATCGTCTATTTATTACAATAGATGTTGAACTTTAAACATTTGCCACTATGAGGCACCTAGAACAATTCAATGTAAGTTTTTAAATTTCATTATTATTTATGACCTTCATATGATGATGATGTTTAAAATCTGACTAAAAGAGTAGTTCATTGTTTTATTGTATTTATTGTGTTAAAGGATTTAATTTAATTATCCACGGCCTCCGTCTTGAAGGCTTTTCATGGTGAGTTAATACTGAATGACGAATTAGGGACCATTTGTTTCATTTATTCATGACATAGATAAAAGTCTAACTCATTCTTAAGTAATGCACAAGAAATAAGAGACAAATGCCTCCTATCAGGTTTTATATCATAGAGATCATCATTAGAAGGGCTCTGTCGGTTGAAATTAAAACATTGAAAAAGTAACCTAAACACCTTTAATTATTAATGTAATCAAATAGAACTTACATAGTAGAACTTTTAAAATGCAAAACAAAACACAAATAACTTGTGAAAAGCAGACCGTAATAACCGTTATATTAGAGGAGGTTTCAATGAGGTTACACAAAGCCCCTGAGAGCCCCAAAAAGGTGTTTTAAACCTCTCAATCATAGATATTATTACTAGAGAGGTCTTATAGGTTAAATTGTGAAACATCGAAAAGTAACCTGACCACCTTCGATTATAAATACAATCAATACAAAATTACAGTAACTTATATAGGAGAATGTTAAAAATACAAATATAAAAATAAACAATGCACATACTGACTGTTCCTTCATTGTATATTTTTGAAAATATCAAATTAGTTAGATTAAATTTGCATAAATATTCAAAGCATGAGAATATACATAAATACAACACAAGGAACAAGAATAAAATAGTAGTTAAAAAGCATAAAACTAACTTTTATAAAAATACTACAGAGTATAATAGTTCTGTTTTTTACAATAGTCTACCTGAAAACATAAAAGAAATAAAAAAAGATGCACAATTTATTAAAAAGACCAGAGAATTATTAATCTCTTCCACTCTTTACAATGTTAAAGAATTTTTTAAAAAGTAATTTTTAATTTATCTTTTAATTTTAGTAATTGAAAACAGATATTTATATGGTTTTATTAATTTTCTTAACTGTAATTTTTTTTATTTTTATTATATAATTTTTGAAAGTTATGATCTATTTTGACGCATGCTTGTACTTCTATGTTTAAAAGCAAATAAAAGTTTTTTCTGATTCTGATTCTGACAATGTGCGGGAACCATTAATAAAAAAAAACATTAATTATAACCTTAACTCCATCTTGAAGGAGGTTTTAATGAGGTTACACAGAGGCCCTGAGAGTCCCAAAAAGATGTTTCAGGCTTCTCAATGTAATAAGTTAGGCTATGCCCCTTCTTTTCTTAAATCTCTATGCATTCACCATGTAACTCACTGAAACCATTGAGATATAATACTAGAGAGGGTGTACCTTATCTCAATGCATTCACAGGCTTAAAACATCTTTTTGGGGCTCTGAAAGTTGAGATTATGATAATCGTCGGCTATTCGTAAATTATTTATGTTTTGTTTTGTATCATAAATGCACTTATCTATAAGTCACTGTAATTTTGTTCTGTACACTTAATTATTTAATAATAATGAAAGGTGTACTTTTTTTGATGTTTCAAAATTCGACCAATAGGGCCCTTCAGTAAATATATAGTTCCGAGGTACCCCGTACCTCGAAATTTTTCCTGGCCCATCAGATTCGCTACGATCATCCTCCCTACTTCAGATGCGCTAAATTTTTACCGCAACACGTCTACGGACTCACTTTGCTTGTCTTCAGATAGTAATTGCATTATTCCCAGCAGTCACCCATTCAGGACCTGACCTCACTCGATGCTGCTTAACTTTAACTATCAAACAACAACCGCAGATATACTAAAATTATTGAAACGAAACTTTGTATACTTATTGGTTGCGTAAAGAAATACACTTGTATTAAATTTTAACGCAATTAGATTAATTTTCAAATTTTGACAATTTTTTAAGAAACATATACAAGACATACAATAAAAACTAAACTAATGCTGATAATGTGATGAGACTTGGCAGATATGATAGTCTTATACATGACTACATGCGTGCCACATCTCGAACCGATCGACAAATTTCCGCGTTTTATGAATTTTCTGAATTTTTGCTGAGCCATTATTAAGGGTTTAATGACGTCATAAAACATTATTTTCCGGATAGCACAACTACACCTATACTCTGGTTTTTCTACTAAGCTTCAACTCTATAGCATACATATACACCGGGAGATACGATGATAACAGACACACACATACACCCACATAAACCTTTGTGAAAACAACTTAGGAGGTCTTAAAAACACCTGAAACGGATAATTCTGGTGACATCCTGGTTTCGAATTTTTTGCCAACACAATACTTTTCCTTTATATCTCTGATATAAATAAGGAGAAGTAAAGAATTGAAATAGGCTATTAATATTATATAATTACACTGAATAATGGGAGCATTAATTCTACAATCGATATACGGCTCAAACTGCAGCTGACTGTAAGAATAATTAAGGCCATATGTGAGTTATTACTGAGCATGATTCAGTAGCACAAACAAAGTCTCGTATGATTAGATAATACAAGCAATTTAGCAATATTTTTTTACTGATTCCTCAACAAAAATAAAAAACATATTATATCTTTCCCCTTGAATATAAAATGTATACTTTCTCTCTTAACTGCCCTTTTGCTCAAATTTTCTTAACTCAGCACTAGAATTTTATTAAACTCTGTTTAACCTTTTTCTATCATATTAGTATTAATAATATATTTTTATTACTCCTTTATTTATTCATTTATTTATTTATTTTTTTGTACAAACTTATTTGAATGTGTATTTGAATATAATTAATTTATATGTTTACTTAATTTAACATTCTCACTCTTTTTTTGTTTTTAGTTAATTTTTTAAATACTACTACTTTTTTGATTGTGTTTTATAAGCAATTTCTACACTTTCATTTTATTTCCTCTTTAAACTTTTAATGTTACTTGTTTCCTTCATAATTTTCTAACTTTTAATTTTTTTTTTAATTTTTTTTCCTACAATTTTTATTCCATATATTTTTAATCACATTTAAAAAATATTACTATACATTTATATTTAATTCTTTTTTTTTACAATTTTTAATTTTTTTGTATTTTACTTTGATTTTATATTTATTATTTTATCTTTATATATTATTTTTAATGCTGTTTTTTATTCTTTTGATTTTTTTTCTTCCTTTTAGAATAATGGCTAATAGTATTATTATAAATATTGTATGATATTTTGTAATTAGTATGTTGCCTAATTGTATTTCTTTTTGTTATGTTATTTTTTATGTAACTGGTATAAAATACCGTGAAAAAGAGATTTAAAGATTTAAAGATTTAATATTTAGACCGTATGTTCCAAGTAAGGCAAAGAAAGTGTTTTCAGTTTTACTTATTTATACCTTAGGTATAAAGGAAAAGTCTTGCGTTAGCATGAAAATCCGAAACCAAGATTTCACCTGAATTATCTGAATTAGATGTTTTTAAGACCTCCTGAGTAGTTTTCACAAATAAATAAAACAAGCTGCCTCATATGGAACCAAGCTTCCCTTTCTTAATTTTGTATTCATTTTTTCACGGGCGTGTAGTCCATGACGAATGCCACATGCTCCCGGCTGTTTAATCGGCTGTACAGTCGAGTGTATAATAAGCAGTACAGTAGTCGGCTGTAATGTAGGGTATATACTTGTAAAGAGTCGCATCCCCTCTCTCCCTAGGAAAAACTTTTTCAGCGGAAGTCCGTTAAAGGGATGCAAAACATCGCCCATTCTGGGAATGTTTTGACCTCCTGTAGAAGTTCTAGTTGGCTATGGGCCTGTGGCAGTATAGCCAACTGTATAGTAGTCTACATTGTCGGCCGTACTGTGGACTTTATAGTTGGCAGTATAGTCGGCTGTGCAGTAAACTGTATAGTCGGCTGTGCATTAAGCTGTATAATCGGCTGTGCAGAGGGCTGTGTATAGTCAACTGAGCAGTGGGATGTATAGTTCACAGTATAGTCGGCTGTGCAATGGGCTGTTAAGTTGGCAGTGTTGTAGCCTGTATAAAGCTTAGATACAATTCCAACTTCTTTCTCTTCATTTAAAATATTAAAATACAAAGAATTGTCACTAAATTCATTTTCTAATAAAAATATTCGTTCTTTAATATAATCTAAATAATGGCGTAACGTTCTTTTTAATATCTTTATTTTTCTTATCTTACTTCTCAGAAAATAATATGAAACAGTTCTTGCAAAAAAAGTCTTTGAGGTCATCTTTGGCTTAAAGAACTTTAAAATAGCACTAAGACATTATTCTCGGAACATTTCTTTAAAAAACCGATTATCAAACAGTTCTAATACAGTAACTAATATCAAACAGTTCTTGCAAAAAAGTCTTTGAGGTCATCTTTGGCTTAAAGAACTTTAAAATAGCACTAAGACATTATTCTCGAAACATTTCTTTAAAAAACCGGTTATCAAACAGTTCTAATACAGTAACTAATATCAAACACTTCTTGCAAAAAAGTCTTTGAGGTCATCTTTGGCTTGAAGAACTTTAAAATAGCACTAAGACATTATTCTCGGAACATTTCTTTAAAAAACCGGTCACAGGGTACCTCGGAACTTTTCCTCATCACATCGGATTCGCTACTCAAGAGGTCTTAAAAACACCTGACACTGTTAATTTCGATGACATTCCGGTTTCGGATATTTTTGCAAAAACAATACATTTCCTATAAACATACGGAATAAATGAGGATAAGTAAAAAAAAGTGAATACAAATAAATATAAAAGATGTACATAAATGAATATAAATAAGTGAAATATTTCCAAATCTTGGTCTAAGAAAGGCTAAAATGTTTGCAGTTGGTCTGGTTGACCGCCAGATTGACCTTGACACTCCACTAAATGTCAAATTATAATATTAGTGGAAAAAATACAAATATATCTACTGTTTGTTTGTTTTGTATTTATTGCAGATCTGATGAAATTCTTTCTTAATAGTCCTTCATAAGTAAATAAATAAGTCAATGAATTCTATTGAAGAAATATATAATAGTATTGTTATAGTTTAGTTTTGATCGATTGACTGCATAGGCGATTCTAAGGGGGGCTAAGGAGGCTTTAAAAATATGTATAGAAAATAAAAATTAAAGAAAAAAGAATATGCAGTTATAAATATATTTTTTTTATTCATCAATAATCTTTCTAGATAATTATTATTATTAAAGAGGAAAAGAAGTAATATTGGCGAGTTAATTATATTTGATCTTATTATAAAATACAGTTTATAGTTTATTAAAATACAGTTGACGGGTTAACAATCGTGATTGTTATGGTTGATTAACAGCCCGCTAAGAATCAGTGAGAAAAGGAATTATATAGGTCTACGCTTTTATCTCCTAGGAATTGGGTCAGAATTAAAAACTGGAAGGCTCTCCCTCGCTGAGATTTTAGGCGGGCTGTCAACTTATTAAACCAAAAAATTATTGTAGTGACTAACAATAACTACATCATTTTTTAGTCTCAGTGAAGACAATAAAACCATTTTTAAACTGCACCAATTTTTTATTGTCAAAAATTCATAAACATGGGTAATCGCCACTTTTTGGCCACCACAAATATAGCAGTTTGTCGCGTTAGTAGTGCATAAGCAAATTTCCCATTGTATTGGTCGAAAAACAAGATGATTTGTTTACATGAAGTTACATATGTGAAATGAAAATACGAACTAACGCTTAAAATGTAACTTCGTAATTGTCTTTAACATAAGAAGTAGATGTTTATTAAATTTCATACCAATCAAACTTTTGTAAAAAGTGTCGACTCTATAGCATTAGTCGATAATGCGATAATAACAGACACATACAAACAGACAGACAACTTTGTGAAAACCACTTAGTAGGTCTTAAAAACACCTAAAACTTATTCCAGTGACACCCTGGTTTCGGATTTTTTTTTGCAAACACAATACTTTTCAACTATATCACTTTACACCTATATAGGTGGAAAAGTAAAAATATAGGGTACAATCTAAATTTTCAAAGATAGGTTTCGTAGATAAGTGCCATCAGGTCGCTGTGCCATATACATTATATTTTAATGTATAAGACAAAAATTTAAAAAAAAGATGTATAAGATCAGTGGCGTAGCCAGGATTTAATTTCGGGAGGGGCTGAATGTTAAAAATTGTATATATATATATATATATATATATATATATATATATATATATATATATATATATATATATATTATATATATATATATTATATATATTATGTATATATTTGTATATTATTCATGTTTTTAAATTATTTTTATATCTTTCAATTTCATTGTATATTTTTATATATATTTATATTATAAGTTTATTGTTAAAAAATATATGTTATGTAAATTTATTATTTTTATATATTTTTTATAGGTTTTTTTTTTTCTCACATTTATTGCGGGATTTAGGTTATGTAAAAAATTTCGGGGGGGCTAAAGCCCCCTCAGCCCCCCCCTGGCTACGCCACTGTATAAGATAAAAATTTATCATATACGGATTAAAAATTAAAAGGAGGTATGCTTTTGGACCTCCCTGTATAGTATAACGTTTCTAAAGAGCATATAAAATATTATCAGCACAGTGATATCGAGAATTATTTTTCCCGCCGGAAGTTAAGTTCAATGTGGAAGTCACTTCGATTAGTCGAATTGATATATTCTACTTACCCAATGAAAACCAACAGCGTAAAGTAATTAGCAGTTGGTTCCACAATCAAAATATGTAATTAATGTCGTTAACGTATGGTTGCAATTTGCCGCTACAGGTCGTATACCTATTGATGTCATAAATATTAGCGATAAGGTGTTCATTATCCAAATAACTTACTAATATTGATGTATTCTCCATTTTCAATTTAATTATTATTTAGCCTAATGTGTATGCTATTGCCTCCCCATTGCTTCCTTGATTACAATAATTAATCGACTAAATAACTTAAAATATTTTCTATACGGTCACATAACATCAAAAGGTCACCTTGGTGTTCTGTCCAAAGTTTCGAGCTGAGTAATTATTTGCTGTTAAAATTTAACAAACATTAATATACTGAATAACTACTATGTCTACCATACTCGATAAAAAAATTAAAGTAACTAGCGTCTAAAGGATAAAACACAGATACATTTTGCATTATTGACAAAAATATTTTTTACTTTTACTTACAAAAATGATGGTAGAAGAGAGATTTCAACTAGCACTGGTAAAAACAGAATTACAAGTCTCGTGCGATAATAAACGACAGAGAATCACTCACAATGTTTTAACTAGATGAAACCATACAAGTATAATCCTTTGTAATTTAATATAAACACTATACGATCTATTCGTCTCTTGTTTTCATAAAGTAAATAAGCTCTAGACACGTGAACCGAAAGCCGGTACACTCCAACGACTGGTTTAAGTATCACCTTTTCGTTCAAAAACACAGGAAAAAGGAGGGAGTGGGAGAAGGTAACAGTACCGTCAGTGGGCTATAGACCGTGGACGCCCACTAAGCAAAGTAACCTTGTTAACAACCAAGTAACCGCAGCTATCAAACTCTCGTTAAAAGAACTAATAAAATAGTTATTAAGAATTACAAGTGTCGCGAAAAGAACGATTCACTGACTGGGTCTAATAAATGAGGATTTAGAACGTTTGGGAATCTCTTTGTTGGATCGTCCTTGGGTTCTCTTGTCCCCTCTCATTCTGTGTTAAGTCGACGTTCTACTGTTGTCAACCCGTTAGTGATTTTTTGTCTACGGAGCCTAAACTAGGGTCGGGATAAAAACGGATTGTCCAAAATATGCATACCAATTAATACGGCCGACTGGAAACCAAATAGGTACCTCAATGGTAACCTTTGACATAAATGACACGATAAACTGATCGTTCTTCATAACTTGCTAACTGACCTGTTTAACAATTCAGAATCTTGTTGTCACTCATGTTTTTTCCCTGACCGTGATTGCTATTAATTTATAGTATTGCAATGATTATTCTTGAGAAAATTGACTAAGTTGATGCAACCACAATAGAATAATTGTATTTTAAATGTGAAACATTATATAAATAATAATTTTAGAATACATGAATATTATTACATTTAGTGGCATTAATTAATATCAATAGTTGCTACAGCACTTGCCATAAGGCTGAGCCATGTCTATCATCTATAGTAAAATTTAATTGGAATAATAATAATTAAATCAATAAATTAAAAGTTTTTCGCCTAAAAGTCGTTAAACCCCCTTTTATTATTTACTTCGACTGTTTACGTTATTTACATCATTTTACGTCACTTTAGTTCTAAAATGAATAAATTTCATTCAGGTTTGTCATAGCCACTCTGCATGTGCGTCATTAGGGAATTTTAGCATCTCTGCGTTTCTCTAAATATTGAAAGTACAAGCTGCGACTATGCTATTTCTAAGTAGATAAACAGTTTTGTTTAATAAGCTCTGGGCCACTCAAAGGATCTTAAAAAACATTTATTGCCGATTTTTTTTTGAGTTCGGGATAAAATAAAATGCGTAAGTGCCTTACGCATTCTATTTTACGTTCGGGATAAGATAAAATGCGTAAGTGCTTTACGCATTCTTATCTTATCCCGAACGAATCTGGTAGAATCTGATGTTTTTTGTGGAAACTGTGCCAGTGTCCGCTAAAAACATTAGATTCAAATGCGGTTCTAAAAATCCTAATGCAAGATTCCAATAATAGATTCAATACAATTCTAGATATATATGTATGTAAGATAGATTGTAACCTAGATATCCTATTAAAATTTAAGTAAGACCTTTCAATGCGAATTAAAAAATTCCAATCTAAAGTTTCTTATGCAAGATTTCTAAATATGGTACTAATTTATTTATTTATTAATCTTTTAATCGAAATCAGAAGAAATCGAGATCGAATTAAGAAGATTTGAAGTCCAATATCCATAGAGATAAATACTAGAGGGGACATGGCCTATCTTAATACCTTGAGAGGCCTGAAACATCTTTTCAGGCCAGGGGCATTCAGGGGCTCTGTGGTACCTCATTGAAACCTCTTTTAAGAGTGAGTTAAGGTTATAAAAAATCAACTGTTTTCGGCTTCCCGCACTTTGTTTAAATTTTAATTTGTATTTTAAACGTTCTTCTACATAAGTAACTGTAATTTTGTACTAATTATTTAATTATATTCATAAGCGAAGGTGGTCAGGTTACATTTTAGGTGTTTCAAACTTAACCTATAGGGCTTCTCTAGTAATATATCTCTATGGTAATATACTAATGCGTTTCTAAAAATTCTTATCATAGATTTTATAGTGATTATATAGTTTCAAATCTAGAGATTCTCATTTAAGAATAAATAATATTAATTTAATCTTTATAGGTTCTGTTGCTTTAATAGAAAGAAGCTTAGACACTTTAGTGCCAGTTAAAGAGCGGCTTCCTTGCACTCTCCGAAAAATGTTGCTCTCCAGCTAGAGTCTAGAACGCGTAATATAAACAGTTGTCTGTTTGTCAGAGAAGCCTCAAGCTAGCATAATAGGGACCTGTCTGTCTGTCCGACAAGCCTCGTGCAAGCGTAATGGACACACACACATACAGTCTAACAGCTTGGTACTAATATTTAAGAAGGGACTAAAACACCTGAAACAGGAAATTCAGGCGAATTCTCAGTTTCGGTCTTTAAGTGCGAACATAATACTTTTCCTATATACTTACGGAATAAATGAGAGAAATTAACCAACAAACTAATACTAAAATTTTATTGGCAAACCAACTTCATACCATTTTTAAACAAATAAGCAACTAGAACAAACTCTTAATTAATCAATTAACTAATTTAAATTTAAATTATAATTATTATTTAAATTTTAATTATAAATTTAAATTAATAAAGTAAAAAAAATTTTAAATTAGTTCAAACCAAATAAGCTACATTGAACACAAAACAATAAAATTATGATCAAAATATTTGATTAAATAAAGACAAAATTTGTTTTACTTCACGACGGTTATCTGCAATTAAGAACGCTACGGTAATTACCATATTATATTAAGTTTAGACCAAGACACATAACTGGACTAGTTAAAACTAAATAAGTTACCTCAAACCCAAGATAATAAAATAAGCAATATAAATTAAAGTTTACTTTTGTTTACGACATATTGTAAGTGAGTGGGTTCACGGTAATACTATATCGAAATTAGTTTAGTCGAAAATTGTAATTTATGTACACCAATAAAAATACAATATGAGCAATATTAGAACAAATATTTTGTTAATTAATTTTTTATTATTTTGAAAGTATTTTTTTTAATTATCTAAAATGTCATACATAAGAAAAAAACGTATTTTGAACGGGTTTATTAAATACTATAAACAACTAGCAGAAACGAGCCATACTAAGATAAGCCAAGGCCTTTTTTAAATGTATAATGAAATGTTACTGACTAAAAAACTAAATGAATAATTGTAGGTATTACTTTATTTTTATTCTGGGTGTAGCATTTTATATGCACCGCTACTATTAAAATCTAATGAATATTATGGAACATACTTGTTGAATATCACCAACACATTGAGTAATTCTCAGCCCTTTCACCAATACCTAATTTTTGATTATTTAATTTTCCAAATATTAATAACTTATTTTTTTTTAAGTAGTACGTAATTGAGCACTTTATTGGACCATTTTTAGGATGAGAATCCAATCATTATTGTTACAGGAGGTTATTTAGTACTTTTCACCTCCGAGGACAATAATGAATGTAAAAAAACTCCTAGGACGTAAAAGTAATTCATATATTGCCGCCATTACGTAATGTAGCGTGTTCAAAAAACAATCAGTGTAAAACCTTCATGAGGTTTCTTTAAAAACGTTCATTTTGTTTCTGATTTTGTTCGTAGACTAATTTTTTTTCGTTTTTAAAAGGTGTTCTAATTGACAATTTTTGTGTGTTTATTTGTAAAGCTTTTACATTTTTGAGTAAAAGTGTGAAGCTATGGATGAATTCAATGACGACGATAATATGGAGTTAATTGGACGTTTGTTTTTTTTTTCAATTAAGTATATAGCGCAGTTTATTTAATGAGTGCTACCTCAAAAAAATAGTGTATACCATCCGGCTGAGAATGTCTTTATGTCTTGGCAATTTTTCCCGACTCGCTTCGCTCGTCGGTAAATCTAATTGCCGTGACATAAAGACACACTTCTCGGCCTTATGACATAAATAACTATTTTATCTCTTTTTAGTGGTTTGAAAATCAAATTACTATGATATGGACCGTTTAGAAAACTGCGATTATTGATTAAAAATCGGGTAAGAGGTGCCACGGAACTATTCCTCTCCACATCAGATTTGCTACGCTCATCCTACTTAAGACTCGTTTCGCTCATCCTCAGAATATATACAATTCGATAAATTTATACTACAATACGCTTTCGAGCTCGCTTAGCTCGTTCTAAGATAGTAATTAGATTAGTTTTATTCCCAAAGGTAACCCATCCAAACACTGGCAGTTAAGCTGGCTCGATGCAGTTTAACTCTTATGATCCAACAAAACAATAGTTATTTGTGTAACTAGGCAGGAAAATGGAATATTACTGACTAGTATCGAAGTTAGCCCCCGAGCCGAAGGCGAGCTATCCAAGCCGAGGTAGGTAATATATAATTTGACTGACGAGGAAAAGCCGAGGAAGGCAAATATACGAGTCAGTAATGTTTCCTTTCCTGCCTCGTTCCACACAATTTTATCTGCGAACTTTTTTTTTGAATATTTTTGAAAACTTAATACGTTTAAACATTATACATTAAACGTTTGTATAATGTTTTATATTTACATTTTCTTTGACTGATAATAAAGATCTTATCATCGAGAAAGTTGACAACAGAGTAGCGCTCGATTTTGTGTTTGACAGTTCTTTTAAATACGCTAACACAACGTTTTCACTTACATTCCTTACTTTTTTCTCTGAGCACCATTCTTTGAACACTTCATATACTTTGAGATACCTACTTCCTGATTTGCCGGGTAGAAGGCTCTCTGTGGCATTTGTAGCTATTTCCAAAACATCCGGCGGGGTATGTTCGAAAAGTTCGTCTATATCTTCGACGATATTCATCACAAAACGCTATAGAATCACTATACGATAAACTAACTTTTAAACTGTATTAAATACGGGATCGAATGATAAAAGTAGTAAATGACTTGCCAAAAAAAGATGAAATAATAAACCCAAGACAAAAAGTGTTGCCTTTAATATAATCGATAAAATTTATTTCTAATTAAAGATTTACATTACTAACTGTTTTATTTTTTTTAATTAGTTAAATAATGTAATTATTCATTATATAAATTATTAAATAAATTTAATAGGCTTTTTATTATTAACTAATCATGTTTACAAAAATTATCTATTAACTTTCTTTAACAGTATAGGCAAGGGCGGCTGGGAAATGCTACTTACCTGCCTAGGCAGGTAAAGTGCAGTCATTCATGACTAATTATCAGCCGATCTGGGAAATGCTACTTTCTCGCCTAAAATTAGTTTAGTAATGCTTCTTTTTCCTGCCGTGAGCAGATAAAAGATATACTTGCCGTATTGGAACGAAACATAGTATACTTATATATGACGTAAAGGATTTCAACTCAATGGATTTCCTTCAATTTTTTACACTTTAAAAAAACGAATACAAGTCATTTGATAAAATTAAACTAATGCTAATAATTAGATAAAATTTGGTACATATCTTTGTGTTATGAATTAATTTTTCTGCGTTCTATGATTTTTCGCTGAGTTATTAATGCGGGTTGATGGTGTCATAAATAATTTCTTTCCCGGATAGCATAACTAAACCTAAAGATTGATTTTTGTACCAAGTTTCAACTCTCTGGCATGGAGCTACGATGATAATTGACACACACGGATAATTCAGGTGTATTCATAATAATATATAAATCCCGGTTTCGAATTTTTTGCAAACACAGTAGGTAGACTTGTTTTTAAACATTAGCAACATAACAAATTTTAATCATAGCAAGCTTGATTAACAAAAATTAAGTAGCTTAGCAGATAGTGTTAACAAGATTTGTCTAGAAATATAAAATATATTGGGGGATTTGTTTCAAAGGAAATTCGCTACAATGAAAGAAAAACAATATTTAAACCGTTTAAATACAAAGACAATAGAAACTAGCGGTGAATAGAAATCTCGTAATTCTGTGATACACAATAGAAGAATTCTATGGGGTCCCCGGAGCGCTCTATTGTTCTTTATTTCTGTATTAGTTTAAGTTATTTATTTTAAAAATATCTATTTGTTCCTAATATTTACATATGGTTCCTTGCATATTATTTTTTCTAATTAATAAATTGCATTTTTAATTTATAAAGAAAAATAAATATTTGAGGAAATATTGATATATAAAATATATATGTGTGCGTGAATTTATATTGGATGTCAATATATTGTCGGAACGACCAATAGGATCGTCTTCACAGGGTTTTCGTAATTTTATTATTCAATTAAATAAAATTTATTGTTATTCTTTCATTTTTGTTATTAATCGTATTAAATACCACAAATATTTAAAGAATTATAACGATATTGGTTATGCTTAGTATCAATGCCGTTATGATATGCTGGTTTAGTCTAAAATATATTCTAGGCGACGCAGCAATTTTTATATTGTTTATTTTTTGCTAATAAAATGCATGGTTAAAGCACATAGCAGCACACACCTTTGCTCCACCTCTTTAATATCAAATATAATTTAGTTTTAAATGTTGCCTTTACGTTACTAAAGGAAGCATAGTTATATATAATAAAGGATGGATAAGTTTTACAGTTCAAGATTAAGTTTCCTCCAAACGCAAAGTTGGAGGAAACTTCATTAGAAAAATTTTAACATTGAATTTAACCGATTTATTAAAATTTTGCTGACTCAGCAAACCGAGTTAATGACATCACACCAATCTGGTTTTAAATAAAGTTCGTGTCTTCCCCAAGGTTAATTTTTGAACCATGATTAAAAATTATTTATCCTTTCAAGAGATAGCATGTACGCTTAATGGGCAAGATATATTTATACATATAGAGTTTGACCTTTGAAAAAGAATTTGGTTTCGTCATGGTCCGACTCCTGCCATGACACCTATCCAATTAGCAAATTTTTCTAAAGGAAATCCGCTAAAAAATTTCAAATAGTAAATATTACCTGTGTGTATAGTGCGAATGTGTGTATTGTTTAAAATATCAGTCAAGTTCAGCTATTTGCCTTTTTTAATAAGTAAAAATAAATCAATCTTGACACCTCACTGATGACAAACTCACTTCGTTGGAGCGCAGAATGTAATAGATTTGATATTGACCATTATATTCTAAGATACCTAATCAAAATAAGATATTGAATGAGTAAAATAAAAGTAGCTAAGTTTTGAACTCAGCTTTTTCCTTCTCTTCAGCACAAGTGTTACAGCAGAGAAGTAGCCTTATTTTAATATATTATTTATGTTATTTTACTGCTGTGCAATTATTTTTTTTTATTTAATAAAGGCGTTTAAAACTTAAAAAAAAATTTTTTAAATTTAAAAATTTTTGGTTTGGGTATTTTGATTTTTTTTGCAGGATTTGCAAAAATGATATTTTTGATGGTGTTTTGAATAGGTTTGTATTGTAAAGGGATTTTGCAGGAGTGTCAAAGAGGGTTTCCTATGCAGTCTGTGGACTGACTTTTGATGAATCAACCTGGCATTTGCCTGTAAAATTTAATAGAATAAAAATAAGTACCATTTCTGATGAAAATTTGCTAAAACTCTCAACAGATTGAAAAATAGTGCATGGGTCTGAGGAATGGATATAAAAGGTTGATTGCTTTATCACAACTTTATTAAACAATAATTACATTACAAAAGTATAGTAAATATTTATAATACTTAAGATAAATATAATAGTTAAGTCTTGTTACATGTCCCTCTCAATAATTAAATTTAATAATGATTGTGTAAAATAAAATCAAAGAAAGGTTACATTTTTTGGAAATTGAAAAATCTTAAGTATTAAATATAAGGTCGAACAGAAAACTAAATAATATGACTGAATCACAGATAATACTTTGCAGCTATAATCAGTTTTACTATATTTGCTGAGTGTGAATGAAAATGGAATACTCTCTAAAAGTTAAAAATGAAGGAATAGCAACAGTCAGCCGACACAGGTCATTGTGAAACAGGCCTTTGCTGATGATTAACCTGAAGACGAAGATCTTAAAGAGTAAATTTTTATTATTAGGTATAGCTTCAAGTATTACAATTTCTATAATAGGTAAATTAAAATAAGTATATATTTCAACCAACACTGTAGTAATCTTCTAGCTCAAATAAAGCATACCGGCTTTAAGAACTACAAACTACATCCAACAAATGTAACCATAAAACTGACAATTAAGGCTAACAAAGATTAATAAATAAAATAGAAATTAAAATATTAAAAAAAAATGTTTTAATTACCTGAAGATATTTACCCTGAAGATGACCCCAATGCTGCTTGAGATGAATAGCTATTATTTGTAAACAATTTTTTTGTTTCCAAAAACAAACATTTTTGGAACCACGTGCTTATTTTAATTAATTTTTAAAATGTAGACGTTCTAGAATGATGGTAGTGAAACTTAATAATTTTTCTTGATAACCAATCCTACTTTATTTTAATTATATATTTACCATAGATTTCATATTAAATATATCTGGTAACAAACAAATAAAGCATTCCTATTATTATGCATTAAATTTATTATTATTTTTGTTAAACACTAACTTGTAGATTTAAGTTATAATGAGACACCCAAGAACAACAAATGTCATCTGAATTGGTTTAAAATCATTGACTTTTTTAGTGAACTTAGTTCAACATTTAATTTGGACTTACATTTTTTTACATTCAACTATTTCGCATTGCAGAATATGCTACATAGTTAATGGATGTATTTGTGCTACTTTCATGCAAGGGAGAGGGTTAAAGACGTTTACAACGTCTGGTAAGTGTCACCGCAGAAAACCTTTTGAAGAATCAGCAAGCAATTTTCGCTTCACCAGCAGATGATGGCATTCTACCCTGCAGTTGATCAATCATATATCTGGACCCAGGTGATGACAGTGATAAACCAAAACTAGCACAGGGATATTCATATCCAAAAGCTACTATTGATGGTACCTGTACCTGTTATTTTAATTGGTCATTTAATTATTGTAATCACACTGATTTGACTTTTAGAGTGATTGGTGTTAAAAGTTAATACATATAAATGAAAATATAGAATGAAAACACACAGTCAACATTAAAAAATATCACTTGATTTGCCAGTTGACTGATCAAGGAGCTTGCTGCCAGCCGCCCCTCTCAATCAATAGAAAAAATTTGGTATGGGATACCCGATTATCAATCAATTTCTTCTGGCTATTCGTTTTCACTTTCAGGCTGATAAAAATAATCAATTGATGTTTCTCTACATGGTCTAAGGTCCAAGTCAAAATAGCCTGGAGTCCAGCTATCACAATGGTGAAAATAATCTAATCCTCTTCCTATTTTAATACACCAACCATTGCTCAATCTAAACAAGCCGGAAACAAAAATAAAATATAATATAATCTAGACAGCACAAGCCATGGAATTGTAGAACTAAATTAATTTCTACCAAGAAAATATGTAAAATTAAAAAAAAGCTTGCCTAATGTATGTAGTGCAGTAAAAGGAGGTATAAAAACATACATAAAGATTTTATTTACAGGATGAGAGCTCATGACAAAAAATCTCTAAAATAACATTTATTCATGTTATTTTTTATTAAAGTAGCACCACGACTTCATGCCATGAAAAGAGGTTGGTAAGGACGAGATAATCTTCATTCCTAAGAGCCCAGATAATAATTAAGTAAATCAATATTACATAATGGCCCCATTTAATAGTTTAGTGCAAACACAACAATCCTAGTATTTAGTGCCAAATATTACAGCACATTCCAGTGTTTTGGACTAGGTTCTATACTGTAGGCTTGACCATACATATAAAATACATAGGGTTGTCAGTGAGACAAATTCTTGGTGATTAAAGTAATTGGTTCAGAAACACTGTTGGCGTACCTATTTCATATTCCAGAGAACAACTTTCAATTTATGGTTTTTTATTATAAAAAAAAATTGACAGCTACGTATATCTAGTATTAGCTTAAATACTTAAATATCTAAGAGAATACACATATAGTTAATTTTTTATATTAATTTTTACATTTCCTCATTTATACCGTAGATATATAGGAAAAGTATTGTGTTTGCAAAAAATCCGAAACTGAGATGAAACCGGAATTATCCATTTCAGGCGGTTTTAAGGCTTCCTGAGTTATTTTAGCAAAGTTGTCTGTCTGTATGTGTGTGCTTCTGTTATCATCGAAGCACCCAGTGTATTTATGCTAGAGAGTTAAAATTTTGTACAAAAATCAGTCTATCGCTGCAGTTGTGCCATTCGGAAAATATTTTTTTATGATGTCATTACTCCGCAATAATGACTCAGAAAAAATATCAAAAATTCATAAAACGCGGAAAAATTATGCGATCAGATTGAGATTTGGCATGCATGTGACTAAGTACAAGACAAACATATGTGCCATATTTCATCTCATTATCAGAATTAGTTCAATTTTAATTGAATGACTTGTGTAAGTTTTTAAAAAATCGTAAAAACTTTAAAAATGGTCCGATTGAGTTAAATTTGGTACAAGTGTATACCTTTATCTAATAAATTAGTACACTAAGTTTCGTTTCAATACGACAAGTATAATAAAAATTTAGAAGCATTTAGCGTGGTCAGTGCTGTATGGGTGACCGCTGAGAATGATAAGGATGCATTTACTATCTCAAGACGAATGAAGCGAGTTCGAAGGCATGTTGCAGTATAAATTTGACGAACTGTATTTCTGAGAACGAGCGAAGCGAGTCCGAAGCATAGAGGATAAGCGTAGCGAATCCGATGTAATGAGGAAAAGTTCCGAGGTACCCGGTACCCGATTTTTTCTGCTATAACCAACCAAATTCATAACTCAATTTTCGAAAAAATTGTCTAACACAAAATTAACTTCTATCAATGTTTGGTAAATAAATCAAACAACATCTTACACTATAGATCGGTCGTGAAGAGTTTCAGAAAAAGTAAATGAAAATGATATATTATAAAACTGATTTAAATTGTTTTGAATATTTTTTAAGTTTGAAATTTGAGCTTGTGATTCCTTTTGATCTTTACTAGTCAATAATTCTACTTTTTTAAGATTTTTACATCCTCCAATTAAAGCTTCAATGAACTTCAACAAGTTGATTGCCTGAAAATAACATGATATTGACAGTTTATTGCTGAGTAAAAAAATACATTAGTAAACAAATTAGACAGTTTCACTTGTGTTTGGGTTCTTTGGAAAATGAAGTGGGTGGCATCACTTCATTTACAAATTCTGCCCTGGTGGCAGAAATGGTCCTTAAAGTATTTCATTTTTACTTTTCGTCATTTATATCGTAGGTATATAGGAAAAGTATTGTGTTTGCAAAAAAGAGATGAATTGGAATTATCCGTTTCAGGCGTTTTTAAGGCCTCCTGAGTGATTTTTGCAAAGTTGTCAGTCTGTATGTGTGTGTTTATGGTAGAGAGTTGAAATTTTGAATGAAAATCAGTCCCCCTGCAGTTGTGCTATTTGGAAAATAATTGTTTTATGACGTCATTAAAAAAATATTTAAAATTAATTAACATTGAAAAATTATGCGATCGGATTGAAATTTGGCAGGCAAGTTTCATCTCATTATCAGGATTAGTTCAATTTTTATTGAATGACTTGTGTACGTTTTTTAAAACATTGAAAATGGTCAGATTGAGTTGAAATTTGGCACAAGAGTATATCATTACCTAATAAAAAAGTACACTACGTTTCATTTCAATACGACAAGTATATCCATGTTTTTTGTTGCATCATAAAAATTAAGGAGCATTAAGGGTGGTCAGTGCTGTATGGGTGACCACTGAGAATGATAAGGATGCATTTACTATCTGAAGACAAAAGCATGTTGCATTATAAATTTGGCGAACTGTATTCCTGAGGATGAGCAAATCAAGTCTGAAACAGGGAGGATGAGCGTAGTGAATCTGATGTAATGTGGATAAGTTCCGAGGTACCCTGTACCTGATTTTTTTAAAATTTTTTTTCAAAATAAATGCGTATGTCTTTCGTAAGCAGCTCTGTACTGACATAGGTCAGTTTATGCTGATATTAAAAATGTTTAAGTAGATTTCCTTGAAAAAGTCCAGAAAATTGACTGAGTAAAAAGTTTGACTTATCAGACCAATTATCATTTTTTTAAACTGAGTAATATTTAAGAAACACAAATAGTTTTAGTACTATTGCATCACCCCTAATACTTAAGAATTCTACAAAATTTACAAAACATACTTACATGGTATTTTTGTCTTATATAAGGGTCATTAATTTTAACATACTGAACAAGCGGGCCTGTGAACCGGCTCAAAATTGATTTATAACTATAATTAGTATCATTATTCTTTATATCAATATGAACATGATCCCCTAACTCATCTTTTCTTTTTAAAAATTCTTTGATATCTTCTGCTCTCTTTAAGTATTCAGAGACTTTAGACTGATAATGAATTAGCTTGGTCTGGTCATTAACACCTAAAAGAAAAAAAATAATTTTACAAGAGAGATATCAAGTTTTAATTGTAACAATAAAATGCAAAATTCAAAGATAAAATGTAAAAGTAAAAGTGATTATCTAGGTAAATGTAATTAAATATTCAAAAAAAAAAGACTGCTGAAGAATGCCTGAGTTGATACCCAGTAGATATCCACTTTTGCTGCAAGTGAGTTTAGTTTTTGTTTTTAGCTGGGATAATTTGTAACTAACACTTTTGCTTTTGTTGGACCGGCACGCAGTCCAGTCATAAAATTGCATAAAAATGAATGTGTGGCAAATTTTTTATGAGTTATGAAAAATAATTAATTAAATAAAATTTCTTACACGTACTTTAGTCAGATACAACTTAATATAAACAAAAAACGAAAATATGCTGAAAATAACAAAGGTGGTTCAGTCTATCATTTAGTTTAAAAATCTTGACAGGTCAGTTTAGACACCACTGATTCTTAAGAAAAAAATCCCTGCAAGAAGGGAGCGGGAAAAAACTATGTAAACAAATCAGGTTATTTTACCCGTATTTTCTTGGCGATGTTTTTTTACATTTCTTTTGTGTAGTTTTATTTTAAAATATCATTGTTAAGATTAATTTGAAAGTAGTTTTTAAACGATGTAATCAAAAGAAGAACCACAAACAAAGTGAACGATTGCCGGGAAGAAGGTTTTTTCCCTACAGCGGTTATTGTGATAGGGATTTTTTTTCTCTTTTTAAGTGAGAGGTTGGCAGCGGCTTCTCTGATTGGTCAATCCCAAAAATACTTATGACCTTGGGGATTTTTAAACTAAACGATAGACTGTAAGTAGTAAAGTGAAGATAGATACAATGAAAGAATAAGGTTTACATAGGAAGCTTAAGGATTCTGGCCATACCAAGTACACTAGCGCACCTACATTGGAACTAGAGAACTGACCCTCAACCTTCCACATTTTTTATTATCAGTGTATTAACTAGTATGTATTTTACTTTAGCCCACCCTATATTTCATCACTTTGAAGATTACCTTTCATATATTTAATAAGTAGAGCAATACCTTCCTTGTAACATGTTAAAGCTTCGTTCATTTTATTTTTCCGATCATATTCGACAGCCTTTATCAATAAGTCTGAAAAAATTTCTTGAGCCATGTCTGTTAACTTCAAAAAAATTTGAATCCTAGTCACAACTTCTCAAACCAAAAATACACTATACAGTTTCATTCATGGCTTAACATGAGTACAGAACAGTAATAAACTAAAGTGTCATCATAGTCTAATTAAAATTAACAATGCAACCATAGAAACAACAATATTTTATCTATTTATAATTTTTTAAACACTTCAATCAACCACTTAAAAATAAAAACGTTAAAAAAATTCATCTTGATGTTGCTTTTCTTTTTGATCTTCATTTCAATTACAATTGAAATTTTGTTTTGTAATTTTAGTTTTTAAAAATAATATTACAGACAGTACTTCTTGCATTTTCTTGACATACTTGACGTATTAAAACGAAACTTAGTATACTTATTTATTACGTAAAGGGATACACTTGTACCAAACTTCAGCTCAATTGGATTACTGTCCGATGTTTTGCAATTTTTAAAAAAACGTATACAAGTCATTCGATAAAAATTAAACCAATGCTGATAATATGATGAAACTTGGCACATATGTTGGTCGTATAATATTACTACACACATGCCAAATCTCAAACTGATCTATTAATTTTAATACTAGTTTCAACTCTCAAGCTTAAATACGATGATAACAGGCACACGCATAAAGACAGACGTGATAAATATTACTATTTATATATTTTGATGGACTTCTGATACTTAAATAATATTAGTTTAATAATTTATCTTGCTAGCCTAGTCAGTCGAGCTAACGCACTCCCGCCGTCTACACAAAGCCGTACTCATTCTTTATTTCTCGCTATTAGCTAATTTCGTTTTTTATTATTTCGTCAATTTCGCTAACATCTTTAAAAACAGGTACCTGTCGCGTTTTACTTTATTCTTTATGAGCAGTTTCATGGTGAGTTTTCTTTTTTATTAATTTTACTCTTATTACGCTAAACATACAGTCCTCACGCTAATTTTGTGCTAACGCGAGCTATCAAGACGACTTTGTGAGAACCGCTCAGGAGGTCTTAAAAACACCTGAAACAGATAATTCCGGTGACATCCCGGTTTCGGATTTTTTCCAAACACAATACTTTCTCTATACCTACAGTAAAAATGAGGAAAAGTAAAAAGGATAAGTTAATGATGCGGCGCTAAAATGCAGCCATACTATATAGCTGCTCTAGAGCTCCTAGCGGATCAAATCTTACTAAGAAAAAACCCAGCTGATACTGACAGTGGAATGGCTAGTATTATGAAGAAAACAAAATATATTTCAAAGTTCCCCTCGATTCAGTTTTGCCGGTGTATTTGTAGCGTCAGGGGCTTGCGCCTGTCTGGAGCTACAATTAAAGGAAGCAAAACTTCCGTGAATACTAAGTACTGGTTCTATATTAAACAAATAAAAACACATCAAATTTTTAATATATATATATATATATATATATATATTATATATATATATATATATATATATATATATATATATATATATATATATATAAATATAATTTCATGCGTTTTAAAGACAGATAACTGGTTCGATAATAAATTAAATACCTTAATGTAATAAAAAATAATAATAATATAGGCAACAAAGTAGCATAAGTAATAGAGCAGGTTATATAGGTTTGATGTATATATACATTAAATAGAAATCCTAATCTATAAATGGTACAAGTATATTTAAGTAAGTAGTAGCTAAACTGTGAATTTTAAGTAAATTTGGTCAATTAATTAAATTAAGCTAGGAAATTTAGTTCATTAATTAAGCTAGTGCACTTAGCTGCACGAAGACGCGCTCGCGAGTCCCGTAGTTCAGCTGATGACCATGGTCCAGATCATTACCTCTTCAGCAGAGTTTGCTTTCTTGAACCTCATATGCTGGATGTTACTTTGGTGATCATTCAAAAGATGCACTTTTACTTAATTTTATGGTAAAACTTAAAAATATAATGCTAAATACAGGTAACTTATACAAGATGGCGTCAAGTGCGCAGATTTCTCTAGCAAACTTTCAAAATAGCGGCATTCAGTGTTGCTAACTTGGGATGGTGAACTAAATGAAATCTAAATCCCGATCTGAATTACAGACTATAAACAATAAATAGCAAGTCCGTCTGGTCACAAGGTCAGTTTAGTCTAGTGGCTGACCGAGCAAAAAAGGCCCGAGGAGGGTCTGGCTAAATGGGCCCAAACCTTTATCTCAAGTGACCCAATGGGGGAGGGGGTTCTATAATGCTACCCAATAACTAATTAACTTCCTTGTCCTAACTAACTAATTTGGACCTTTAAAGGTCCAAGATGGGTCCAAGTATAAATAAAGTAATTTTAGTTAACTTTACCAAAGGTCAATAACTCGCGCGAAAAATCAGCCTTGCATTTTCGTGTGAATGAGGATTTGCTCAAGATGGAGAATTCAATGAGGTTACAAAGAGCCACTGAGAGCCCCAAAAAGATGTTTCAAGCCTCTCAATGTATTGAGATAGGCTATGTCCCCTCTAGTATAGTATATCTCTATGTACTCTAGGGGTTACGATGATAACAGACACACACATAAGGACTGACAACTTTGTGAAAACCATTCAGGAGGTCTTAAAAACACCTGACACTGTGACACCGGTGACATCCCGATATCGGACTTTTTGCAAACACAATACCTTTCCTATATACCTTCGCTATAAATGAGGAAATTTAAAAAAGAAAATCTCTTACTTGGTTAAAGACTTTTTAAATTAAAAACTATAATAAACTTCAAAATTTGTCCACCATATTAAGTTGCTGTTTAATGACAAAATGAAAGTTGTATCAAAAACAACAACTAAACACAAAAACACGAAAAATCTGGTACTTTTTATTTATTAGTTATTATTTCATAATTTTTAAATTTCTTGTAAGACATAAAATATTTTCATTTTCAAGTACATAAATGTTTATTGCTGACCAGTATTTTGGATTATTATTAGGTAAGAAATGTTCATTTGCCTCTTTTTGTTACAAAATAATTCTCTTGATTATTGCTTTTTTTATATTGTTTGTGTATTAATATAAAGTAATTTTTAGTGTTCTTATTAATAATTGATGGTTTTATCGCATATTCTACTTTGTTATCCTGGGAGTTATTTTATTATATCTGCCACCCTGAACCAAAAGATGACATTATTAACTACAGGATGACACTACAATCTTGAACTTCGAAATGTCCCTACACTTCTAAACATTGGTGATAAGACAGGACAGATTTACATTCATGAACTGTAGTGATTTTATTTAGTCTCCCATTCTGAATTTGAGGAGGGCTCTTGAACAACTGTTATGGTATTGAATCTGTTATCCTGTACTGTAGTAGCAAGTGATAAAAACAATCGACAGTGTAGATGTAGGGGGTACAAGTGGTAATTCGCATGTGGCCTTAACAGTACAACAATATTTACATTTAGTAAGTACAAACTGCGTATTTAACAGCTGATCATATTCCATATGTTTTTTTATACGATCCAGTTCTTGCACCGTATTCGTTTAGTCGATCAAGTCAGATAACGTCAAAAGTGATCCCGCCAAAACACCACGTCTTTTATTATGAAGGTTCACTTGCATTATAAGAAAGTTACACTAACAATAATAATATTTGAAAAGTTATTTGGAAAAAAAACAGTAATACTTTAGTGAAATAACAGTTCATCGAGAAGGTTATACCTTAAATATGTTTGCGTATAGGGGGAGTGATCAAGATTATAGTTGTAGCATATATGACTGGATTCCTTCCGTATGGATCTTGTTAGGTTGCTATTTAACCTTATTAAATTGTTGTATTTAAAACCCTCTGCGGATTTAGTATCCTGTTTGTACATACTAATAAATAATACATTTGAACAACAATCCTATTTGTCTTAAAGATTTGAAATGTTAGACATGCTTAGAAAATAACTTTTTAATCTTAGTTTAAAGTAAATCTAACAACACAGGACGCTTCCTAGAGACCTAAATAATCTATACCGCTCTTTTGAAGTCAAAGTTGGACAACAATAATCTAAAAAATTCTTATCTTGCTGCGGAGTGCCTCAGATTAGTATATTAGGCTCTGTGTTGTTTCTACTTTTCAGTAGTTGCAAAGCCTTTCATGATTAGTGTGTCATTCACCAAACTCATCGAAAAGTGTCTAGCTAGAACAGTTAATATCTAGGTTTTACAGCTAGCTAAAAGAACCATTTACAGTTCATGGGTAACAATATCCATAAATTCAAGCCCATTAGCTACCATTTCATCCTCCAAGTTGTTGGGTCTAATTATTAATCATTCTTTTAAGATCTATGATCATATTGAATCAGTAATAAAAAATCAGGTGCGGGGTACCTCAAAACTTTTCCTCAGCACATCATATTCGCTATGCTCATCCTCCCTGCTTAAGACTCACTTGGCTCGTTGACAAATTCATACTGCAATGCATCTTTGGACTCGCTTCGCTTGCCTCGGATAGTATATACATTAGTTTTATTCCCAGCGGTTACCCATCCTGGCACTGACCTTGTTCGATGTTGCTTAACTTTTATGATCCAACAATAACCATATATACACTTGACGTATTGATACCAAAAATAAGTATACATATTTATTACGTAAAGTTATAAACTTGTACCACATTTCAACTCAATTTGATTATTTTCAGATTTTTTATTATTTAAAAAAATCGTATGCTAGTCAGTTGATAAAAAAATTGAGATAATGCTGATAATAAGATAAAATTTGGCCCATATGTTAATTTAGTACATAACTACATGCGTGCCAAACTTCAATCTGATCCAAAAAAATTGCTGCGTTTTACCATTTTTCAAAATTTCTAATAAGTAATTATTGGGGATTAATGGCATCATAAAAATATTTTTCTAATAGCTCAACTAGGTCTAAAGATTGATATTTGTACCCATAGAGAGATATATAGTACCGTGTTTGTACCAAGTTTCAACTCTCTTTCATGAATACGCTGGTGACTATTCATGGATAGGAGACACACACACATACCGACAGACAACTTTGTAAAATCACTTAGGAGGTCTTAAAACACCTAAAACAGATAATACAGGTGACATCCTGGCTTCAGATTTTTTTTCCTATATGCCTACGTATTAGGGAGGAAAATTTAAAAGAGCAATAGTACTTACAATCTACTAAAGAAATTTAAATTATTTAACTCTACTAACGTTCTTTGGTGATTTACTATGGATGGCTGTATCCATATTTATCATATTACATTAGTTCACGGATGTAGTTCAGAAGTCCATAGAGCTGATGGTATCACATTTCTATGAAATACCCTCTAGCTTTAACATATTTTTAATTTTGTAGCATTCTTACAAGGACCACTTCTAATCTAACTTGGCTTAGCAACCTCTTTTACTACTAGCCTACTCTTATTCTTCATGAATATACCTAATGCCTGCAAAAATCGTTACAGATGGAGATCTGAGTGATGTAATTAGGACAAGATAATTCTTTCCTTATCTTCAGAATTGTCTTATGCAATATTACTCATACTTAAATTTAGGACATAATCTTTGCTTGCACACTTTCTCACTCTAGTTTCTTTATATGTATGTATTTAGGACATGAACATTGCTCCTCTAATCTCGAGAACTCCACCTCCTATCAGTGATGTAGCAGATCAGGAAGATGATGATGAAGATATTACAGTTTATCCAGCCTTGCAGTTTTGTCACCAAAATGATTCCTCACCTGGTAATCTATTATAATAATACTTCTATAACTACAGCATATCATTTTTAAATTTAAAAAAATACAGAAATATGATTATTATTAAGCTTCTATGGTTTTGAGGAAATCTATGGTAGGGTGCATTAAGTTTAAGTGGTTTAAAGCATCTGATCTATAACACGAGTTGGAGGTTAATTGAAACATCAGTTTAAATTAAAATACCTATTACAAATAAACTTCGTATCTTCCTATTAATTATAAAGACGTTTAAAGGTCATAGATGTTGATAGAGGCTGTAACTCAGCAATCCTTAATGTAAAGAGAAATATTTTTAGAAGAAATGAGTATCAAGGTGTTCCCTGGTGTATACTTTTTATAGTTTTACTATTGGTGTTTCACTATTTTCAATGCAGATGTTGTGGACTTATTTTAGGGTTATGACTTTCTATTTTTTATCTCATTATTTATTGCTTATTAATTATTGCTTGATTTTAAAATAATTTATCTATTTGTTTCAGAAGGTGTTGATAAAGTAATAATAGATGATACTTTACCCTTCGGGATTGAAGTACAAAATGATATAGCAAAGACAGGCGATTTCAAAACTATTGAGTTAAATAAAACTCCTGGTTTTCATTTAGAATCAAATGGAACCAATCAGATAACTAGTGACAATCATGTTGACAGTATTATTAGTTGTAAAAGTGAAGTCAACCATTTGCAAGAAGATAGTAATCAAAGTGATGAACCAATTAAACTATTAGATTGTAAAAATATACATGAACCAGGCAAGCCTACGGATGAACCAAAAGATCAAGTTATTTCAAATCCACTTAGCAATGGTAGTTTTAACAATTGCCAAGAGGATAAAATTGAAGATCTGAATTTAGATCAAATTAAATATGATAATTTTAAGGTGTCTTCTGAAGTTTTGGAAAATTCATTTGTACCACCTTTAACGGGAGGGAATGGAGATTTTGGTTTGTTGACTGAAAATGATAAAGCTTTTGGCTTGTTAACTGAAATTAATGGAGATTCTAGATTGTTAAATGAAAATAATAGAGAATTTGGTACAATACCTCAAGAGACTAGAGATTTTGTTCCGTTAACCAAAGATAATGGAGATTTCAACCTATCAACTAAAGATAATGTAGATTTTAGACCTTCAACTGAAGATATTGGAGATTTTGGTATTTTGACCTGTGATAATGGGGACTTTGCTCCGTTAACTGATAATAATGTTGAATTTGGTGAGTTTGAAGAATCAAACTACCAGTCATCATTGACTGTTGTTAATGATGTAGAAATTAATAGTACTGATTGTTCAAATGAACTATTGAATAGAGAAAACTTAGAAATTGATAGTAGTTTTGAAATTGATGAAAATCATGAAGAAGTTTCTAGTAATGTGTGTAGAAATAATTGTGTCGAAGAATGTAAGTGCTTTAATGAAATTGTATGTCCCCAACCCTTAAATACTGTGGATAGTTTAGAATTTGACGATGAAATAGTTTTTCAATCTGCTGAACCCAGTTCTGACCTTAAACATCACTCATCTAGTCCCCCTCCTGTAAATTCTGATTTAGTTACCAAAGAAAATTCTTTTAAATTAATAGAACAAAATACCGATTCCATAGTCTCTACCGATATAGTTTCACCAAGCTTTGAAGTCAGTTTTCCTGAAGTTATTGAAAAAGTTGGGCTTAATGAAGACATCAATGACTTTGAAGATGATGAATTTTCAGAGTTTGTTGAATGCACTTATATACCAAGCGCAGTTTCTGGTAATGAAGGTTTCAAATCTACTGATCCTTATGAGGTGAGTTAGCAATTTAATGGTTGCATTTTATAACTAAGTGCTTATCTCTTCAGTATAATGACAGCTATTAATGTTGATCATTTACTTAAAAATAAGTGATTAATAATTATAATGCTCGTTTTGAGTCTAGTGGCTCAAACAGGGTTAACCCGTGCTGTAACAACTTCAGGTTGTAACTTATAGACAATTGTTACACTTACTGTGTGAACTAAAGTTTGAGATATTTTATTTGAATTATAATCTCTATAAACAGACAGGACTGTAACCTGGGTTTTAACGTCCTCAACCATGAAGACATAACACTCTGCTACCTACTTGGTAAAAATTAAATACCCTAGTTGAGGTGACATCATAGAGGGGTAACTTCTAATATGGTACATTCCATTGATAAAGTTAAGCATTACTATAATTTTGCAAACTTTTGAAATATTTTACGTAATTGTTTAAACTAATTTTGGAAACTTTGTTATTTCAAGTTCAGGACTATGAAATTTGTTATCTTAAAAAAGTACAACTCTAACTGTCTACAAGACACAAGAGTTTTGGTGTCTGACATTCAAAACTATTAGACAGTGTATAACGAAGAACAGAATTGATTGAAAAATCCCAAAAATCTGATCCCAAAAAATGATTTTTTGTATGATATTGATTTTATAATATCAACACTCATTGATATTATCTTTATTCAGGTATTCACCGAGGGATTTATCGAAGCAAATATATCGCCTGTATTACTCTTGTGCCTTAAAGAAGAAATAAACAAGAATAGTGTTTGGAATAAATTATCTAGTTTAGAAAATACTCCTGCAATGAGCTATAAATGGAATGAATCTTTTTCCAGCTCTAGACTTCTATCCTCCCTTAGAATTGACTCGAGGAATATTGTGAGTATTATAGTTTATTATTTTTAATCCTTTTAATCACCGATTTTACTGACAATTAATCTTAAATTAGGAAGTTAATCCAAAGTAAATTAATTCCATAAAGTTAATAGGTAACCTAGGACTAACCTGCTGCTATTCCCCAAAAGAAAGGTCTCAGGTTCCCTTCACAAACGTGTTGCTTAACACCCTACTCTTTATAGTTGGGGTTTTATATAATCTATTTTCCCCCTAAAAAATTGTATTAAAGGTAATGTTTTAATTAAGGACATTGAAGAGACTAGATAAATTTATTTAATTAAATCTTCACAATATTTTGACCTCTAACACTGATCATATTAAATCATTAGTTGTTTTGACAGAGATTTTGTGGTATATGTTAAACATGGTTAATATTTAATACACTTGAGTTTAAAAAAATATATATTTAATTGTCAAACCACAATACATAAAAAAGAAAAACTGACCGGTTTCGACTATTAGTTAGTCATTGTCAGAGTACTTTTTATAAACTCTTTTCATAGAGTTTATAAAAAGTACTCTGAAGATGACTAACTAATAGTTGAAACCGGTCAGTTTTTCTTTTTTTGTATTGTTTGTTTTGTGGTTTGTGGTTTTTTTTGTGTATTGTGGTTTGACAATTAAATGTATATTTTTTTTAAACTCAAGTGTATTAAATATTAACTATACTGATCATATTCATGTGTTTATCTAAAAAAAAAGAAATAAATACCTTAGGATACTAATGAAAATTATACTTATCATGCTAAACAGTCTGAAAGATAAAAGAAAATTGAAAAACTTAACCTGTTTAACTTAAACGCGATGAAAACATAAATTATATTTAGTTATGTAGCCAAGGAGTATCACCACTGGGTGATTCCTCCTATCAAGACTGCCAAGTCACTTTAACCAGCATTAGCACTATGTCAAATACATTCATTGTAGACAATAATCAATAAAGTTAAAAAAAAAAAAGTTATCATATAGTTGGCACAATATAATTGTGCGAGAGACACCTAGGAAATGTAACAAGCAAAATGCAATGCTACATCTGGGAACTGTTCCATCATTCGACATTCGTCATCATTGATGGCTCGACATAATGTCATGTCCCACTCTGTTTCGTTACGTCTAACTCATCAGGGCGCCGACAGAGCCTGAACTCACTCTGACCTTCAATTAATTCCGAAGAATATAATGTGAAGTACTTACCAGAGACGAGCGGTCTCTCTACCGCCATCATGCATGGCAAGCAAAACATATATCATTTGATACTACCGAGTTTTCAACACATGAATAGTTGGCACAATATAATTGTGCGAGAGACACCTAGGAAATGTAACAAGCAAAATGCAATGCACATCTGGGAACTGTTCCATCATTCGACATTCGTCATCATTGATGGCTCGACATAAGTCATGTCCCCTCTGTTTCGTTACGTCTAACTCATCAGGGCGCCGACAGAGCCTGAACTCACTCTGACCTTCAATTAATTCCGAAGAATATAATGTGAAGTACTTACCAGAGACGAGCGGTGCTCTCTTACCGCCATCATGCATGGCAAGCAAAACATATATCATTTGATACTACCGAGTTTTGCAACACATGAATAGTTGACACAATATAATTGTGCGAGAGACACCTAGGAAATGTAACAAGCAAAATGCAATGCTACATCTGGGAACTGTTCCCTCATTCGACATTCGTCATCATTGATGGCTCGACATAATGTCATGTCCCACTCTGTTCGTTACGTCTAACTCATCAGGGCGCCGACAGAGCCTGAACTCACTCTGACCTTCAATTAATTCCGAAGAATATAATGTGAAGTACTTACCAGAGACGAGCGGTGCTCTCTTACCGCCATCATGCATGGCAAGCAAAACATATATCATTTGATACTACCGAGTTTTGCAACACATGAATAGTTGGCACAATATAATTTGCGAGAGACACCTAGGAAATGTAACAAGCAAAATGCAATGCTACATCTGGGAACTGTTCCATCATTCGACATTCGTCATCATTGATGGCGACATAATGTCATGTCCCACTCTGTTTCGTTACGTCTAACTCATCAGGGCGCCGACAGAGCCTGAACTCACTCTGACCTTCAATTAATTCCGAAGAAATATAATGTGAAGTACTTACCAGAGACGAGCGGTGCTCTCTTACCGCCATCATGCATGGCAAGCAAAACATATATCATTTGATACTACCGAGTTTTGCAACACATGAATAGTTGACACAATATAATTGTGCGAGAGACACCTAGGAAATGTAACAAGCAAAATGCAATGCTACATCTGGGAACTGTTCCATCATTCGACATTCGTCATCATTGATGGCTCGACATAATGTCATGTCCCACTCTGTTTCGTTACGTCTAACTCATCAGGGCGCCGACAGAGCCTGAACTCACTCTGACCTTCAATTAATTCCGAAGAATATAATGTGAAGTACTTACCAGAGACGAGCGGTGCTCTCTTACCGCCATCTGCATGGCAAGCAAAAACATATATCATTTGATACTACCGAGTTTTGCAACACATGAATAGTTGGCACAATATAATTGTGCGAGAGACACCTAGGAAATGTAACAAGCAAAATGCAATGCTACATCTGGAACTGTTCCATCATTCGACATTCGTCATCATTGATGGCTCGACATAATGTCATGTCCCACTCTGTTTCGTTACGTCTAACTCATCAGGGCGCCGACAGAGCCTGAACTCACTCTGACCTTCAATTAATTCCGAAGAATATAATAGAAGTACTTACCAGAGACGAGCGGTGCTCTCTCTTACGCCATCATGCATGGCAAGCAAAACATATATCATTTGATACTACCGAGTTTTGCAAAACATGAATAGTTGACACAATATAATTGTGCGAGAGACACCTAGAAAATGTAACAAGCAAAATGCAATGCTACATCTGGGAACTGTTCCATCATTCGACATTCGTCATCATTGATGGCTCGACATAATGTCATGTCCACTCTGTTTCGTTACGTCTAACTCATCAGGGCGCCGACAGAGCCTGAACTCACTCTGACCTTCAATTAATTCCGAAGAATATAATGTGAAGTACTTACCAGAGACGAGCGGTGCTCTCTTACCGCATCATGCATGGCAAGCAAAACATATATCATTTGATACTACCGAGTTTTGCAACACATGAATAGTTGGCACAATATAATTGTGCGAGAGACACCTAGGAAATGTAACAAGCAAAATGCAATGCTACATCTGGGAACTGTTCCATCATTCGACATTCGTCATCATTGATGGCTCGACATAATGTCATGTCCCACTCTGTTTCGTTACGTCTAACTCATCAGGCGCCGACAGAGCCTGAACTCACTCTGACCTTCAATTAATTCCAAGAATTATAATGTGAAGTACTTACCAGAGACGAGCGGTGCTCTCTTACCGCCATCATGCATGGCAAGCAAAACATATATCATTTGATCTACCGAGTTTTGCAACACATGAATAGTTGGCACAATATAATTGTGCGAGAGACACCTAGGAAATGTAACAAGCAAAATGCAATGCTACATCTGGAACTGTTCCATCATTCGACATTCGTCATCATTGATGGCTCGACATAATGTCATGTCCCACTCTGTTTCGTTACGTCTAACTCATCAGGGCGCCGCCAGAGCCTGAACTCACTCTGACCTTCAATTAATTCCGAAGAATATCATGTGCAGTACTTACCCGAGACGAGCGGAGCTCTCTTACCGCCATCATGCATGGCAAGCAAAACATATATCATTTGATACTACGAGTTTTGCAACACATGAATAGTTGGCACAATATAATTGTGCGAGAGACACCTAGGAAATGTAACAAGCAAATGCAATGCTACATCTGGAACTGTTCCATCATTCGACATTCGTCATCATTGATGGCTCGACATAATGTCATGTCCCACTGTTTCGTTACGTCTAACTCATCAGGGCGCGACAGAGCCTGAACTCACTCTGACCTTCAATTAATTCCGAAGAATTATAATGTGAAGTACTTACCAGAGACGAGCGGTGCTCTCTTACCGCCATCATGCATGGCAAGCAAAACATATATCATTTGATACTACCGAGTTTTGCAAACATGAATAGTTGGCACAATATAATTGTGCGAGAGACACTAGGAATGTAACAAGCAAAATGCAATGCTACATCTGGGAACTGTTCCATCATTCGACATTCGTCATCATTGATGGCTCGACATAATGTCATGTCCCACTCTGTTTCGTTACGTCTAACTCATCAGGGCGCCGACAGAGCCTGAACTCACTCTGACCTTCAATTAATTCCGAAGAATATAATGTGAAGTACTTACCAGAGACGAGCGGTGCTCTCTTACCGCATCATGCATGACAAGCAAAAACATATATCATTTGATACTACCGAGTTTTGCAAAACATTAATAGTTGACACAATATAATTGTGCGAGAGACACCTAGGAAATGTAACAAGCAAAATGCAATGCTACATCTGGGAACTGTTCCATCATTCGACATTCGTCATCATTGATGGCTCGACATAATGTCATGTCCCACTCTGTTTCGTTACGTCTAATCATCAGGGCGCCGACAGAGCCTGAACTCACTCTGACCTTCATTAATTCCGAAGAATATAATGTGAAGTACTTTACCAGAGACGAGCGTGCTCTCTTACCGCCATCATGCATGGCAAGCAAAACATATATCATTTGATACTACGAGTTTTGCAAACAATGAATAGTTGGCACAATATAATTGTGCGAGAGACACCTAGGAAATGTAACAAGCAAAATGCAATGCTACATCTGGAACTGTTCCATCATTCGACATTCGTCATCATTGATGGCTCGACATAATGTCATGTCCCACTCTGTTTCGTTACGTCTAACTCATCAGGGCGCCGACAGAGCCTGAACTCACTCTGACCTTCAATTAATTCCGAAGAAATATAATGTGAAGACTTACCAGAGACGAGCGGTGCTCTCTTACCGCCATCATGCATGGCAAGCAAAACATATATCATTTGATACTACCGAGTTTTGCAACACATGAATAGTTGACACAATATAATTGTGCGAGAGAGACACCTAGGAAATGTAACAAGCAAAATGCAATGCTACATCTGGAACTGTTCCATCATTCGACATTCGTCATCATTGGGCTCGACATAATGTCCTGTCCCACTCTGTTTCGTTACGTCTAACTCATCAGGGCGCCGACAGAGCCTGAAACTCACTCTGACCTTCAATTAATTCCGAAGAATATAATGTGAAGTACTTACCAGAGACGAGCGGTGCTCTCTTACCGCCATTATGCATGGCAAGCAAACATATATCATTTGATACTACCGAGTTTTGCAACACATGAATAGTTGGCACAATATAATTGTGCGAGGACACCTAGGAAATGTAACAAGCAAATGCAATGCTACATCTGGGAACTGTTCCATCATTCGACATTCGTCATCATTGATGGCTCGACATAATGTCATGTCCCACTCTGTTTCGTTACGTCTAACTCATCAGGGCGCCGACAGAGCCTAAACTCACTCTGACCTTCAATTAATTCCGAAGAATATAATGTGAAGTACTTACCAGAGACGAGCGGTGCTCTTTACCGCCATCATGCATGGCAAGCAAAATATATCATTTGATACTACCGAGTTTTGCAACACATGAATAGTTGCACAATATAATTGTGCGAGAGACACTAGGAAATGTAACAAGCAAAATGCAATGCTACATCTGGGAACTGTTCCATCATTCGACATTCGTCATCATTGATGGCTCGACATAATGTCATGTCCCACTCTGTTTCGTTACGTCTAACTCATCAGGGCGCCGACAGAGCCTGAACTCACTCTGACCTTCAATTAATTCCGAAGAATATAATGTGAAGTACTTACCAGAGACGAGCGGTGCTCTCTTACCGCATCATGCATGGCAAGCAAAACATATATCATTTGATACTACCGAGTTTTGCAACACATGAATAGTTGGCACAATATAATTGTGCGAGGGACACCTAGGAAATGTAACAAGCAAAATGCAATGCTACATCTGGGAACTGTTCCATCATTCGACATTCGTCATCATTGATGGCTCGACATAATGTCATGTCCCACTCTGTTTCGTTACGGTCTAACTCATCAGGGCGCCGACAGAGCCTGAACTCACTCTGACCTTCAATTAATTCCGAAGAATATAATGTGAAGCACCTACCAGAGACGAGCGGCGCTCTCTCACCGCCATCATGCATGGCAAGCAAAACATATATCATTTGATACTACCGAGTTTTGCAACAATGAATAGTTGTCACAATATAATTGTGCGAGAGACACCTAGGAAATGTAAACAAGCAAAATGCAATGCTACATCTGGGAACTGTCCATCATTTCGACATTCGTCATCATTGATGGCTCGACATAATTTCATGTCCCACTCTGTTTCGTTACGTCTAACTCATCAGGCGCCGACAGAGCCTGAACTCACTCTGACCTTCAATTAATTCCGAAGAATATAATGTGAAGTACTTACCAGAGACGAGCGGTGCTCTCTTACCGCCATCATGCATGGCAAGCAAAACATATATCATTTGATACTACCGAGTTTTGCAACACATGAATAGTTGCCACAATATAATTGTGCGAGAGACACCTAGGAAATGTAACAAGCAAAATGCAATGCTACATCTGGGAACTGTTCCATCATTCGACATTCGTCATCATTGATGGCTCGACATAATGTCATGTCCCACTCTGTTTCGTTACGTCTAACTCATCAGGGCGCCGACAGAGCCTGACTCACTCTGACCTTCAATTAATTCCTAAGAATATAATGTGAAGTACTTACCAGAGACGAGCGGTGCTCTCTTACCGCCATCATGCATGGCAAGCAAAACATATATCATTTGATACTACCGAGTTTTGCAACACATGAATAGTTGGCACAATATAATTGTGCGAGAGACACCTAGGAAATGTAACAAGCAAAATGCAATGCTACATCTGGGAACCTGTTCCATCATTCGACATTCGTCATCATTGATGGCTCGACATAATGTCATGTCCCACTCTGTTTCGTTACGTCTAACTCATCAGGGCGCCGACAGAGCCTGAACTCACTCTGACCTTCAATTAATTCCGAAGAATATAATGTGAAGTACTTACCAGAGACGAGCGGTGCTCTCTTACCGCCATCATGCATGGCAAGCAAAACATATATCATTTGATACTACCGAGTTTTGCAACACATGAATAGTTGACACAATATAATTGTGCGAGAGACACCTAGGAAATGTAACAAGCAAAATGCAATGCTACATCTGGGAACTGTTCCATCATTCGTCATTCGTCATCATTGATGGCTCGACGTAATGTCATGTCCCACTCTGTTTCGTTACGTCTAACTCATCAGGCGCCGACAAAACCTGAACTCACTCTGACCTTCAATTAATTCCGAGAATATAATGTGAAGTACTTACCAGAGACGAGCGGTGCTCTCTTACCGCCATCATGCATGGCAAGCAAAACATTATCATTTGATACTACCGAGTTTTGCAACACATGAATAGTTGGCACAATATAATTGTGCGAGAGACACCTAGGAAATGTAACAAGCAAAATGCAATGCTACATCTGGGAACTGTTCCAGCATTCGACATTCGTCATCATTGATGGCTCGACATAATGTCATGTCCCACTCTGTTTCGTTACGTCTAAACTCATCAGGGCGCCGACAGAGCCTGAACTCACTCTGACCTTCAATTAATTCCGAAGAATATAATGTGAAGTACTTACCAGAGACGAGCGTGCTCTTCTTACCGCCATCATGCATGGCAAGCAAAACATATATCATTTGATACTACCGAGTTTTGCAACACATGATAGTTGGCACAATATAATTGTGCGAGAGACACCTAGGAAATGTAACAAGCAAAATGCAATGCTACATCTGGGAACTGTTCCATCATTCGACATTCGTCATCATTGATGGTCGACATAATGTCATGTCCCACTCTGTTTCGTTACGTCTAACTCATCAGGGCGCCGACAGAGCCTGAACTCACTCTGACCTTCAATTAATTCCGAAGAATATAATGTGAAACTTACCAGAGACGAGCGGTGCTCTCTTACCGCCATCATGCATGGCAAGCAAACATATATCATTTGATACTACCGAGTTTTGCAACACATGAATAGTTGGCACAATATAATTGTGCGAGAGACACCTAGGAAATGTAACAAGCAAAAATGCAATGCTACATCTGGGAACTGTTCCATCATTCGACATTCGTCATCATTGATGGCTCGACATAATGTCATGTCCCACTCTGTTTCGTTACGTCTAATCATCAGGGCGCCGACAGAGCCTGAACTCACTCTGACCTTCAATTAATTCCGAAGAATATAATGTGAAGTACTTACCAGAGACGAGCGGTGCTCTCTTACCGCCATCATGCATGGCAAGCAAAACATATATCATTTGATACTACGAGTTTTGCAACACATGAATAGTTGGCACAATATAATTGTGCGAGAGACACCTAGGAATGTAACAAGCAAAATGCAATGCTACATCTGGGAACTGTTCCATCATTCGACATTCGTCATCATTGATGGCTCGACATAATGTCATGTCCACTCTGTTTCGTTACGTCTAACTCATCAGGGCGCCGACAGAGCCTGAACTCACTCTGACCTTCAATTAATTCCGAAGAATATAATGTGAAGTACTTACCAGAGACGAGCGGTGCTCTCTTACCGCCATCATGCATGGCAAGCAAAACATATATCATTTGATACTACCGAGTTTTGCAACACATGAATAGTTGTCACAATATAATGTGCGAGAGACACCTAGGAAATGTAACAAGCAAAATGCAATGCTACATCTGGGAAACTGTTCCATCATTCGACATTCGTCATCATTGATGGCTCGACATAATGTCATGTCCCACTCTGTTTAGTTACGTCTAACTCATCAGGGCGCCGACAGAGCCTGAACTCACTCTGACCTCCAATTAATTCCGAAGAATATAATGTGAAGTACTTACCAGAGACGAGCGGTGCTCTCTTACCGCCATCATGCATGGCAAGCAAAACATATATCATTTGATACTACCGAGTTTTGCAAAACATGATAGTTGGCACAATATAATTGTGCGAGAGACACCTAGGAAATGTAACAAGCAAAATGCATGCTACATCTGGAACTGTTCCATCATTCGACATTCGTCATCATTGATGGCTCGACATAAGTCATGTCCACTCTGTTTCGTTACGTCTAACTCATCAGGGCGCCGACAGAGCTGAATGATGTCGAGCCATCAATGATGACGAATGTCGAATGATGGAACAGTTCCAGATGTAGCATTGCATTTTGCTTGTTACATTTCCTAGGTGTCTCTCGCACAATTATATTGTGCCAACTATTCATGTGTTGCAAAACTCGGTAGTATCAAATGATATATGTTTTGCTTGCCATGCATGATGGCGGTAAGAGAGCACCGCTCGTCTCTGGTAAGTACTTCACATTATATTCTTCGGAATTAATTGAAGGTCAGAGTGAGTTGAGGCTCTGTCGGCGCCTGATGAGTTAGACGTAACGAAACAGAGTGGGACATGACATGATGTCGAGCCATCAATGATGACGAATGTCGAATGATGGAACAGTTCCCAGATGTAGCATTGCATTTTGCTTGTTACATTTCCTAGGTGTCTCTCGCACAATTATATTGTGCCAACTATTCATGTGTTGCAAAACTCGGTAGTATCAAATGATATATGTTTTGCTTGCCATGCATGATGGCGGTAAGAGAGCACCGCTCGTCTCTGGTAAGTACTTCACATTATATTCTTCGGAATTAATTGAAGGTCAGAGTGAGTTCAGGCTCTGTCGGCGCCCTGATGAGTTAGACGTAACGAAACAGAGTGGGACATGACATTATGTCGAGCCATCAATGATGACGAATGTCGAATGATGGAACAGTTCCCAGATGTAGCATTGCATTTTGCTTGTTACATTTCCTAGGTGTCTCTCGCACAATTATATTGTGCCACTATTCATGTGTGCAAACTCGGTAGTATCAAATGATATATGTTTTGCTTGCCATGCATGATGGCGGTAAGAGAGCACCGCTCGTCTCTGGTAAGTACTTCACATTATATTCTTCGGAATTAATTGAAGGTCAGAGTGAGTTCAGGCTCTGTCGGCGCCCTGATGAGTTAGACGTAACGAAACAGAGTGGGACATGACATTATGTCGAGCCATCAATTATGACGAATGTCGATGATGAACAGTTCCAGATGTAGCATTGCATTTTGCTTGTTACATTTCCTAGGTGTCTCTCGCACAATTATATTGTGCCAACTATTCATGTGTTGCAAAACTCGGTAGTATCAAATGATATATCATATAGTTATTGGTTTTTTGAAAATGATTGAGGTGCTACCAGCATTACTATCAGTCAGGGCTGCCAATTTCTGGGAATTAATGCACCTGTTCATTACATAAATATGGTGTTTAGGCAAAATCTTATAGACTAAGGTAGTCTTACCTGAGTCCGCCCATTTATAGCATTAGATTTCCCTGATATTTGGTATCCTGTAGGGTTGTTTCTGGTAGTAAGAGGGACAGACGGAACGCCTAGTTCAAATTATGGAATTAGGTCTCTTTCTTTGTGGGCTTTCCTTTTATTTTCTTGTGGTAATATAACACTATGTACATACTATGTCTGTATGTAAAATGAAGCATATGTGATTTCTAATCCCAGACTGGTGAAACTGAAATGATACATATACAGCCTAATATCCTGCGGCTGTGATTTAAACCCTATTGAGACAAGGGTTGTAGACTTCTCAGATTTTAACTTATGTCTATTGTTCATTAACTTATTTGTTTTTCTACAGCTAACTGGACATTGGTCTAGATCATTTAAAAAATTACCATCATATGAGTATAATAGTAGCAATGAATCCAGCTCTTCTAGTTCTAATATCAACTTTAGCAAGGTTAGTAACCTAAGAATTTCTATTGCTTTCCATTCCGCATTACCAAGTACATTTGCATAATAAGTACCAACTACATAATATTGTATAAGCTATATTATTTTGTTTTCTTTTATCAATTTACATAAAAGATAATATACTTCTTAATAAGGAAATATTAATTTTAAGTGCCACCTTTATCTTGATAAAAACTAACATCATCTCAATACAAAATACATTTTTCTACAATTATATCAAGATTCAGTTGGTGCTAATTTTGACTCTATGGCACATATGTTGCTCTTTAAAGTATAAAAGAAGATAGAGAACTAAGCTTTCCTATCTTTTATTCAAAACTTTAAAGATAAACAATTCAATTAAAATATCTCAAGAACTGAGCTAGCCATAAATGTGGTTCAGGTATCGTCGAACCCGCAACACTTCAAACAAACCCTAAAAATAATTTTTAAAAACTAAATTTTTCCGCCATGGAAATGCCAAACACCCCATCTTTTTTTCCTCAACTACTACCATACGTAGGAAAAAGATTGTATTTCATGTATGAAATCTGATTTTATAGACCATTATTGGGGGGCTTAATTGGTTAATAAGCCTGTCTTGTTGTCCCAACAAATTTGTCCAATCTTAATACATCCATGTTTTCAAATCGATAACGATTTGGAAACATAGCTGCTATTTATTAATATTTTTTAAGCACTTAATTAATTTTTTTATAATTTTATATTATGTTTGTTAAATATGTTATTCTATATTTATTTTTAGTTTCAAAGTAAATGTTTAGTACTTGTTTAATAATATTTGTTGTTACTATTTTCAGACTTGTGTCCCTCATCCGCAGTTTGAATGGAATGGAAGTGGACTTATTAACCCTTTGGATGGTATGCTTCATATTTCAATAATAATAATAAATTTTTCGATTCTATGATTGAAATTTTATGATAATTTCTTTGACGATTTATTGGGGAAAAAAGTTTGACAATATTGGCTGGTTTCTCTTCACCTATTACTATAAGTATTGTGTGGTTTCAAAAACTTGCATGCTTGACTTTCCATTAACAAAAGTATTGGATTCAATTTCAGACTTAAGACATTTTAACAGAATCAAGTATTATCTACTTTAAACCCTCTTTGTCAAAGGGTACGATTGCGTTACTTCACTTAAGATATAGTATTCATATTTCTGTTCTATTTTCACTTTTAAAATAACTTTAAATAAACTATAAACTTTTAAAATAAAAACACTTTGACATGCCATGTATATGAATTAAAATATTAACCTAATTATCTCTTTGTTACTTGCTTTGTGCCTGTTTTTATACTAATATACACCTTGTTTAAAAGCTTTACCTGCTTATCTTAATGCTGTTAGTTATGATAAAACCCGTTAAATTTAGTGGGAAGCATTAGTCTTTGGTTATATTATTTAATATTTGGCTCTATTGTTTCATAATTGTCATCATATTAATCAATAAAAATTTGTAAAAAGGGGTCTATTGTTTGGAAAATCTGCCATGGCCCTGGGATTCACAACCTGAGCTATGCTCTCATTATTCATGAATATTATTTCTTTTAAGAGGTTTTGATTGTGATTGATGCAACGTACCAATGCTGTTATTTTAAAGCCTTTTTATTTTGATGTATCAATAAGAAATCCAAAGTTGTATTCTAATGTTTTTATTTCAAATGCAATATATTTTTAGTTTTTATCAATCATTAGCAAAACTTGATTAATATTCTATTTTTGTTGCTTAAGTCAAAATATTTATTTATTTTTATGTGTACCTTAAAAAACTGGAATAAATATTCTGATGTTTTTATTTCAATGCTAATATTTAATTATTTCGATGCATTAGGAAAATGGGAGTCATGGTCTTTTGTTTTAAAGTTTATATTTGTTTTAACTTTAAGAAAAACGGAAAACATTCTAATGAATTTGTTTTAAAGCCAATATAATTTTGTTTGTAAATGATGTGTGCAACAGGTGGAAGCACTAATTTGCTTGACCTTCAACTTCTTTCGTTTACTCTTGGTTCATCCAAGTCTACTAATGTCAAACCCCGTGAGTCTTATTTTCCTTTAAATACTAGATGTTTTTGCATGTTGTATACATCCTTTGGCCTGTTAAAATATCTTCTTATTTTATTTACCATTGAAACCCTTAAACTAAAAGATAAACTTTTGATGTCCAACTCATAATGGTACAATTTTTATGAAACTATATTTTATTTAAAATGCTTATAAAGAGTTTAAATTAGCACATAATACTGTTTTTGTAGAACCCAAAAAGTTTATTTTCAAGTTCAAGTGTCAAAAACTTTAATTTTGATTTTTCATGATTTTTCATTTTTTAACTTATGAATTTTTCTTTACATTTTAAGATTAAACTTTTTAGGAAAACTCAATCAATCTTTTTGGTTCCATCAAACCATTTTGGCTGGTAAAACTTTACACTAAATACATACACGATTTCCAGATTACATATTGAACTACATTTGCATGTAAAATCTTGTTTTTAAAATCAGTAAGCTATGTGTTCTTCAAACTTGACTATAAATCATGATTTTTTTTTAAATTTAACATTATGTAGGTTGATGAAATATACTAAGATGAGCAAAAGTGAGATTTCTTTATCTATCATTATCTTTTCAATTATTTTTATTTGGGATGCCAAGGGTCCATTGTGCCACCCCAAATAAAAATAATATGGTTCGCACAGCCAGTTTTTATTAAAATATAAAGTTGTCAAGTTTGTTTATGTATTTGGTTTGATTTTAAATGACATGTCCTGTCATAACTAATAGATAGTGGCAAGATACTACACCGAGCTCGGCAATACTCTAAATCACGGGTTTACACAAAACCAGTATTTACAATTTTTTATTTTTAACTTTTTGGTGAGGCTTTACAATATTTTATATTGGTGCAATCTTGTGATGTCGACAGATTTACTCAAACATGCTGCAAATTAATAAATAGTTACAAAGTATTAACATCAAGTTTACGAAAAAACTGTTAACCTCAAATCCCTTTAACGTATATTCTTAGTTTGCCTGGTCTCTTTTATTTTTTATGACCCTTTAATTGTTAGCCAATCTTGCAATAAATCTCTTTTTACTATTCCTAGTTTATACCATTGGTATATAGGAAAAGTAATGTTTTGGTTCTAAAATCCAAAGCTGAGATTTCACCTAAATTATCACCTTACATCCTGAGTGGTTTTTACTTAGTTTTCTGTCTCTATGAGTGATTATGTCTCAGTTATCATTGTAGCTCCCAGTGTATTTATGCTAGGGATTTGAAACTTAGCTCAAAATTTAATCATAAAGTCTAATTTTGCTTTCAGAAAAATAATTTTTAATGACTACGTTAACTTTCATTTAATTTAAAAATAAAAAAGAGGAATATGGTAGGATTGATTTGTAATCTAGCAAGCATGTAGTCTTATATAAGACCTAATAAATTTGCCATGTGTCATCTCATTATCAGAATTTCTTTAATTTTTTACTTGGTGTGTATAGATTGTTTAAAAATTTGTGAAAAATTGAAAAGTCATATTATTCAGTTGAAATCTGACATAGGTGTACTCCTTTATATGGTAATCAAGTATTCGAAGTTTCAACTTTGTATGGTTAGTATATCCACGTCTTATGTTGGATCACTACTGTTAAACAGCATTAACGATGATGTCTCCCTTAGGACAAGTGAAACCAATGCCAAAATATACTCATTTGTAAAGTATGCGTTTTTCATATTCTGAAGACATGCGAAGTGAGTTTGAAATGGTGAGCAAATATTGTACGTCCAAACTTTCCTGTTAAGCTTCTTTCTAAATTTTTTATATATTGTTTCTTAGAATTAGTTTGATTTTTAATTATTCTCATAATCATCTAGGTGCCTTACACTTTGTACACTGTTTTTCCCAAAACTATTTAGATTATAAATTGTAATAAATATTACATTGTACAATAATAGTAATAATTATATAAGAGAATCCCTACCATGTACTCTTATATTTGACTGTCTCGCTTGTGTCAGAGTCCTAGAGATTTATTGTCGTTTGTTTAAATTCGCGCCCAAAACGCTCTTCTTCACGCCTTAAACACTATTCATGAAGGGATAATACAAATAAAAGCAAAGCAAAATTTACAATTCTTTGTTCTATAGTTATAGAAATTTTATGTGGTTATATTAATTTTACTTAAATACAAACTTTTTTTTATATAATTATATTATAATTTTCCAATAGGGATTTTTTTATAAAACTAAATAACCATTCTATGGAATATAAAACGAATTAATTACAAGAATAGAATACCAAAATAAAAATTAGATAAACAAAAACGTTACAGCAAGATGTCATATAATCATCATAATAGAAAATAGATTAATTGTTAAAGAATGGAAAGTTTTCCCACAAAAAGCTTCTAAAAATAGATTTGTGTATTTTGTCATTAACAAAACATACGTTTTTTTATAAAGAAATTGTATTAGTCATAAAGTTGTACAAAAAATTATAGTAAAATAAAAGAATCAGCTACCGTTGATAAATTGCTGTTGGATATGAATAACGCTCTTTTATTTTAAATAAATTAAAGAGCATTCAAGTCCATTATGTATTTTATAAATATCTAAGTCTTTCAGCTTATAAAAAATACCACCAAAGGTTGTCTGGATGAGACAACCAAGTGTTTTGCATGGGAGGGAGATAGAGTATTTTAGTTTAGTGCCTTACAACCATAGGTTAAAGCATTTAGCTATCAGAAAAGGATAAGAGCTCTCTTTCACTGAGCTACACCTTAGTTTACTGAGATATTTCTCGATTGCTGTGGTGGGAAGCTGTATAGAATTAATACCATTTATGACAGCTATAACACTTAATATGGTGAATGCCGTTCCAATCTTTATCAAGAATAACATCCTTACCTCTAGATAACTCTCATTACCTCTGTTTAGTTTACTGAGATATTTTTTCTTTTGATGAAAGCCTTTCTATCTTTGAAGACATTGTTTGAATTTCTCTGTGAGATGCATTGACTGTGGCATCAATATTTGTTAAGTACAGGATTTGGCTTTTATGTATACTTAATTTTATTCTGTTTCATTTATCTGTATCTGGGCTTCTAATGCAATCATATTCAGTTATGTGATGAATATGATTCAATAGATAGGCTGTACGTTAAGCCTTATGAAGGAGTATTATGTATCTTATGAACTTAAGTACTACCATAAAAATGTTTTCATTCTGTCTTCGGCCTGGATGACCAGAACTTATATCTAAATTAATTATAAATAAATTATTTTAGGCTTAATAGCGCCCATGATAAAACTATGGTGTTATTTAAAAATTGTTTTTTATTAAGTACTCAAACTTTGTATTCATAGATATTTTTTATAAATAAAATAAATAAACAAAAGGCTCCAGCTTCTTACTTTTTATTGTAAGTGTTTAGGTCTATGATCTGATAGTGCATGTTCTTTGAAAATTATAATTAAGAGATTATAATTATTAGATTATAATAATTAGAAAATTGTAATTATAATTTAGTTTTTTTACTTAGCTGTTTTAATTATTATTTAGATATAATTTGAATTAAAAATAAACTTGTTCGATTTTATGGCAATTTTCATGAAGGTTTCAATGTACTGACAATACAAAAATGTATTCAACCAGCATTCAAAGATTTAATCAGATTTTTACTTTCCTCGTTTGTACCGTAGGTATATAGGAGAAGTATTGTGTTTGCAAAAAATCTCCGAAACCGGGAAACAGGTGTTTTTAAGACCTCCTGAGAAGTTTTGACAAAGTTGTCTGTATGTGTGTGCGTCTGTTATCATCGTAGCTCCCACTGTATTTATGCTAGAGAATTGAAACTTGGTACAAAAATCATACATGTATATGTTTCATCTAATTATCAGCATTAGTTCAATTTTTATCAAATGACTTGTGTATGTTGTGTACTTGTGTATGTGTATGTCATATAAAACATTTTAAGAAATCAGAAAATAATCTAATTGATTAGAAATTTGGTACAAGTGTATACCTTTACGTAATAGATAAGTACACAAAGTTTTATTTCAATACAACAAGTATATCTATGATTTTTGTTAGATAATAAAAGTTTAAGCAGGCATCGAGCGTGGCCAGTGCCTGGATAGGTGACCGCTAGGAATGTAACAGATGTTTACTACCTGAAGATGGGCAAAGTGAATCCGAGTAGAGGTTGTAAAATAAATTTAACGACTTTTATATTTTAAGATTGAGGGAAGCGAGACTGGAATTGCGAGGATGAGTGTAGCGAATCTGATGTGATGAGGCAAAGTTCTGAGGTACCCTGTACCCTTTTTTTTTAAATTTCATAATAAATAAACAAATGAGAAATAATCCTTTCCCTTTTTACTTTTCCCCACTTATACCCTGGGTCCTAGGTGTATAGTATAGGAAACGTATTGTGTTTACAAAAAAATCAATAACTGGGATTTCACCTCAAGTATTAGTTTCAAGTGTTTTTTATACCTCCTTAGTAGTTTTCACAAAGTTGTCTGCCTGTATGTGTGTGACTGATATCATTGTAGCTTCTAGCGTATTCATGGAATCAAAGGACTTTTAAAAATAATAAAAATTATTAATATACAAATCACTTTTAACTTTTTTTCAGATCCCACTAGTCGTCACAAGAAATCAAGTCAACATGTACCAAATCTTTCCAATGAAGCTGAAAAATTTATTTCATCGTTTCCGGATCTATCCTACCTAAAACAAACATTTATTGTATTTCCAAAAAATATTAACTAAGCAATACATAATTGTTGTTGGATTTGCTGAGAGAGATAATTGGTAGGTGTGAAGCAATAAACCTTTTTGTTCCTATCAGTTTGAATTGCTGATATATACTTAAATGAAAAAATAGTATTTCTGAAAATATCAATGATGTATTACCAAGTTAAAACAAAATACTGTTTACCCAGATAGTCCCTGGATAAATTAGATATATATAATTTTACAACAATAGCTATAGTTAATGGAAAAATATAATAATAATATTGTTATATTAAAAAGTAATATTTATTTATTGCAGTATTAGTCTTCATTTTATCAAAAAAATCTTATTTGAGGACTCAAAATAGAACCCTAATCTTTAAATAATTGATCCTTCCTTAGACTAAAGAAGGAATAAAGGGAGCTATCCGATTTAAAATTGGTATTGTGGCTCAATTCAAGATGTTGGCATACTCTGATAGGTTTGACCATATAGGTGTTATATCTAGAGAGGCCTTATTAGTTAAATTTTGAAACACCGGAAAAGTAACCTGGCTACCTTTGATACAATCTCATAAACTGTACAGATGTTACTTGTTTAGTAGAACTATTTTGATACAATATGTTTATGATAAACAAAATACAAACAATGGGTGAAATGCCAACAATGATTGGTTTGTTATAACCTTACCACACACTTAAAGTAGGTTACATGGAGCCCAAATGGATGTTTCAAGCCTTTCACTTTATTAAGATAGGGTATGAGCCTGAAACTATGTCTTATCATACTTATATTATCAGTAAATCAGATGATAATTATTTTTAGAAAATAAGGAGGGTCTGTTTTATTTTTAAGCTTGAATTATTTTGTTTGTTCACTTTGCCTTAGTTTAAATAAACTCTTCTTTCAAGCTCCAGCTTTCTAGTTTTTTTTTGTGGAGGGATTACTCTATATATTTTTTTGGAATACCAATATACATTTTACATTATCAACTTGTGGTTGATTTTTTTTTTTAAATATTTGATAAAACAGCTTTAATAATGATTTTTTGGTGTGTTTGTTACGACTGAAATAGTAATTGGCATTGTCTTAACTAATTTACAAAATTTATATTGTTTACTATATCATCTGCTTGTGATAAGACTAAGTTTTAAGACATAGGTAGAAATAAGTGAACATTTGTTAGCAGCTAATATCCAGTCATTGATCTTACTAGATACAATTATGCTACTTTTTGAGATACAGATTCTTTATTTTAACTTTAAAATCAATAAAAACACATTTTAATGTAAAAATAACTTGATTTGTATTAACTAAAAGAAATAATTAACATGACTTGTTATTTAAAAGAAATAATTCTATATGCTCTAAAGAGTATGTTAGTCAGTGTACATAACAATTAATACTCTGGAGAATGTTTCGTTTTTCACACCCTAAGAATCCTACTTAATTATCAATTACTTAACAGGATCTTTATCAATTTATCTCTCTCATGTTTTCTACTTATTTATTATGTACAAAGTATTCTTGCTTTCTTTTTGTACAAAGAACTCAATCAACTTGTCAATTTATTTAAATAATCTTAATTATAGATATAAAAACAATCTCTCTCTTTGTAACTGTTTAATTTCTAACTTATTATGTTTTTAATTTATTTTTGTTTGTTAATTTGGTATCTATGTATTAAGATTTATTTGAGTCTTATATCATTTTGTTTGTTTGTTAGGTATTGATTATGTCCATTCATTTATTTAATGCTAGATTTGTAGCATAGATTGCTAGATTTGTATGTGGATGATATTTATCTGATTATACACCAGATTTGTTTGTTAGGCACTGAAGATGAACTTTATTTATTTAAAGCCAGATTTATTCATAAAGTACTGATAAAGACCATTATCTAATAATAAACCAAATTTTTTGGTGGCTATGATGATGACCTTAATGTGTTGAAAAGTTAGTTTCGTTTGTTAATAAAAAAGGATTAGTGGTCAATATTCTTAATAACCGCAGTAATTTGATTTTTTGATCTTATTTAATAATTTCTTTTAACTTCAATATTAAGGGCTACATCAATTGGATTTCAAACCTGTATCAGATTTATTACAGATTCCCTTCTATTGCCTGTGTGTATGAGTGATATGTTACAAAAACGTTCCCTATAAAAGACATTATTCACTTTTTAATTTAATTCCAAAATATAGGTATTTTCTGTAGAATCCCACAACTTATAAATCAATGTACTGTACACTCAAGAAGTGGTTTATAGTTATATATATATATATAATATATATATATATATATATATATATATATATATTTATATATATATATTTGTGAATCAGGAAAAAATGGAGTCTCCTACATCTCCTACACCTTCCATGGGACATTCCATATAAGCATAATTGTTTGTACGTTTCAACTACACTGCTTATTTCAATTTTAATGTATAGTACCTATATTTTACCAGGAAAATAGTTTTGTTTTACTATAATTAACTGAGTATGAGATTTTTAGTCATTTCAAATTCTCTCTCTAGCTTTTTTTGGATTGTTTGGTTTCAAACAGGAAGTAAATATTATAACACTCTTTTGGGCTTACATTCAATTTATAAATTAATGTCAAAGGTTACTGAATGTACATAAATAAGAACTTGTAATGTATTTTTGATACCTAATGTGATAAATTATAAATATTAACTATACTGATTCGAGATTTATTGTACCCTTGATGTTTTTCTATCTTACAGTAAACACACAGGTATATTATATATATATATATATATATATATATATATATTATATATATATATATATATATATATATATATATATATATATATATATATATATATATATATATTATATATATATATATATATATATATATATATATTATATATATATATATATATATATATATATATATATATATATATATATATATATATATATATATATATATATATATATATATATATATATATATATATATATATATATATATATATATATATATATATATATATATATTACAGAGGATAATCTCACTGGATGTTTTCCTATAAGTGCTGAGCAACACCGACACCCATTTTAATTAACTACAAGCGCATTTAAAAACAGGTACACTTTATCTTAAAAATTTCAGATTGGCTTTGCTCTGTCAGGAACTCTCTAATTTATGTGGTTGGAAGTCCTCAGATTTGCATCGCTCACCCTACAACAGTGAATTATATATCATTTGATATTACCGAGTTTTGCGCTACATCTGGGCACTGTTCCATCATTCGACATTCCTTATAATTGAAGGCTTGACATAATGTCATTTCCTACTCTGTTTTGTTACATCAACTCATCACGGCTCTGTATGAGCCTGAACTCACTGAACAGACAGTGACATTATTTAGAGCCTTCGATGATGATGAAAAATGCATGATTAAACAGTGCCCAGATGTAGCATTACATTTTGCTTGTTACATTTCCTGGGTGTCTCTCGCACAATTATATTGTGTCAACAGTTAAGTATTTGTTTTATTCCTACCCATCCATATAATGATCTCACTTGAATTGATTACTCAGTTGAAATCTTGTCAAGATTTTTTTAGTGAAAACACATTACTTTTCTGTATAATACCTATAACATAAGGTGAAAACACCTATGATATGAGGAAAATTAAACTGTCATAGATAATATAACACATAATGAGGTACCTGAATATGTCTTTATGTCCTTTGAATAACATTTTTAAATTAGTAATGTTAATTTTAATTTTATTAACTTAATGTTATTATTAATTTTCCTCATTTATACCATAGGTATATAGGAAAAGTATTGTGTTGCAATAAATCCAAAACCAGGATGTCACCAGAATTATCCATTTCAGGTGTTTTAAGACCTACTGAGTGGTTCATAGCTCCTAATTTTTTAATGCTGGAGAGTTGCGAAGATCATTCTACAGGTGAAGTTGTGCTATCCAGAGAATATTTTTTTATTATTTTTTTATATTTTTTTATTTTTTATATATGATGTCGTTAAACCCGCAATGATTATATAGCAAAAATTTTGAAATATCATAAAACGCGGAAAAATGATGCGATCAAATTGAGATTTAGCAGGCATCTAGCCATGTATAAGACTAACATATGTGCTAAGTTTCGTCTCATTATCAGGATTCAAATTCAAATCCAATGCTGTCAATTTTTATCAAATGACTTGTGTAAATTTTTTTAAAAAATCTGAAAACAAACTAATTGAGTTGAAATTGTATACAAGTGTATACCTTTACGTAATTAATAAGTACACTAAGTTTCGTTTTAATACGACAAGTATATCCATACTTTTTGTTGGATCATAATAATTAAGCATCATTGAGCGTAGTCAGTGTTGTATGGGTGACCGCTGAGAATGAAACGGATGTATTTACTATCTTAGGACAAGGGAAGTGACTCCGAGGATTGGCCGCAGTATAAATGTAGCGAATTGTATATTCTGAGGACGAGCGAAGCAGAGAGGATCAGTGGAGCGAAGCAGAGAGGATCAGTGGAGCGAAGCAGAGAGGATCAGTGTAGCGAAGCAGAGAGGATCAGTGGAGCGAAGCAGAGAGGATGAGTGTAACGAATCTGATATAATGAGAAAAAGATCCGGCACTTATTTACTTGGTTCCCAACCTCAATATATCTGAAAAAAAATCTAGTGGATTTGGATATAGGAACTAAGAGGTCTGTCTAAACTCCATTAAAATCCCTCCCTTTCAGGCACTTATTTACTTGGGGCCACATTTTATGTTGGGAACCAAAGCTAGTTTCGCACTATATTATCTTATTTACTTAATTATCAATCTTTTCTTTTTACCTCTTCTCAACCCCAGACAATAGCCCCTTTGCTTTCAACATCCCCTATTAAGATTGTTAAATAATTTCTTTTAATATAATTTAGTAAATATACTGTCGGTACTTAAGTGAATAATTGCCCTATATCGCCATATTTACTTGTGTCCCAACTTTATGTTGGGAACTAAGTAAATAAGTACCAAAGATCCATTTTTTAAGGATTCTAAAATAACCAATATGAAGTCACAGTCAAATTAATTTTTACGCGTTAATTTATTGATTTTGGAACATATCTTGCATTTCTGTTAATGTCTGCTAATTAATTTTATTTACTTGTAACACATCCAAAAATACAATTTTGCCATCAGTAAAATTCGATCTACAACATTAAGAGTTAAAAATTAAAACAAATTTTGATGTCTTACAGATAAAATAGACAATAAGACGTTTATTACGGGCTGAGCCCAATTTACAAAAAATATATACAAAAGATTACACAAAATAATTAAAAATATAAAAGGTATTACAAAAAAAGACATATTTTAATCGTAAAAAGACAAATATGAAAACCAAAATGTCAGAGCAGGGTCACATATCAAATGCATGTATCCCCAATAATTTTTTATTGTTATATTTTCTAATAAAATATTAATTAATATATTATAAGTTAGACGAGTTATTAATTATTGTTAATATAAGTTGTGATGCTACTGCTCACTTTTTAAAAGGTTTCTGTGAAAAGAACGCTTTTCACAGAAACTTCGCCCGGAAGTTTCTAGCGATGATAAGATAAGATGAAGTCCACATCTTATCGGATTCGCTACGCTCATCCCACTTGCTTCGTACTCGCTTTCGCCGCCCGTCCTCAAAATATACAATTCGCCAAAATGTTTTTACTAAAACACGTCTTCGGACTCACTAATCGCCCGTCCTCAAAATATACAATTTCGCCAAATGTTTACTAAAACACGTCTTCGGACTCACTTCGCCCGTCCTCAAAATATACAATTCGCCAAATGTTTACTAAAACACGTCTTCGGACTCACTTCGCCCGTCCTCAAAATATACACAATCGCCAAATGTTTACTAAAACACGTCTCGGACTTACCTTCGGACTCACTTCGCTCGTCTTCAGATAATACATACATTGGTTTTATCCCAGCGGTCACCCACGCAGCACTGACCACGCTTAAAGCTGCTTAACTTTTAAGATCTAACAAAAAATCATGGATATACTTGTAATGGTTGCTGTTGTACCGAATTTCAACTTAATTGGATTGTTTTCTGCTTTTTTACATTTTTTTAAAAAAAACCTACACAAGTCATTTGATAAAAACTAAAATAATGCTGATAATGAGATAAAACTTGACACATATGTTATTCTTATACATAGCTACAAGCGTGCTAAATCTTAAATTGTGTTTTTGCATATTATAATTTTTCCGAAATTTTTGCTTGTTCATTATTGCGGGTTAATGACGTCAAAAAAATCTGAATTGTACAACTACACCTATAGACTGATTTTTGTACAAAGATTCATCTTTCTAGCATAAATTCACTACGATGATAACACACACATAAAGACAACTTTGTAAAAACCACTCAGGTCTTGAAAACTCCTGAAACAGATAATTGCGGTGACATCCCGGTTTCGGATTTTTCGCTAACACAATACTTTTCCTATATACGTAAAAGTAAAAACGGAGTGTCCATTTGGGGGGTGCGAATAATTATGAGCTTTTCTGACGAACCCTTTCTTATGAACATGCAATGCATTCGTTTGTTAATGTAACCTGGGTTTCTTTTTACAACCCGGTAGATGTTATCATACAAAAAATACTTGTGTATCATAAATAAATAAAATACATAGTTTATTTTTAAACTTGTTAGTAAAATTTTGTGATTTTAAGGTATATTAAAGATACTACTCTAAATTAAGTGTTGCAGTGGAATAATGACTTAAAATTTAAATATAATAGATGAACGATGTGGTTTCTAAGCTTGCTAACTTGGGTTGCTTGTATTATTCAAATTTTTTTTATTGTGATCTCTGTTGGTAAGTGTTTATGTATTTGTTTATAGAATAGAGTTGTGTTTTAAATCAATTCCCGTATCGCACCGGTGAGGACTGAGACGTTCTGATATTTCTTTAAAAACATACCATTATCAACTATAACTTTATTTGTATCAAAATGATGAAGGGGTCGGTGACTGGGACATTGTAATTCGACTCTGGCTTTTGGGAGATAGACTTGCTGCTGTCAAAGCTCTACTTACGTTTATCTGACTGCCACCAGTCTGTGTCGCTTGTCTACCTTTACTATTCTAAACCAAAAGCTCTATAATCTGCCTAGCTTTTTGCCGTGTAATTGGCATCTATGTATATTTTATGACAACCACTATCTGGTTTTGAATTTGTCAGGTCGGTAGAAGTATGTCTCGTGGGAAACTTAGAAACCCATGTTAAGTCAGAATATAGGCAACATTGCGTTGAAGTTATAGTATAACCAAATACGGCATAAAATAAAAACCAAACAGGGAATCTATATAATTTCTCACGTCCTAGACCTGGAATTTTTAGCCCCTAGAAAACCACTTTGGGTTAAGCTAGAACGCTGAAATTTGAAACGTGATGTTATTTTTACATAGTGGTAGGGATTTTTTTCTATTTAAGTTAGTGGTTGTCAGCGGCTTTTCTGATTGGTCATACCCCAAAAGGCTTATGAACTTGGGTATTTTTGAAGTAAACAATGGATTGTAGGTAGGTGTCATAATTGTACATACTCTTACTTGAGCCTCCCTTGTGGGAGACCCCCCCCCCCCCTCTACAACCCTATCCGATCATATATTTTTAATGACATTTTTCAGTGACGTCCAAAGAGACTAATACTTAGAGGTGATACACAGGTAGAATAACTCAGTTATAAGGTGTCTAGAAGTGAGACAGTTTTTGTAAGGTGCCATAACTGCCCTTACCCCTGCTCCTACAGTCTATTTAAAGATATTGACAGGCCTAGGGTTTCTTTCATAGGTTCTTCTCCAGGTGGGGAGGGGGGTATCTCAAAATTATGGAAAGTTTCACTTAGCCATTTTTAATGGCTAATATCAAGATATATATTACTTATAATATATATCTTGATAAATTAGGATTTATCAAGATATATATTACTTATATACTAGAACCTCATTCTTTGAGATTGAGGTGAAGAAGTCCTATTGATATTTTTTGCATTTTTTACTTTTAATGACTTATGCCAGATGTAATTTAGACTGATGTCATTAGATAACTGACAACTTAGTGTTTCATTAGGTCTCCCACTATTTGATTCTAAGATAAGATAAAATAATGTTTATGACATAATGTTTTAGATTAAGAGATAACAAAGCTACATGTTTTATTATCAAGTTATAAAAAGGTTTATAAACCATGTCTTCCTTCACACAGATTTATTCCTTATCTTTCTTATATTTTGCTAAAAAACAGTTTTATCTAATACAAAAATTTGTAAAAAATAATAAGTTTTTTGTTTTTATTTGCATAAACCCCGACCCTGCGGGTTGGACCTCCAAGTACATGGGTTTTAAAAATAAGCTTAAAACCAAGCAGGTTCAGGTACCCACTTCCAGATCTAAAAACCTTATACATACATACAAACACACACACAATGATACTAAGGAAATAAAATAATTATGCTTTTATTTTACAGCTGCTGGTTTGTACTATTTAGCTGAATATGTTGAAGAGTATACACAAATAGCTAAAAAAATTATATTTTGGATGTGCATAGTAAGTGATTCTTTCATTTTATGTTAATTTTATTTTTGCACAAGCGGGACGATTCAAGGGCAGAAATATCTGTGACAGGTGTCTAAGATTCATTCCAGTACAATCTGTACTATCGCTTTATACTACTGATAACTTTATATTCAATCATTCCTTTGTACCCTTAACACTTTCCGTGATATATATACGATCCAAATAATATAGGAATTGTATGCGATAACTGCGATTGACCTTTATTATATATCAACACGCAATACAGTGTTCAACGTGTAGGGAAACACTAACGCAAATACATATTTCAGCTGAACTCCCGTAGATCACATATACCATCTTTGACCAACAAGTGTTTTTCATCTGTAATCTCTATAGATTCATTTGAGGAATTTAAAGAATACCTTGAGGCAATATCGCCGACTCCGACTGGTTTCAGTCATTTCTTGAAGCAATTTTCATCCAAGATCCTTCGCCAGGACCTAGTCTTCTAGATAGTGTTGACGGCGCTCAACACACTATTGAGCCCGCCGTCCGATCAAACAGATGGGAGCAGCACGTGGAGTGGTTTGCAGGTAGAAGACGACGACGAAAACTGGTGCACGATATTTGCCCAGTCTTCTCTACTCAACAACTTTATGAGCTGGGTGCTAGATTTGCACAGCTCGAATCAAGATATAGAGGAGACGGAACAATCATCGTCTCCGAGCACCTCCTACCTAACTACGAACACTTCCACATATGCCACGACTGCTCCTGGACATCAAACCAATCCAAGGACTACCAATTAAAAAACGACGACCTAGAGACAGTCATTGGAATGGCTCCGCAGACATCACATACTTCACAAATCTACTCAGATATTTGTACGTGGAGCCGAGACAAAACTGTACGAGCATCGTGGCCGGACGACGGTGGAAACCTCCTCCTTCAGATGAAACTGATACCAAC
>JACMZG010001893.1:26820074-26898794 GCA_018340805.1 Microvelia longipes | reverse complement strand
GCTCTTGAATGTTTACATACCTGTCTTAAAACATTAATTTATTTTTTAAGTTAAAAATTAAAGGTTAGATGCTATGATTTTATGGATGGAAGGGTAAAAGTAAGTTAAGTTTAGGTTTTCCAATAGTACTATTTGAATGCCAAATTAGCGAAATGTAAATGAGTTGTTTTGTTTATATGTCTCTGCTATTTATCAAATAGTTGTTCAGTAAGTTTTTCTTTTCAGGTTTGTTTATCAGTTTTCTTCATTAGGCCTGTTGTGAGGGGCAACATGCCAAGCAAAACTGTTTGTTTTACTGATTGTTTTTTGGCAATGAATGTGTGTACATACAAAGCAATCTTCCTACCAATGTGCCTTTAAAAGCCAATACCTCCTGTTTTTATAGCGACTTCTATTAAAACAAAAAAACCCTCTATTTGTAGCAATTTTGTATGTTTTACTTTGGGGGTTCCTTATAAATATGTTTAGATTCTGTATACCAAAATTTCCTTGTTAGAGCAATTTTTTATTTGAAACACTCTTTGTTTATGTTTTACGGAGAGTTTTTTGTTGTAGTTTTTTAAATACAATCATATTAACTTGTCAAAAATAAATTAGTTTTGCATAATAAACAAAGCAATTCATTTTATTGATATGTGAATTAAAATCTTAAATATTACTTTCAGTGACGACTGAGCAAAAAGGCCGGAGGAAGGGTTGGCCTTAAGGGGGCCAAACCTACATCCCAGGGGCCCAATGGAGGGAGTTCCTATAATGCTTCTTAGAGGGGGTTTGCTTTTAACGTAGAGTAGTATTTAAGGCTATTGCATATTTTAAGAAAACTTAAATCAAATGATATTTTTTTTATTTAAAATAAATAAAAATAAACTTAAGTAAATAAAAATAAATAAGGTAAGATTAAAATAAATTTAAGTTTATTTATTTTAATTTATATTTTAAACTGAACTATTTTATGTTCTATCTTTAGAGGCTGTTTGTACTGCTCCAGGGCCCTGATCGTGTATTTTAAGGGCCCAAGTATAAACATAGGGGCCTGAAGAACAAATCTAAATAGATAACGATTGAAAATTTTTAAGTATTCTTAAAAATTTGTCTTAGGAGCTTTTAGGCCCTACCTTAGTAGAGTATTGGGCCCTTTGTCTTTAGTGCTGTAAATATATCCAAATATCGAATATGTTATATAATTTTTTTTAATTTTTGTTGTTTTGTTTCCATTAAGGTTTATTTGTGCTGGGCCCAAGGAGGGCTGACGCTCTCACCCTCAATGGCCAGTCGGCCCCTGTTCACTTTTACTGTGGGCTTATTTAATAGTTTCAAATATTAATTTTATGCTAAAATAAGAATTAAAATAATGTAATGAATAAGGGAAAGCTTATCTTTTGGAACCATATCTAGCACATGGTGCCACTTTCTTTCAGGGTAGGGATGAGATAAATTGCTTTTATCTGTTCCTTGTTCTTGACAGACAAGGTTACCTGCCTGTCAAGAACTTATTCATCACAGCTGGAATAGACAGCTCTACAAAATTCCTGTTGTTAAGTAAGCCCGTTACACTGCCTTAGCTTTCCAAAATAACCTTAAACTGAGTTTATGACACAAAATTAATTCATTTAAATTAGTTTGCATTACTCAGCAATATTTTATGCATTTTAGTTACATTGTGTGTTTTTACACTGATTTCAAAAGAATTAAACTCTAAAAGCATCCTCAGTATAAGAAAAGGGTTTTTAAGAAGTGTTTATTAGCTGAAACCCCAAACCTTTCACGTTACCATTCATGTTGTTTGTAACCCTAGCTATTGACTAATTTGCTTGAATAAGATGTAATTTGTAATAAAATTATCTAATATTAAATATTTTTGGTATGGTGCATTGTATTCAGGTTGTTCATGTTCTCATATAACATCACTTAGCGTTATGCTTCCATATTATTTTGGTGTTATATATTGATCAATGGGTTGTTTAATTTTTAAAATTTGTTTTTATATAAAGTGCTATTTCATTATTATTGTTGTTATTATTATTATTACTGTTGTTATTATTTATTTCTAATTGTATCCCTATTTCAAAACTGCCCATTTTGACTTAGTAATGCAAAGGGCTACTTAATTATGGTTGTTACTATTGTATTTCTTATTAAAGCTGTTAAAGTTGTCATAGTTTAACAATTATATATAGTATATAATATATTTATATATTTATATTATATATGTATATTGTGTGTTGTGTGTGTGTGTGTGTATGTTACACAGTGTCATAGTTTAACAATAAATAAAAAATAAATATTAATATTATATATATATAATATATATATATATATTATATATATATATATATATATCTGATAAGGTTGATGAAACTTGACAGAAAATTTATATTAAAGTTATGACATCATCAAAATTAAGAGATCATTTTGAAATATAAACTGAGATCAAGCAAAGTGTCATTATTTAATGTTTTTGGACTGCTGAATTGAAGAAGATCTATTTTAGCTTTATAGCAACCTTTGTGACAAAAAAATTTATTTATAGATATTTAAAGGTTAGTTACGAGGAAACTAATATTAATGCACTCATAATAGGAAGGCCCCTGTGGGCTATATTTTTCTTATTCTTATTTTTCAATTGTTATTATGCAAAGAGATGCTTCAATATGGTTATTATTATTGTTTTTTTAAATGTAGCTGTTTGAATGTTGTTTATTTTAACAAAACGTTACTTCATTAATGTTATTACTAATGGAATTTTTTATCTTTGCTATATTGGAATAAAATACTCCATTATTATATTATTCTATTCATATCCCTGGTTTGGTAGAATCATAGTAAAGAATTTTTAGTTTCAAGTTTAATTAACTTTGCCCTGACATGTTTTGACTATTGTTGATCATTCTTTTTTAAATTTCTTCTTTTTAGTTAAATTTGCATAGACATTTATACATTTAGTGACTTTTAGAAAAACTTAATTCTTGTTTTTGGTTCTATCAATTTGGCTTAGAAAACGATAAATTGTGTAAACCTTTCCCTGTTGTACCTCGACGATTAGTTTTGTTATTACTTGCTATGTATAGAGTATCCACTGTTTATCAAATTGGTTAAACATGGAACAATTCTTAAGAAAAAAAAGAACGACCAAGGACAGTCAAGCAATTGAAACAGAAATAAATAATTTATTTTACTCATAGAATATAAATAATTAATCAGCATGTTAATTAAGATTTTACTTTTCTTCATGTTCTACTGTTACTAGAGTAATAATTGCAATAAAAATCCGACACTAAGATATTGGCAAAAATAATTATCACTTTCTAGTGTTTTTATTTGTAGTTAGCAAATTGTTTGTGGTGTGATGTCAGTGTAACCTGTGTGTTTATGACAGAGGAGTTAAAACTTCTTACAAAATCAACCTTAGGCCCTTGGATCGAGTTGTGCTTTCTTCAATTCATTCACTGAAGACTTAGTGGAAATTCAAAAAGCGTAAAAATAATAATCAGACCACGCTGTAATTTGACAGACATTAGTCGTATATAAGACCAACAAATGTGCCTAGTGTCTTTAAAAATATTCTAAAAATTGGGGTCTAATTGAGTTGGAATTTGGTACAATTGTATTCTTTCATTAGTCATTATAATGACTAAGTTGACAAAGTTTCATTTCGATATGAGTAATATATCCTCAGCCTTTGTCAGATCACTTGTGTTAAGCAGAATTAAGTGTAGACAATATGGATGACTGCTGTTAATGTAAAATTCATGTTCTCTAAATAATATGGATGAACACGTACCTACTTATATAAACCTCTGAAACGATTAGTGTATAATAATCACATAACTAAGTGAACACTTTACACTTTCCAAAATGAAGCAATGTTCCAATAAGGCTGTGGATTAATGGCTCTTAACCATAGTTAAATATAAAGTATTTGTATGGAAACGTAGGCCCGTATTCAAAGACGTTTCCTAACATTTTCCTAACATTCTCCTAACTTTTTTCCTAACATTTTCCTAACATTTCTCCTAACCTTTTTCCTAACTTTTTCCTAACATTTTCCTAACTCCTAACATTCTCCTAACATTCTCCTAACATTTTTCCTAACATTTTCCTAACTTTTCCTAACATTTTTCTCCTAACTTCTCTTAACATTTTCCTAACATTCTCCTAACATTTTCCTAACGTTCTCCTATCGTGGTTTTAAAAGTCTTTTAGAGGCTTCGCTGATTTTTATTTAGTAGAACCTAAGGTAGTTATGTCAAAAAGTGATACCATTGTAAGTAACGTAATATATCGCAAAATATCAATGTTATTAACTTATTACCTGGATTTACGACACACTTTGTCATAAATAACAATGCGGCCTTGCTTTGGCGAATGTTAAATATATTAGAAATTTTATTTACAAATGTTTACAGTAAACAGTAGAGTTAATACAAATACAATGTTCAATTATTGTAACAGCTTTCATAAATAAAGCAGTATTCAAGCGTTTCAAGTTTGAACGTGACCAGGTTGTACGAATCCAAAGGTGTCTAAATGAAGACCTGTTAATCAGTGCAACACTGTTTTCATTTTGCTAAATCATTTACACCATTTTGTTTTCGTATTTGTCATCAAATCATTTTTGTTTGTGTAAAATTTTTTTGTTATAATAATGCTGAATTATTCCACACCAGAACCAACTGAATTTCCTGTTTGAATCGATAGCCCGCCACAAACAGACCATAGAAAATAAAAAAATCTAATTGTGTTAAAAGAATTCAGGTAAACTCCCTAATAGTAAGGTAAGTGGATTAACAGTATTATGTAAATTTATGTAGATAGTTATTAATACGACAAGTGTGTCGTAAATCCAGTAATAAGTTAATAACATTGATATATTGCGATATATTACGTTGTTTACAATGGTATCACTTTTTGACTTAACTACCTTAGGATCTTACTAAAAAAAATCATGCGAAGCCTCTAAATGACTTTTAAAACACGGGAATGATCATTTAAATTTCGTGGCTTAAAAGCATTTCCCTTACCTATACCTAAGGTGAGTGTTAGGAAAGTTAGGTGTTAGGAAAAATGTTTAGGAGAAAAGTTAGGAAAATGTTAGGAAGAATGTTAGGAAAATGTTAGGAAAAAGTTTAGGTGTAGAGAATGTTAGGAAAAAGTTAGGGAAAATGTTAGGAAAACGTCTTGAATACGGGCCGTAGACTTCCTGCAATTAATATCTTGAAGGTCAAATCGTATTGAAAAAGAAATTTAGAGAAGCCTAATTTTTTTCCATTGGTTGAAACATCCTATATTTAACATTGCATTACACTTTAGTAAACATTTTGATATTCTACACTCCTGTAAAAATGAAACATCGGAGACTTCAATTTCAATGGCAAGCAGTTTTTACTAGAAGATATAGAATATGTATAACATATTCACTTTAAATATGAATATGGGCTGAATTCATCTATGATCATCGATGAATTGCTTAAATATAAAATACAGAGTATACCTTATTTCGACCTGTAACCTGTCTTCATGAACTTTTATGTCCATTGTAATCATTTTGTAACTTAACTCTATGTATATATAAGACTAATTGTTTTAACCTTAATGGAGCAACAGTCTAATTACTTTAAAAAAATCTGGCAAGAGGATTGAGTGAAAGCATTTCAAAAAGCTTTATTTTGGAAAGTTTCTTGTTTACTTGATGTAAATAACATTTATTTGAATGTAAATGATAAGATCCTAACATGCATTTTCTGTGATTTAGGTTTATGTTTGTATTTATTATTAATTTGTAATAAAATATTTTTAACGATACGATTTTTTTGTCGACCTTAAGAATCAAAATTTCAATTTAGGAAAAAAGTATGGCAATAATAAGTCAGGTGGTTATTTTGCTGAGTCATATTAGCTGTGCAGCAAGAATTATTTCAGTTCTGAGAGAATTCTAAACATGGGTGATCACTGGGCTGTTTGCAGTTCTCCAATCGCAACTACTAGTCAACAACTGCATTCACAAACTAATTATTTATCTGACCTATTGTATTTTTCAACTAACAAGTCCCACCATAATTAAGTTGTCATTTATTAAGTTACATAATATGAGTTAACATCAGTTGAATGTTCTTTACATTATTGGTAATTTGTTTTTTACCTTTCCTCATTTATACTATAGGCATATAGTCAACTGAATTATTCGTTTCAGGTGTTTTTAAAGCCTCCTGCTCCTGAGTGGTTTTCTCAAAGTTGTATCTATGTATGTGTGTGATTCTGTTATTATCCTAGCTACCAGTGTATTTATCCTAGAGAGTTGATACTTTATAGTCTATCGGTGTCGTGCAATCAGGAAAATATTATTTATGACGTCATTAACTCACAATAATGACTCAACAAATATTTCGAAAAATTGTTGTGATCAGATTGAGATTTGGCACATATGTACCCATGTATAAGACTAACACATGTTCCAAGCTTAATCTCATTATCAGCATTAGTTCAATATTTATCGAATGAATTGTGTATGATATATTACCGCTGAGACAAGCAAAGCAAGTCCGAAAACATGTTGACATTTAAATTTGGCGAATTGTATATTCTGAGGACGAGCCAAGCGAATCCGATGTGATGAGGAAAATTTCCGAGGCACCCCGTACCTCATTTTTTATTTAGTATTACTAACAACTTTATAAAGCTTTTTAGTGTTATTCTCATGTTTTCTACGTTTTGCCAAAGCTATTTTTTGCAGCTAATTTGATAGTATTTGTATAAATTATTTTATATTCTTTGTAAAATATGTAGTCCCATGCCAGGTTTACGATAATATTCTAGAATGGACCACGTTACTGTTGTGAGAATGGTGAAAGAAATACCAGTTTGTCCAGTCCATATCGTTAGCAAATTAGACTATGTGTTGTTGAATTCACTCGGTTGGCTGGTATGGAAATTAGTATTGTCAAGTCCACCCGGTCCATGAGGTCAGTTTTTAGTAAGACCCACAAAGGATATTCTACTCTCTTTCTATCATTAAAATAGAATTCCCTCCAGACAGCATCATTGGTTTCACTGGCGACTCCATTGTGTTTACTATAGTAATACACATGTTTACAATCAGTTGGCATCATGACAAAAATAATGCGAGGCAGCCAATGATGTTAGTTCTGGATGTTAATCCACGCCCACAATTTCATAACGGTCTCATCGGTTTATTTAATTTTCTCACGCTGTCAACTGATCATAACCGTGTGCTATACTATAGAGCCTAATACCTGGGGTGCGAACCCCAGACTTCCGTGGTGTAAAAGGTCAGAATAATAACTGCCGCCTCTCAGACAGAGGCGGCAGAGAGTACAGAATTACAGTATCTTACATGATAGCATGTTTATAATTCAAAACAAGAACGAAGTGCAAAAGCTAACGAGTTAATAATTTTAATACACAAGGAATCTATATACACTACATGATGCTTAGAGAAAGTTACAATAAGGTTGCACAGAGCCCCAAAAAGATGTTTCAAGCCTCTTATTGAGATAGGGTAGGCTTTGCTCCTTCTAGAAATATATAGGAAGATATGGCATGGTTTTGATCTTTATCATAGAGATATATTACTGAAGAGGCCATACCCCATTTTGATACATTGAGAGACTTAAAACGTTTAGGGCTTTGAGGGGATCGGTTTAAACTCATTGTTACCTTCTCTAAGAGTGTGTGAAGGTTATAATTAATCAATCCTCGCATTTTCTCACATTGCTTTAGTCTTGTATTATTAAAGCTTTATTTACTGTAATTTTGTACCATTTATTTGATTAATATTCTTTAAAGGAGTTCAGGTAACTTTTTTGATATTTCTAAATTCCACCGACAGGGTGAAATTTGGAAATATTAAAAGTTATTACCACTCTCTAGTAATAATAACTCTGTGCTCTTGTTGATATTCTGCTAAAAGCCGTCTCTGCCAAGGAAGCTAACCTATAAGATTTTATACGTGTACATACTTATCTTTAAAACTGAAACCGCGAAATAAGTAATCAGGGTTCTGATCTAACCAATTGACACTAACCTTCAAGTCTTGGTTTTATCAGACCCTGCCTAGGCCTATAAGACCTTCAAGTGGACACATTACACTGTAGTATGGATATTATCTATAGGTGGTCACTCTTGGGGATTTGCCTGATTTGGGGTCGCGGTCTGACTCAGGTCCAATGTTTGCACGAATACTGTAGGCATACTTTTATGGGGGCTGTGGGCAGTGACGTAGGATACACATCTCTTAGGATATTTTTGGTAATATTGTTATTTGTTTTGGTACTACAGCGGCTTTGGACGAGGCTGTTGTCGGCAGTGTTCATCGCTAGCACTAATATCAGTTGAAATTTCTTTTGTATTTTTTAGTTGTTTTTATTATCTGTGTACATGTTTTTTTTAAATTTCTTATTGAAAAATCAAACTTGTAAGATATAAATTTAAATATGAACACTTTCATTTGGTCATTTTTATTTATTTTAAACAAAATACATATTTATTAATCAAACTAACCTTAATCAAACTAAGCTTGTTCAGAATGTTTACGGTTTCGAGTAATGTCTTATTACTGCAGTAACTGAAAAATTTACTCTAACTTTGTTCTTTCCTTATACTCGCGCGTATGTTTTTTAGTTATAACAAACCTTCTGAACAGGCATTCCTACACTTTTTATAAGGAGATACTTGATTCATGGCCCATTGTTTAAGCCAATGATCTTTTTTTCATAATTAGGCGCAGCGGGTAGGTTAGGGATTCAGGGTTATGATTCCCTTATCTTCTTATATATCCACATTTCATCGACATGTCAGCCGTAAATAGAACCATTGGTTGATGGTAATAAACCATTGGTTCCCGGGTAGGGTTAGGTAGGAAGATGATTGGTGGATTTTTTTATATGTGCAGAACCTGCTTAACTTTAATGATCCAACAACAACCATAGATATAATGGTCGTATTAGAATGAAACTTACGTCAAAGTATACACTTGTACTGAATTTCAACTCAATTAGATCATTTTCCGACGTTTTACAAATTTTAAAAAAATGTACACAAGTCATTCCATACAAATTGAACTAATGCTAGTAATGAGATAAAACTTAGCACATATGTTAGTCTTATACATAGTCACATGTGTGCTAAATTTCAAGCGGATTGCATAATTTTTCCGCATTTTACGTTTTTTTTTTATTTTTGCTGAGTCATTATTGTGGGTTAATGACTTCATAATAATTTTTTTTCGAATAGCACAACTACAATAGTAGAGTGATTTTTGTACAACGTTTAAACTCTCTAGTATAAATACACAGGGAGCTACGTTGACAACAGACACACATACAGACAGACAACTTTGGGAAAACCACTCAGGAGGCCTTAAAATCATCTGAAACGGATAATTCCGGTGACACCCTGGTTTCAGTTCTTTTGCAAACACAAAATATTTTCTAGCTTTTATTATTTATTATAATTTGGTAACATATGTATAACACCACAGTCAAAGACCAAAGAGGCCTAGTACTCTAAGGTAGGGTCTAAAGAACTCCTGGAGACAAATAGTTTTACAGTACTTTCAAATATTCTCAAGATGTTATTGTTACCTGAATCTAGGGTTTTTAAGGTCCCTATTTATTTTACTTAGACTGTCAAGAACCCCATGCATAAGACTAGGCAAAAAAATTTGAAACAACTATGAAACACTTAACTTGTGAATCTCAGATTAATAAGATTATTAAAATAGAGAATACAGTGTATCGTTAAGTTTAAAAATCCCCAAGGTCATAAGCATTTTGGGGATCGACCAATCAGAGAAGCCGCTGCCAACCCCTCTCTTGAAAGAGAAAAAAAATTCCCTACTCCATAACCCCTGTAGGGAAATAACCTCCTTCCCGGCATTCGTTCACTTCGTTTGTGGTTCTTCTTGTGTTTATTATTTCCCTTCACAATTCATTTTTTCCACATTTGCATACTTCCTAAATAATATAACTACACAAAAGAAATGTAGAAACATCGCCAAGAAAACACGGGTAACATAACCTGATTTGTTTACAAAGTTTTTTCCCCGCTGCCTTTTTGTAGGGATTTTTTTTAGAATCGGTGGTGCCTAAACTGAGCTGTCAAGATTTTTAAAGTTGTCGATACACTGTAAGTTTTTGCATGCATGCACTATTAAAAAAAATACTCATAAATAGAACTCCCCACCACAGCTCAAGTCTCTCTGAATTCTCTTAAGATTAGTTTAGTTGTAAGATATGATGTATTATGTATTAATTGTATTGTTTCGAGTGCTGGTGGAATAGAAGAGGAGACTTTGGTCTCAATTTTGCCAGTTTAAATAAATCATTAAATAAATAAAAATAAAATAAAATGGTGGGTCTCTTTAAATAATAGTGATAAATTAATTGCTTTTTGTGTTTTATTCATACAAATGACTTTTTTATTATATTTGTATTAATATTAATTAAAAAAAGAATATTAAAAAAAGAATATTAAAAAAAATTCCTGTAGCCACTTTTTGTTCCCGGAAAACTGGTGGCGACATGATTTTGGGCTTTAATGCTCGTTCCACTATCTCACATAGATGATCTCTATGCACTATTACAACTCTATGAAAGGGGAAAAAACATTACAATAAAATAATATAACATAAACAATATATTACTCTGTAAGAATACATAATCATTTTTAAGTTACATTTAACATTTAATAAACAAAAAATATATACAGATATTGACAAATTAATAGAAATATTGGAAAGTTTTCCCTTGATAATATTATATAGGCAAACCAGAGCATCTAAATAATCAGAGTAATGACAAAAGAATAATTTTTAAACTGTCCAACATGTGTTTTGAAATTACCAAAGCTTTAGTTTTTGCAATCTAAGTAGAATAATACTATTTTCTAGAAAATACAGTTCCAAAATCCATCATATAAGTATCCAGTTGTCCCGACTCTGATTATTTGGTACTCTAAGGCAAACATGTATCACATTTATCATTTATTTTGATTTCCAAAGGCGTTTAAAATGTATAAGACAAGTTGGTACTGTTTTGGTTCCTGTAAGTACCTAGCACAAGGTGGTATAGACATGAGCCAAGTTATAATTACCTGGTACAAGCAGGTACTGTTAAATTTAGAAACCTGATAATAAATAGTACAATCAGGTACTTGGTATGGTACAACACAGATATAAATCTATTTTTAAGCCTTACAGTCATTTCTTCCCTTTCAGTGATGAATACTGTAAAAAAATAAAAAAATAAATAAATTGATGTAAAATAAACATGTAAAAAAATGTTTTGAGGTACCCCGGATAACTAGACGTTACAGCGAGCCATTTGGTTAACACTTCTAGTATGTATAATTACTGTATAGGTAGGTATTTTAGTATAGCTAGTGAGAGAGGTGGGGAGTAATATTCTCGAGTCTCCAGCAACCAATAATCGAGAGGGGCTCGTCTCTATACAATATTTCATATCATAATAATATCAATATCACCGTCAATCAAACATCAAATTAGTGTTTTGAAAATACCTAACAACCTACACCTACTTTTTCCAAAATATTTTGATTTTGCTATTATTCACTAATTATGTAGTTTTATAATTGCCGCAAAAAAGAAGATTTTTTCGTTTAAAACATTAAAAAAAGAAATAACACAATTCAAAAGCCTAACCAAGGAAAAAAAATAAATTTGCGTTTAAACTTTCTCATGCAGATAATAACTGAGGAACTCATAGACAACTACAAAAATGAAGACACAACAACAAGACATTTCTTTTACTGAATCAAAGTAAATTAATAGAGATAAAAGTCATCAGACATCAAGTTTTCTCTTCATTCATTGGTTCAAAGTAAAATAATTGAAATAGAAGATATAAGTTTTTAGAAATCGAACCAAAATGTAATATGAAGCAATGTATAATTTAAACATATACAGAGAGAAGTCAACAATTGATTTCAGTTTTATACCATTAAATTACTTTAAATTTATTAACTATATACATAAAGATACAAAAAATACATAACACGCATAAATCGGAGAACTAGACAAACACGATGATCAATTGATTAATATCAATATATTAATCAATTAAGATGATAATTAAAAGACAAGTCCCTTTGCGAGGTAGAATAAGGGAAAAACTGTAAAATGTGAAGGGGTAGAATAGAAAGAACTTGTGGTTGACGAGGTGGGGGGACTGGAATCTTATAACTACATCCCTATCTCACTGCGAGCTGAAACAACTAATATAATATAAGTGTTAACCAAATGGCTCGCTACAACGTCTAGTCCCCGGATACCTCAAAATTTTTCCTCATCACATCGGATGTGCTACACTCATCCTCAAAATATACAAGCCGTTAAATTTATACTGCCACAGGTCTTCGAGACCCTTTCGCTTGTCCTCAGATATTAAATACATACATTGCATTCTAGCAGTCACCTATCCTGACCACAGTTGATGCTGCTTAACTATTATGATCCAACGAAAATCTTAGATATACTTGTCATATTGAACCTTAGTGCACTCATTTATTACATAAAGGTATACACTTGTGCTGAATTTAAACTCAATTGGATTATTTTCCGATTTTTTACAATTTTTTAAAAAACGTATACGTCATTCAAAAAATTGAAATAATACTGAAAATTAGAAGAACCTTGGCACACATGTTGGTCTTATATATAGCTACATGGGTGCCGAATTTCAAATTGATCATAACATTTTTTCTGGGTTTTATGATTTAGAAATTTTAGAGAAGGCTAATGATGTCATGAAATAATTATTTTCCGGATGGCACAACTAAATAAATAAATAAATTTCTTTATTCCATTAAATTATAAAAGAACAATAATAGGCTGCGTCAAAACGAAACAAAAAATAAAACTACATTACAAAAATTGCATCACAATTAAAATACATAATTTAAATATTCGTTTAATGAATAAAACGGATTTTCTAATAAAAATTCTTTAATCTTATTCTTAAAATTTTTAAATTGAAGACATTTGACTTCAGCTGGTAGCTTATTATAGAGCTTTATACCAAGAATATTCTGGCCAACCTCGGCTTTCACCAGTCTATGTCTGGGAGTGGTAAGTAAATTTTTATTTCTAGTATTAAAACTATGGTAAGAGGAGTTCACTTTAAAATCTGTTACATTATTTTTTATATACAGCAAAACGTTATAAATAAATAAATTTATCACAGTCATTATCTTAAGTTTTATAAATAAAGGCTTACAATGATCTAGGAAACCAGAGAAAGTAATAATTCTAATAATTTTTTTCTGTAGAAGAAGAAGATTGGTAATGTTAACATGACCCCATAAAATGATACCATACACCAACCTACTTTGAACCATTGCTAAGTAAACTACTCGTAACATGTTCTCAGGTAAAGACTTTCTTAATTTTCTCATGACGTAAGTATATGATGAAATTTTACTATGAAGCATTTGAATGTGAGACGACCATGTTAGCTTAGAGTCTAGCATTATTCCCAATAGTTTTATAGGCTCAATATGGGGCGAGAAATGTTTTTTAGGCTAAATGTTAAATATTGCGTCTTTTCTATGTTGATGGAAAATTTGTTTGCATTAAACCAATGACTAACTTTATTTAACTACACCTATAGACTGATTTTCGTACAAAGTTTCAACTCTCTTTCCTAGTGTCATAACATCTAACATATTAGTGTTCTCCTTTCTTTCTCAAACAGAGAACATTGAAATAAAAGTCTGATTGATTGCTTTTGTTTTGTTAAAGAGCCAATATTTGTTTTGTGATGCCACAACACTTCCGTGACATATTGAGCATATAATTGATATGCTTTTTTCGACAGCAATGGCTCAAGATTCGACTTCCCATTCTAACCTATATAGTACATCACACGGTTATAATCAGTTGACAGTGTGGGAAAATAGCGTAGAACTAATAAGGTTGTCCTCATGGCTTTATTTTAACAACATCTAGGACAAACCTCATTGGCTTACATACATACTTAGTCTATCAAAAAATAGTACACTTATAATGCATTTATTATGATTATTAGAAACTTTACCTTTTGTAGTTGGTTCTGAAGGGAAAGTATCTCCTCTTTTTGTTGTTCTATAACATCATTCAAGCCAGCTAAGTGGTCAGACATAGTACTCAATTGCATTTCATAGCTAGCAGTAGTTGTAGATAATTCTTCTTTAGTATTGCAATTATTATCTTTCTCTTTATCTAATAATTCTTCTAATGATTTCTTCTTTAATACTTCACATTCTAATCTACTTTTTAAATTTTCACACTATAAAAGAAACACAAATAATTTACATATAAAAAATGTTTTGTTTACAGAACTAAAGTATGTAAACAAGTATAGGTTCAGAGGATAAGTTGGCATAACTGATTTTGCCTCACATTTGGAATTAAAGGGTAAAACCACTCATTTTCCTAAATTACACTCCAATGAGGACACTCATTCTCTTAAAATACTTTTGCAGTCCCTCACTTCGAGTCTATGTATAAAACCAGTCAATCACACCAATGAAACTATGAGAAATAGTAAATGAACTTAAATGACGACATGTAAAGTAAGTTAGTATTTATTTTTATATTACTATAATAATACCTGTTTAAAGCATTGCAGCTGATTAGGGATGGGAGCAACAACAGGTGGTAGTGGTAAATCATTATAATTAAAGTGTTAAACAAAGTTAGCTACAATTTATTTGAATACCATCTTAAATTAACTGAGAGTGTAACCAGGAGAGCCTAACATCACTGTTATGAGTAAATGAATTCCTACATACAGAGTGGACCAAAAGTCCTATCTCCCCTTTTAAATTTTTAACTGTTATACTCCTCCTCAGCCATACCATATACCTACAGGTATTTGGGTGACGTCACTGGATAACCTTAGAACAAACCCTCGGTGGGCATGCTCTAAACACACATGCCCTGACCATTTAAAAATCTAACATAGTACCTTAAGTGTAAGAATTAGACATTTTAACTCAAAATCGAATATCAATTTGCCAATTGATATTTAAGAGATTTTTAGACCACAATGAATATAATTTATGAAATTCTTTCCAAAAAAAAATTACATAAGAACATGCAACTAAGCACTATAAAATACATATTGATTGTAAACATTTGCTTTTTGAGCTACAGATGTAAAGATCTAAAAGAAAGAGTTTACCAATAAAACATACATTGAGGATGTCTACCAAACTTAAGACAAAAAACTGATTTTCAAGGGTTTTTTTTAAATTCCACATTGAAAAATGGCAAAATAATAAATTCAGAATAAATGAAATAATCAAATCAATAATGTAGATTAATCATTTAACCTTTCTTTACAAAATAGATCTAAGAGGAATTTCTTTTGTTTAAATTTTACTTTAAATACATATTTTAAAGTATGTAATTATCTATCTCATTTATACCGTAGGTATATAGAAAAATGATTGTTTGCAAAAAAATACGAAACTGGGTGCCACCAGAATTATCCGTTTCAGGCATTTTAAGGCCTCTTGAGTGGTTTTTGCAAAGTTGTCTGTCTGTATGGGTGCGCATGTGTGTATATGTTATTATTGAAGCGCCCAGTGAATTTATGCCAGAGAGTTGAAATTTTGTATAAAACCAGTCTACCGCTGTAGTTGTGCTATTCGGAAAATATTTTTTTATGATTAACCCACAATAATGACTCAGCAAAAATTTTGAAAAATCATGAAACACGGAAAAATGATGCGATCAGATTGAGATGTGACACCCATGTGACTATGTTAAAGACTAACATATGAGCCAAGTTTCATCTCATTATTAGCATTAGTTTAATTTTTATTGAATGACTTGTGTACATTTTTTTTTAAATTTGGCACAAGTGTATATTATTAGCTTATAAATAAGTACAGTGGGTTTCGTTTCAATGCCACAAGCATATCCATGATTTTTTTTTGGATCATAAAAAATTAAGGAGCATTGGGTGTGGTAGTGGATGACAGCTAAGAATGATACGGATGCATTTACTATGCAAAGACGAACGAAGTGAGTCCGAAGCAGGGAGGATGAGCGTAGCGAATCCAATGTAATGAGGAAAAGTTCTGAGGTACCCTGTACCTGATTTTTCGTTTTGTAACTTTTTGTATATTAGCCATTTTTTTTAAAAAGATAAAGATTATTTTATTGGAAAGTCATATTTAAAGTGCTGCATAACATCTACATTTGGATTCATATATAGTATTTATTTTTAAAACCTTTTTAAAAAATTACAAGATTCTATTTTTTAAAATAAATAAATTTAAAATTCAAGGTTTGTCTTTAAAAAAAAAATGCAAGACTTTTTCAGGGTTTTGAGAGTAAAAATAAATTTTTCTCAAAGTTTGCAAGATTGGTAGACCTTATTGTATATTTTAAAGTATTAAAATTATCATAAAATCTAAATAAATTTCAATTCAGTCAAACCTTAAACTCAAAGTAAAGTCTGTTTTTATTTACCTCTCCTTGAAGCATTTCAGCTTTACTCATAAACATGTTTTTCTCTGAGATGAGTTTATCACATCTCATACGATAACAACGCTTGATGGCATTTTCTCTAGACAACACTTCCTTGTCAACAGATGCATCTTCACTGTTATGCTAAAAATTAATACATATTAAGTACAGGGGTTCTTTTGGAGGTTCTTCCCCCCCGGGGGGGGGGGAATTATGGGAGTATACACAGTTGCAAAAATAGTTGACCGGGGGGGGGGGGTTAAAATTATGGAGTATACACAGTTGCAAAAATAGTTGACCGGGGGGGGGGGGTTGCAGGGGGGGGGGTCAGCATAAATACTTCAGATCAACCATTTTTAATGTCAAGTAAAACTTTGTCCAAGGAATAATATTTTTTATAAATTTATTTAAATAAAAGAAATATTAAATAAACAAAATATAAAACTATTTTTTTTAAATATTTAAAATTGGACAAAAAAGCAACCATAACTTTCAATAATGAAATGGGGTACCAGTATGGGATACCATGGCTATATAGAGGTTGCAACAATTTATATGCACCAATATTAAATCCTTAAAAAACGTCGTCCTGCACTTTCGCAAATTTTCTCTCCCCCAGAAAATTAACTCTTATGAATTCAAATTAACCATTATTATAGGCAGGCGACCATATTTTATTAGTTTCTAGAACTATTAAGAGATTATTTAATCAGATAGACAAATCCTCTGTCAAAACAACTAATGTTTTAGCAGAGGATTTGTAATATAAATTCATCAAAGTCAGGTTAAAGTAAAAATCAAGAGCACACATTTTTTTCTCCCTAAGGCTCTTTGTATGTTTGATGAAGCCAGAGCTGAATAATAGTAGTGTATTTATTTTTGTGAATAACATATTTTGAACAGTTTAATTAAATCATAAGGGAGGATATTATGTATAGCTAAAGATGACAGTTACCTGGGAGTCAGACGATTCTTCATCTTGTCCTAATATTGAAGAGAAAGGATCACTAGGTCCGTCATATTCATCTCCAACCAAGTCCATAAATCCATTCTGCAATATTTAAAAATTATTTAAATATATATAATATAAGTAAATTAAGAATTAGCAACTAATTACATGGTTACAATTATTATTGCACTACAAAGTATTATTACAATTACAAATTATTATACATTATAACAATAATTATACATGAATTATTATTACAATTATTTATTACGTAATGGTATACAATTGTACCAAGTTTCAACTCAATTAAGTTATTTCTAGATTTTTTACAACTTTTTTTAAAAAAAAGTACGTAAGTTATTTAATAAAAATTGAACTAATGCTAATAATGAGATGGAACTTGGCTCAAATGTTAGTGTTATACATGGCTATATGGGTAATACCTACCTATCTCATGGCTATTTCAGGTATACCACTCAGGAGGTCTATAAAGACCTCCTCAGTGGTTTTCACAAAGTTGTCTGTCTGTATGTGTGTGTCTGTCTGTTATCATCATAGCTCCTAGTGTATTTAAGCTAGAGAGTTGAAACTTTACACAAAAATCAGTCTATAGATGCAGTTGTGCTATTTTGAACAAAAATTAAGAAGTCATTTAACCACAATTATGACTCAGCAAAAATGTTGAAAAATCATAAAAAGCTAAAAAATGGTGCGATCAGATTGCAATTTGGCACACATGTAGCCATGTATAAGACTAACATTTGTGCAAGTTTCATCTCAATATCAGCATTAGTTCGATTTTTGTCAAATGACTTGTGTACGTTTTCTAAAAAATTGTAAAAAATCAGAATATAATCAAATTGTGTTGAAATTAGGTAAAAGCGTAAACCTTTACTAAATAAATTAGTATACTAAGTTTCGATTCAATATGACAAGAATATCTATAATTTTTGTTGGATCATAAAAGTTAAGCAGCATTGAGTGTGGGCAGTCCTGTATAAGTGACTGCTGCAGTATAAATTTGATGAATTGTATCAGTGGCGTAGCCAGGATTTAATTTCGGGAGGGGCTGAATATATATATATATATATATATATATATATATATATATATATATATATATATATATATATATATATATATATATATATATATATATATTTTATATATATTATAATATATATATATATATATATATATATATTATATATATATATATATATATAAGTTTCTCTATAAGAGAAACTTTAATTTATTTATTTACTTTACTTTTGTTTATTTATTATTTATTTCATTATTTTTATATCTTTCAATTTCATGGTATTTTTTTAATATACTTTTTTTATTATAATATTATGATATTAATATTATAAGTTCATTGTTAAAAAATATATGTTATGTAATTTATTATTTTTATATATTTTTTATAGGTTTTATTTTTTTCACACATTTATGCGGGTTTAGGTTATGTAAAAATTTCGGGGGGGGGGGCTGAAGCCCCCTCAGCCCCCCCTGGCTACGCCACTGAATTGTATATTCTGAAAACAAGCGAAGCGAATCCGAAGTAAGGAGGATGAGCTTAGCAAATCTGATATGATAAGGAAAAGTTCCAAAGCACCCCGTACCCCATTTTTTAATGATAACAGTTGATGTGGGACAGGTGTATCTCCTTAATGTAATAAATAAGTATACAAAATTTTGTTTCAATACAAGTAGTGCATATTTAGATTTAGTCAGATCACATAATGATAAGTAGCATCAAGCAAGATCACTACGAGGATAGGAGACTACTGGGAATAAAACTAATGTTTTTAAAAGTGTAAGGATGAGTGAAGTGTGTCTGATGAACTGGTATATTAATAAGGTGAGTTCCATTTCAGACGAGGATGAGTGTAGCCAATCTGATTAAGAAATAAAAAGTTCCCAGGTATTACAAACCTGATTTTTTTGTCTTATACCTTAATTTAACTTAGTTAATCGTGCTCTTTCGAGAGGATTTCTTTATAACTAAACATCAGGATGCCTTGGGACCCTGTGTTGTAAATATGGTAAAGAGAATAACACTCCAACGCACATGCTATGAAAATGGACATATAACATGCTTACAACCCAATGTTAAGCATTAAATTGTAGGATAAGATCTACATTAGCATATCTAAAAGAAACATCCAGGGGCGGACTGATCCATGAGGGCGAGGGTGGCAGCCCTACTTGGGCCCCTCAGCCAAAAATAAACTTCAATAAAATCAACAAAAATATAAAAAAATTAAGCTTATAATTTATAAATATATTTATTTTTTATAATTATGTAATATAGTGATAATACCAGCCTAAAGAGCTTTTGGAGAAAGATATTTTAAAGTAGTTAAAAATATTCTTAATTTGTTATTTTTACCTGAATCTAAGGTTTTCAAAGTCCCTAGTTACTTTTAAGGGAGCCCTACGGAAGACTAGGGCCAGAAAGGGCCCTAAAGCAGCATAAAAGAGCTCTAGATATTTATGTTTTTTTATGTACTTAAAATTTTATTCAAAAATTTTAGATCTTTATGGCCTTATTCATTATACCTAGACATTTAAGGGCCCTTCAACATATTTGAACAGAGCCCTAAAGCAGCAGAAAAGGGCCTTAGAGATCGATGTTTTTAAATAAAATAACTTCATTAAATTAAATTAAGCTTGCTAAATCATTAATACTACTCTAGTTAAAAGTAAACCCCTCTACTTGGGAAGCAATGTAGGACCTCCCATGGGCCCTTTCAGATGTAGATTTAAGCCCTTTTAGGCCAAACCCTCCATGGGCCTTTTAAGCTCAGCCCGCCACTGGAGACATCTGAGTAGAAAGAGTACACCTATAACAATTCTATTGATAGTATTGATACAAATATATATATATAGGAATTGGATTGAAAGACTTTAATACAAATATTATAACAAGTGACGAAGGATTAAAAACAACATTACACTAACTTTACCTTAAAATTATCCTCAAGCAATTTAAGCTTCTGTTTTAATCGATCCCTCTCAGCAACAGTTTGTTGAAATTTATGCTGAGTTTCAAAAAGTTGTTTCTCTAATGCTTTCTGAATGGTTTCACCTATCATGCTCTTGTGGTTACTCAGGCTATTAGAATTTATTTTACTGGAAACCTAAATTTAGAGGAGATGAAATTAGTATTTCTTACTATCATAAATAGAACCAGATGATAAATAGAAATAATAAACAAACTAGAGTAGATGGTGAGAAAAATAAATGCTGGTTTTAGATTTTCTTTGACACTTTTTGATCAAGTAATACAACAGCAAATAATTGTTACAAGTAGTAACAATTGTTACAGGTAGGGTGTTACAAGTTGTAGTGGCTTGGTGAGACTTTTAGAGAAACAATCCAGTAATTTCACTCTCATCGGAGTCAATGTAATATATTAAATGATTGTATAGATTATGATAGGAAGATAATAATAAAGTATAATAGCTAATAAGATAAAGAACAAAGTAAAATATAAACGATACATTTGTATTTATTTAAAATTTCCTGATTCTCTTCCATGCAGTTGAGGCTACCATTTTTTTTGGAGGGGGGAGTGTTATTTTTTAAGATGAGGGGTTATCTAGATGAGCTGGTTTAAGGACTATTTTCTTCAGGCCAGACGGTAGGGTTTCAAAGGAAAAAAGTTGAACCAAAGGATTAGGATCATCTATTAGGGATTCATGGAATTTTAATTGATCTAATATCTTTCTAGAGCGGTTAATTTGGTACTGTTGATCCTTATAGTATGACACATGGTTAAAATTAGTAGACAGTTTAAATAATGAAAATAACGTAATAATAACGAAGATAATGTGAGGGAGACAAGAGGTTTGTCCTGGATGTTAAACCACACCCACAATATCATATCAGGCCAACTTCATTGGTTCCTCTACACTATTTTCCCTGTGCTGTCAACTGATTTTAACTGTGTGTGTTGTTATGGTAATAGCTTACTTACCTCATCTGTTTTATTCTCTTCCCTACCTACAGTGTTGGTATTGTTTAATCTCAGAGCTTCTATTTCATCTTTCAAAGCCTTCACTTCTAATTCATGCCTTTCTTTATATTCATTTAACTGTAACACAATAATTTATTTCAATAGTTAGTTGATAACATAACAGTCATACTCAAAGGGATCAAAAGTGGGCTTTGCTTCCCATTAGTTTAAACAAGTTAGAACATCTATACTAAAAAGTTTTCCATATGGAAATGGTTAATTTGCTCTATTTGACCTCAAATGTTATGCAATCCTATTATTGCTTCCTTGTCTCTTAAAATATAAGAAAAAACATTGTAATATCAAAAACGTGACACCCATTTTTTCATGACTTGTCAATGTTTCAGGACCTGGTGTCTGAATGCATGTATAAAAGGTAGCATATGCTATTTTTTCATAGGTAGGCAACAATAAAAAAGAATAAAACAGATTTATGTATATTTGGTCAATTACTATTCGTTTAGTGTATTAATAATTTTTTTCAACTGATTTTTTTAACATTGTTTAGCTTGATTGCAGCGCTAAAAACGGCAGTGTTTTGATTTTGAGACACTTTAATAAATAACTACTCTACTTTATCTCCCTAGGACGTAAAAAATGTTTTACCTCCTTGGAGGTTAAACATTTTTTCAAAGTGTGAATACTTTGTATAAGCTCGAAATGAAAAAAAAAATGTTTATGTTATGTTTTTTAGACTCTATAAAGTTACTATTTCACAGCCTACTTCTGAAAAAGTTATTTTATAAAAGTATTGAGTGATTATTCTAAGTATTTAATTATTGTATGTGTATGGCGTATTGAATCTAATTATGTTTTTTTACCATAAACTTAATTGTTTTTTATTCTATTGCAAGTTTCATTTCATTATTAGCAGAAGTGTTGCTACTATTAATGTTGAAAATTCAAGTCATAAACATGGGGTTGACACCCGTGAATTTCCAGCTTATAAGCACTATGCCTGACGCTAATTCATTTCACATTTCGAAGAAAATTTGCCTGCCTTGATTAAAACTAGTCGGGCATAAACCTCAATGGCTGGTACAATTTAAGTATTAAAAATTCAACTTACGGTAAATATAAGTGTAGCATTTTCAGCAACCTTTTTACTCAATTCTTCGTCAAAATTATGAAAAAATTGTGGCCCATCACAATTTTTTGATTTGACATCCTTCTTGACATTTCCCTGAATCGGAACAGAATAGTGGGATATATTGTAATACTTGCATTAACACACATAAATACAGTACTGGGTCATTATACCCAGTACATATAATAAGTATTTTTTCATAATTTAATAATACTTATAGTATAGCACACGGTTTATAATCAGTTGACAGTGTGGGAAACTATGTTGAGGAACCAATGAGGTTAGCCTAATATAAAATAGTGGGTGTGGTTTAAAATCCAGGACTAAAATCATTGGCTCCCTTACATTATTTTCCTTTGCTGTCAACAGATTATAACCTTGTATTACTATAGTGTATATGGTCGGCCTACCCTAAAATTTGTATGCCTATTTGTAAGTACCAATTTTCAGCCCTTAGAATCCTACAGTGTATCGTTAAGTTTAAAAATCCCCAAGGTCATAAGCATTTTGGGGATCGACCAATCAGAGAAGCCGCTGCCAACCCCTCTCTTGAAAGAGAAATAAAAATTCCCTACTCCCATAACTCCTGTAGGGAAATAACCTCCTTCCCGGCATTCGTTCACTTCGTTTGTGGTTCTTCTTGTGTTTATTATTTCCCTTCACAATTCATTTTTTCCACATTTGCATACTTCCTAAATAATAAAACTACACAAAAGAAATGTAGAAACATCAGCAAGAAAACACGGGTAACATAACCTGATTTGTTTACATAGTTTTTCCCCCGCTGCCTTTTTGTAGGGGTTTTTTTTTTTAGAATCGGTGGTGCCTAAACTGAGCTGTCAAGATTTTTAAAGTAGTCGATACACTGTAGCTATACTTAAAAAATTGCACATTACATTTTTATTTCCTCATTTATAATGTAGTTATGTAAGAAAAGTATGCTGCACTACCGCAAGTCTGAAACCAGGATTTCATTCCTCTGAATTGTCAGTTTTAGGTGTCAGTTTCAAGACCTCCAAAATGTTTTTTACCAAATTGTAAGTTAGATATCATCATATCTAGCAGTTTCTCCATGCTAGAAGATTGAAAGTTAGAAAAAAACAATCTTTGAGTATAGTTGAGCTAACTGTCTTAAATGAAGCAGCTAACTTTAGAAAAATGTATAAGATAAATCTTTAGATCAATTTGAAATTTGGCAAACATGTAGTCTAGGACTATAGATATGTTAAAAGACCAACAGGTATGTTAATTTTATCTTAGTATCAGCAATACTTAAATTTTTATTGATTGACATGAGTACGATTTAAAAATAATAATAAAAATCAGATTATTACCAAATTGAGTTGAAATTTCTATTCCTTTTAACAGGTAATAAGCTATATTGTCATCTAATAGGTTATATAGATTTTTCCTATTTTTGACACATTTTATTTTATTGGTTAGTTTAATTGATCTTGGCAGGGTCACTGCCACTTCAAATGTCTTACAAGATTGTCTGGAAGTGGTTCAAAGGAAAGGAGTTGTACTAAAGGGTTAAGATGATCAATGAGGCATTCAAGGGATTTTTATGAAAATTTTCCCCAAAATAAATGTTTGACTAATCAATGGTTTAATTAAAATTTATTGTGTTCTTCCAACTGTTCTCCCTGGAATTTTAAAACCTTCGGTTTTCTTAAAATCCCCAATAATCAACATTTATACAATTTCAATTAACTATGCTACCAATGCTCTAATTAGTAATTACCAATTACTATGATACCAATGCTCTAAGTGTTAATGAAATTGTTCATTTTTCCCAGGTATATTTTGACTTAGCCTTAAAGAGTAACATAATGTGTGACCCCACCTTAGGTCAATTAGTGGAATACTTCTAATTAATCTAAAAAAAGAATTCTATATAATCTAAAAGAAATAATTACATGAACTTAATTATATTAAAAAAGCACAAGATTTATTAAATATTTAGATATTAGATAGAAACTTTATTATTTAATTGTTAAAATACTTTTGAGGAGGGTTTCTCTTGATTGACAACATTTAAGATACGGCAACCCTATAGGATAAAGCTCCCAACATACCTGCAGTGCTTCTAACTCATTCTGCAACACAGTTACTCGACACATTAACTGCTGGTTTCTAAAATTTAAACTATCCGCTTCAGATTCAGCTATCCGCAGCTGCTGATCTTTGGATTTGATTTCTTCACATATTAGATTGTTTTTACTCTGCTCTTCTGTAAAAGCTTTCTTAAGCACCGGAACTTGAGAACGTAACTAATAACAGAGATAAATAACTTGTCAGTCTTTTGGTATTGAATCTTAACTTCTTAAGGATAAAAAAAATAATACATTAGGAACATTAAAAAACACACATTAGGAAATTAAAATACGCAATATGTCCAAAAATATTCCTTGATTAGTAAATTTTGTCTTTTGCCGTGTGCTTTCCTATAAGATAAAATCTCAAATTCAACATTCCTATGCTGAATGGGGACCGAAAAGAACTAAGCTAGCGAATGTTAGTTTCATACGTCAATATTTTAACAATTCAATTCAATTCTATTTATTTCATTATAATATATATATACAATAATCACAAAATATTTAGTGCAAATGATCTACGTGCCAACAAAAGCCCAAGCTTGTCCGTTGGCACGAACAGTCTGAAATACCAAGTAGAGTTTGATATGTGAGGATTTATTTGGTTCTTCTTAAGCTCGTGTGCAATCTTACATAATAAAATCTTATATTTGATACTCCTATGCAGAAGGCGGAGCGAAAATTAAGCTAGCAATCTGTTGTTTTACATTGACACACCTACAGTCTAGGCCTAGGCCACTAAGCAGATTTTGATGTGTGTGGACTTTTTGGATTCTTCTTATGCTTGTGTGCATTCCTACTTAATAAAATTATAAATTTGACATTCCTATGCTGAACACGGAGTGAAAAACTAAGCTAGCAAATGGTACTGTTATATATATTGACCCAAGTGCAGCTTTTACTACTAAATGTATTTTGGTGTGTGTGTGTGGATGCTTTAACATGGATGCCCTTTAACATTCCTGTACCAATAAATCCCAAATTCATAATTTCTATGTTGTACTCGCCACAGAAAACAGAGCTAACGAGTGGAATTTACTATACCTTGACACCCTTTACAGCTTTATCTACAACACATAACTTGGTAACTTCTGGTTCCATATTGAACAGTTGTCCAACTTTTCGGAGCCAAGTCTTAGGTCCAAATAAATTAGAAAATCAACATTTTTCTCCTGCCAAGTCATGTCTGTTTTGGTTGGAGACAGTCATTGTGGTTTTAAAGTGAAGTTGTAAGGTTGGCAATACTAAAGGGTCATATTTAAATTGAGAGGCAATCATCCGCTTCTTCTCCTTGGCAGGGTGCCAGGAGAGTCCATAAAAAAGCTATTAAACTCTTAAGGTAGTGTTGGCAAGGGTGTAGTTCTTGACTAAACCCTTAACGTTTCATTCATTTATTTGTTAGGTCTTGGGTCTATGGAGGTAAAACTGCTGCAATTAATAAAAAACTACTAAAATATGTTATTTATCTTCATGAACACTTCTGAATTATATGATACCTCAGAAAATAATAGAAGAACCTATAAAACTTGTTTACACTGCATACTGCCAGGGAGAAGAAGCTGATAATTTCCTTTTAATTTAAAAAGAACCTTTAGTATTGCCAAACTAGTAATGCTAACACCAATGCCTGTCTCCAACTAAAACAGACACGACTTGGCAGGACAGAAAAGTTAATTTCCCAACTTTTTTAGTTCAAAGACTTGTTAATAATAATAATAAATATTCTTTATTTGAAAACTATTTAACATAGTATAAATAACGTCAAATAAAAGCTTATTCTAAAAATAAAATTATTTAATTATTTATTTGTTTAAATTAATTTCTTTGAGGCTACATCAGTGAACTCTTGGCGGGGGTGTTTCTTACCATAGAGTGGTTTTTGGTAAGATTAGGAATAAACTTGAAAGTTTATTCAGACTGAAGCCTGAAAACAAATTGATTGCTTTGAATAAACATCATAGCGCTGAAATTGTCCTTGCTGGTGTCTTCAACACAAAATTAAGAAGCAATGTGCAAAAATGCATCTAAAGTTTTAATAAAAAGAGTTAGCTTCATCAAAAGTGCCAAATCCCTGATAAGGAACTGACTCTAATGGTTCCCTAACTTGAATTTGGTATGAGGACCAAAAGAATCATTTCCTACACAGATTTTAGAAGCCTTTGATAAAGCCATTTCTTCATATTAGGATTGTAAAATCTTAGATAATAGAACTTGGCATCATCCTAGAAGCTATGATCTCTAAAGAAAGGGTATACTTCCCTATTTCTTTCAATTTTCTCCTTTTACGGTTAACTTTGATTCTAGCTAAGCCCAACTATAGGTAGCAATCTTCATTTTTAATAGACTAATTGAACAACAATTTGCCAGAAGAGGTACAAAACAAACCTTAGAATACTCAGCCGCTAATTTATTGTATTTAACTTGTAACTCATCCAACGCTTCCATCCCACAGCGCAATCACAATTAAACTGTTTTCTATAGTAACATTAAAACAATAATCAACAAATTAGTCAAACAGAAGCGAAAATAACACAAATTGCGATAAGCGATAACAGAGAGGGAAATAAAGAAGGTTATAATAGGTAATTCGCGGTAAACGAATGTAGGGCTTAAACTATTTTTAGCGCTTATAAACATTTGATGTGGTAAATAGAGAGTGCAGCAAAAGATCAACAAAGCATTAGGAAACTATGCCCATTATCGATTGAGGTGCATTGTATATTGCATACCCTTTAAATTGCAGGCGTGCCTAATTTTGTCATGTGTTTGCATTGACCCGAGAATATTCTTTTTGTATGATGTTTTGACGCTCGAAAAATATTTCTATCGTTCGATTTAGGATCCGACAAAAAATTGTATAATTTAATTGGTTAACCAATAATTTACATAACCTGAAAATGACGCGCATGAGGCTGGGGGTATCGATTTCACTATGCTGTCTAATGATGCGCCTTAACATTATAGTATAACTCACGGTTAAAATAAGTTAACAGTGTGGGAAAATATTGCGAGGGAGCCAATGAGGTTAGTACTGGATGTTAAACCCCACCCACAATGTCTATTGGATATCATCCTCATTGGTTTCGCAACACTATCTTCCCACGCAGTCAATTGATTATAACCGTGTGCTACATTATAGTGGTCCAACAAAAAAGTAGATACCTTACTATACCTTACCCCGCGTTTAGACGCGGGGTTTGGTAGGGGGTTCAAACCACCCGGCGGTTGTTGTGCGAAAGGGATAGAACACAGGGTCCAACCCTGAAACTCATTTTTCACAGAGAAAATACCGTGTTAACAGTTGGGGTTAAACCCAGGTTTGATCCTCCTACAAAACTCCGCGTGTGAATAAAGTAATTATTAGTAGTCGTATTGAAATAAAACTTCGTATACTTGGTTATTACATAAAGGGATACATAAGCTAGGGCTAAATTTCAATTCAATTGGATATAATTAATTTATTTCTAACTATTTTTTTAAAAAAACCTATATACAAGTAATTTGAAAAAAATTGCACCAATGTTGAAAAAAATAAAACTTGGCACATTTGTTGTTCTTACAAATGTTTGGCACTAAATGCGTGCCAAATTTAATTTTAAATTGACGTAAAAATTTGCTGCCTTTTTTGAATTTTAGGGTAGCAAAACTAGACATAGGATTAATTTACTTGTCTAAGTTTCAACTCTCTAGCATAAACACTCTGGGACCTAGGATGATATATCATGTGTGTGTTTGTATATTATTACTTCGATCGCACGGTGGGTTTGGGAGGGGGTTTAACCCCAATTATTCACCCGAAAGGGATTGAACCACCTTTTTTAACCTATGGTTTAGAGAGTTTCATGGTGAACCCTTTGTTGAATCCCGTTCACACAAAACTGCCAAAGGAGTTAAAATCATTAGAGGGTTGAAACCCCTGCCAAACCCCGCATATGAACGAAGTATAATTATTTTGTTCAGACGCGGGGTTGGGCGGGAGGTTCAACCCCCTACAGGCAGTTGTTGAGTGAACAGGATTAACATGGGGTTTAACCCTGAAGCTCATTTTTTCCGGGGTAGAGTCTAAACTATGGTGAAAAATACCGTGTGAACAGTTAGGGTTCAACCCCCATAGTTAATACAGTTAGGGTAAACACGGGGTTGAACTCCCTGCCGAACCCCGCGAGTGAACGAAGTAATTATACTCCTACACACACACACATAAAGACAAAAAACTTTGTAAAACTACTCAGAAGGTCTCAAAAACATCTGGATCAAATTGTTCTTTTCTGAGTTCTAGGGGGAGAAGGTGTAAACTTTTTAGCAGTTGACTATAATTAAGTTCTTCATTACTAAAACCTAGTCTATAATTGACCATTTAAAAAAAAAATCCTGGACTCTCTCAATTTGCTCTATTAAAAATAGTTGATAAGATGACCAAATCAAAGAAGAGAATTCTAATTGTGACCGAACAAGAGAGCAGAAGAGAATTTTTAGCGCTTATGTATTTTTAAAATCACTAGAAGAGTTATTAACAAAATGTGATATATATGATCATGGAAAGTCAACTGACTATTATAAGATAACACGGGGTAAACGGGTCACTTAACCCCCCCAGGAAAATCAGAAAAGTTAGATTGACTCGCACAGAAAATTAGTAAAAATTTAATGGTTATTATCCTGAATTTTTTCATAAAAATAACTTAATTAAAGAAAAAGAAAATTTGAAATATAATTAAACAGGTAATGCGTTGCATCAGGAACATAAATACAGTTAATTATTAATAGGCTTTCTTCGCTGGCTAGATAGAATAAAAAATAATTTAATTATTAAAAAAAGGATATGAACTCTGTAGAACTTTTTCATGGAAAAATAGGGTTTTAATGGGTTGACACGAGCATTTAAATTGACTAATATGGAGCTTAAAATCTCAATTTAGTGTATTTGTTGTAAATAAATTTTACTTTTCAATAATATTAGTTTGCACAAACCCACAAAATTACCTTTTTATTGCATTAAATTTTTGAAATTTGTTGTAACAGGTATTAAAAATTAACTGATAAGCTGATTTTCACCATAAGGTTTTTTTCAATGTGTTTTAATTAAATTATTATTAATAAATTTTATTTACTCACTAAATCCACTCTCTTTTGTAAAATGTTTCTTTAAATTATCTGTTTAAGTTTTATAATTTCTGGGTGAATCGAACAAATCCAAGTCTGTAGTGATAAGAGCCTGATTCTATATTAAAATCCTGTAATAATCGAAGTATTTGTCTATGAAATATTAACAATTTTTTTTAGCACCGATGGTTGTTCTATTAATTTTTAACTTGTTCACAAATTAAGTAACAATAAAGAAATATATGTATAATTTCGATCGGCTCACATGCTAAATAAAACAATTCTTGATCACCCTTTCGCTTTCCCGCCATAGACATTGCCAACCTTACAACTATCTCTTTGAATAGCGAATAAAGTTGCAGGTTATTGAGTTCATTTCTAGGGTTATCGTCTCTTATACTTTGATTTTTAGCTTGTTTGCAATAATATTTTCTATATTATAATATTGTAAAAAAATACGATATAAAATTAAGTAATAAACATTTTTTAAAAGTATATTGGCAACACTGATATTTTTAGCTAGTTTCAATTTTTACCTTCTTTCTATGAATCGTCTGATTTTTATCGGTTGTTTCCTCACTCATTTTGTATTTGTTATAAAGTTATAAACCTAAAACGTTGTAAAAATTGTTAAAAGTGAAAACAAGGTAAACTAATTTCACCGAAAGATGTAATAAAATAAGGATAACTGTGAGGAGAAGAAACAGAAACATATTTGGGATTGACGAATTACTAGATCAAAGTCCACCTGACATTGTGAGTGTTTCAAAGCAATATTTACTGCCTTCAAAATTTCTCAGTAAGGATTAAAAAACCCCTTTTCTTCCGTTTATTAATTTAAGTTTTAGTTTTTGCTATTCATCATTTGTACTATAGGTATATAGAAAAAGTATTATATATTGCGAATTTTACGAAACCTGAAACCATGGTTTCACCTGAATTATCCGTTTTAGGTGTTTTTAAGCCCTACTGAGTGGTTTTCACAAAGTTTTCTGTCTGTATGTGTGTATCTGTTATCATCGTAGCTCCTAGCACAACTAGATTAAATCTTTTAATCTAGATGTGCTATCCGGAAAATATTTCATTTATGACGTCATTAAACTGCAATAATGACTCAGCAAACATTTCGAAAATTCATAAAACGCGAAGAAATGTTTTGATCTATTTTAGAGTTGCACGCGTGTGGTCATATATAAGGCTAACGTGCCAAATTTCGTTTTAATATCAGCACTAAAGTCTATCGTTTAGTTTAAAAATCCCCAAGGTCAAAAGTATTTTGGGGATTGACCAATCAGAGAAGCCCCTGCCAACCTCTCACTTAAAAAGAGAAAAACATCCCTACCACAATAACCGCTGTTGGGAAAAAACCTTCTTCCCGGCAATCGTTCACTTTGTTTGTGGTTCTTCTTTTGATTACATCGTTTTGAAAACTACTTTCAAATTAATCTTAAAATGATATTTTAAAATAAAACTACACAAAAGAAATGTAAAAAAACATCACCAAGAATATACGGGTAAAATAACCTGATTTGTTTACATAGTTTTTCCCGCTCCTTTCTTGCAGGGATTTTTTTTCTTAAGAATCAGTGGTGTCTAAACTCATAGAGATATATTACTAGAGGGGCCCTATTGGTTGAATTTTGAAACATCGAAAAAGTAACCTGACCACTTTCGACTATCATTATCATCTAATAAACAGAACAAAAAACAGTAAATTATATAGTAGAATGTTTAAAATACAAATCACAACACAAACAATCTGCGGGAAGCCGAAAAAAAATGATTAATCATAACCTTAACTCCCTCTTAGAGGAGGTTTCAATGAGGTTACACAGAGCCCCTGAGAGCCCCACTAAAAATGTTTCAGGCCTCTCAATGTATTATGATAGGCTATGCCCACTCTAGTATATATCTCTATGTCTAAACTGACCTGTCAAGATTTTTAAACTAAACGATAGACTGTAGTGCAAATTTTATCAAATGGCTTGTTTTCTTTAAACAAAATAAAAATATTATCCCATTGAATTGATTTTTTGCAAGTTCATCCCTTTACGTAATAAATAAGTATTTTAAGTTTCGTTTCAATACGGCAAATATATCTTACAGTTTTTGATGGATCATATAAATTAAGCAGCCTCGAGCGAGGTCAGTGTCTGGATAGGTGATCGATGGGAATAAAAAAAAATATTTTCTATTTAAGGTAGAGTGATGCGAGTTCGAAGACGTTTTGCTGAATAAATTTTTATTATTAATCCGATGTGATGAGGAAAAGTTCCGAGTATGTATTTATATAAACGTATTATAAAATTAATAGCATTTTGGTTTAGTATCTTGTAAATGTAAATATTTAAAATTTTTATAGATACCATAAAGAAATGCGAGTAGAGTCATATCAAAGGCTGACAATGTTTGCAACAACGTTAATAATCTAAAAAGGTTCAATTGTTTTAAAAAATAAGCAAATCGTTAAATGTACACAATTCTGAAATAGTTATTTGTAGAACTAGGCAGGAAAATGGAATATTAGTGACCAGTTTAAATTTTTTTTCGTGTTGAAGGTGGGGGGGGGGGGGGTAGATTAAAGAAATTACCTGCAAAGGCAATTTGAGGCAGATAATTTACAATTTGACTGCCGATTCGCAGCCGAAGAAGCCAAACTAGTGTATAAGTGTCAGCAATTTTTCCTTTCCTACCTTGTTGCATAAAATATTTTATCTGATTACGCTTGGGGGCTCCGATCCCCCATTTTTTTATAGCGCCAAACAAATTATTTTGACTTGAAATAGATTTTAAGCGAATAAAGAAACAATTTGCTAAATGGAACGTCTTTAAAATTCCGGGATTTCTTAAAAGACAGGAGAAGAGCTTACCTAAATTAAAAAAAAATATTGGGGCCGAAATAAGAGTCCCGACCTCAATAATCAGCCAATGTTTACAGAAAATAATTTACTTACTTACTTCACCAGCCTAGGCTGGAAATGCTATTTCCCAGCCAAACCAAGGGGTATAGACCTATAGCTATGTAGTTTTAGGTAGGGCTAGGGGCTAGGTATTTTGCACTACCTATAACTAGTAGCTTTCATTTATGACTAACCTGTTTTAAATACATCAGGGCAATACTAGTTTCTGCCCTAAAATTAGATCAGTTTTTCATTTTTCTGCCGTAAGCAGATACAGATAAATGAAATTCTGTGGCCTACAGTACTCATGCGCTTAAAGTTTCAACTCTTAATTTATACTGGATTTTATAAAATAACTAAAAGCTAATTGAGTGTAAGATACATTTTTCCCATGCAGTCGAGAGTGAAAATCGTACCGCAGGCTAACCACGCCGCAAATCCGTTTTAACAATTTCTTCAACCAATCAAACCGAATTTTTCCTTTAATAATTTTGATTCGTTTTACTTGATTAAGTAACCAGTAAGCTTTCTTATTAAGTTTGGCATTAGGGTCTTAAGTAAGGCAACCTACTTTTGCTTCTCTCTTCTATAATAGGAGAATCAACAATGTTAACCACTTCATTAGCGGTTTCTTTTTAAAAAAAATCTTAAGCTACGTTGATATTAGACAGACACACACATACATACAGACAACTTTGAGAAAACCAGTCAGGAGGTCTTTAAACATCTAATAATTCAGGTGAAATCACGGTTTCGGTTTATCTCGCAAAAAAATACTTCTTATATACCTACGGTACAAATGAGGAAAAATCGGGTACGGGGTACCTCGGGAATTTTCCTCATTACATCGGATTTGCTGCTTTCCTCATCCACCTTGCTTCGGACTCGCTTCGCTCGTCCTCAGAAATACTGTTTTCCAAATTTATAATAAAACATGCCTTCAGACTCGCTTCGCTCGTCTTCAGATAGTAAATGCATCCGTATCATTCTCAGCGGTCTCTCATGCAGCACTGACCGCGCTCAATGCTCCTTAATTTTTATGATCCAAAAAAATCATGGATATATTTGTTGTGTTGAAACGAAACTTGTGTACTTATTTATTAGGTAATAATATACACTTGTACGAAAATTAAACTCAATTAGACTATTGCCCATTTTTTTTAAAAAACGTACACAAAAGTCATTCAATACAAATTGAACTAATGCTGATAATGAGATGAAACTTGGCATATATGTTTGTCTTATACATAGTCACATGCGTGCCTAATCTCAATCTGATCGCATCATTTTTCCGCGTTTTATTTTTGCTGAGTCATTATTAAATTTTTGCTGAGTCATTATTGCGGGTTAATGACGCCATAAAAAATATTTTCCGAATAGCACAACTACAGGGATAGACTGAGTTTTGTACATAATTTCAACTTTCTACCATAAATACCCTGGGCGCTACGATGATAACAGACATACACACATACAGACAACTTTGAGTTAACCACTTAGGAGGCCTTAAAAACACCTGATACGGATAATTCCGATTTCATCCCGGTTTCGGACTTTTTTGCAAACATACTTTACTTTTTGCAAACAACACAATACATTTCCTATTATACCTACAGTATAAATGAGGAAAAGTAAAACTAAATACTAATCAATATATTTCTCGTTTTAGCGGGATTCATTTACTCCTTTTATTCTTACAAAACGTCACTCTTAACACACAATGCTAACATTTTCGTTATTTTAATAACTATTTGAATATGAGAAATAGTCTAATTAGACATGTTTGTGACGAAGATTTAAAAAGGATAAAGTATAAGTAAGAAGGACAAGATGAAAACAGTATTTAATATAATCGCCTTTAGACGGTTAATCGAAAAGAGATGTCCACTTGATTCTGTTTGCAACGATTAATTGGACGAGGAAGATGAAAAAGTTAAAAGGTGAGTGTATGTGCTGAGAGGATTAAAGGGGGAGGGAGGATAAGAATCTGGTCCTTGTGATGGAATGTAATCCCGGAGTCAACGATTAGGGGACATTAGTCACTGTTACTCTGACAATTCCTACAGAAGCTTTAATTAAATGAGCCCTCCTCATATTGTAGCCTGTATTTTGTTCATAATCCCTTCTAGAACATTCCTCCGTATCCTTTTAGAAGAGTTATCCACTTCTTACTGTTGCTCACCCCCCTACCACCAGATTTAATACTTTTTTTCGATACCCAGTATGAAATTTATGTGACATTCTAGTTTAATATTGGTTTATGAGTGAGTTTACTGGGTCCAATAGAGTGGATATTAAAGATGACATTTTTTATATTATTTTTGTAAAATATATACAATCTGCCAAATATGTTACTAAGCTTTCTTATCTTATACTTAAACGTCATAAAAGCGTAAAAGCGGGCCATACCCCGACCCGGTTTGTAAGATTGGATACTTCGAGAAAGATGCTAACCACAGGTGGTTGAACCCCTATTAGACTCGGAAAATTTAAACAAGCCCTAGAAATAATTTTTAACAAAAATATGACTTCTACGATATTTGTTAGGTTCAGTAGTGCCAGAGACTGGGAAGGTAGTATGGAAGAGGGGCTCCGCTATCTCTTGTTCCGCCCTGGTTAGTCTACTGTCCCAGACAGAGAGGAAATATGCTACCACTGAACTACGTCGTGGTAAGCAGAAGGATCTCGAAGTGGTCCTTTCAAAGTGATAGGAACCTTCTAAAACGACAGGAACCAGTTTTAGCTCAATTGAACCATCCTATGTGGCGTTATAAGGAAATAACTTAATTATGACGTCATCACCAATGATTAAAAATAATGTTTCTTTTACGTCACTGTGCGTGCAAGATAATTGTTCAACGCTACACACACACACACACACACACACATATATATATATATATATATATATATATATATATATTATATATATATATATATATATAGTATATATGAATACATCTATACGGCTCCCAGGGACCATAGGGTGACTCACAGGCCCGTAGACCGGGGTTGTGAATAGAGGCGATGAAAAATCGCTAAATACATGGTAACATCCCATGTAACAAAACAAAATGATAAACCAACAGTGATACGAAATAACAACAGACCGCAAATCGGCCTCAGGAAAGCCCCCCGGGCTACGAGGCGGCCCGTATTTATTGAATGGAATGTAGGATGGAACATCTGGAGTATCTTATTTTATCAAATCAGGTACATTTATACATACTGATTATCTGTCCAGACGTTCGACAAATTATCTGTTAGATCGGCTCGGCAGTTGAGTTTGTGACTAAAATAGGTGCATGCCATCATACAATTATTGATATACTACATTATGATCGAAATCATAATTTTTTATTATTGTTTTTTAAGAATGCCCAAAATGCCATTTATATGAAGTTTCTATTTTAGAATAGTATGAACAAGCGTTAGACTGTTTCTTAACCAAGTCTCTAGCCAAACAATTCTAACGTGGAGCTTCGCAAAACGGGGGAATTTTTTTTAAAAACATTGCTTAAATTTTCTTATTTTTTTATTTGATTGAAAAAAAAATATAATTAGTTTATAGAATTTATTTTATAAGAATGGCAACCCACAAGGAAAAGCCTGTGTGTGGGGTTATATTCGTTAGGAATTATTATATATATTATATAATATATTATATAATATTATATAATATTTATATAATATGTTATGTATGTTATATAATTTTTACGGTCGCGTTGTCGACCAGTCCCGCAAAATGAACCCTTCCCTTCTTATGAGCCTGACTCCACGGATAATCCGTGCGTGTAAATACAAAAAAATGAGTTGTTCCAAAATGCTCAGGTTAGTGCTACCGCTCTTTCCAATTTTTTAAAAAACAGATATTTAACTTGAAATGCTATTATTGTTATTATCTACTAAACACATTTTTCCTCACTTGTTTTAAGTCTGATATTTAATTATATACATCTTTTACGACTATAAAAACATTAAAATACAAGTGAGTACTATGGGCTAATTGTTTGTAGGTTTTAAAAAGTGTTTATTAAAATTACAGACGGCATAGAGTGAACAGCGTTGACAACGTTTGTTTCATATAAAGTGTCATTAACATTTTCGATTCATCAATTCCGATGGTCTAGGCAGCAGTGTTGACATACTTCGTTTCGCCTAAAGAGTTGAACAAGTTCTGTCAATCAATTCTGACGGTCTAGGCAGCAGTGTCGACATATTTTGTTTTCATAAATAGTTAAATGAGTTCTGTCAATCAATGCTGACGGTCTAGGCAGCAGTGGTGACATACTTTGTTTCGCCTAAAGTTGAACAGTTCTGTCAATCAATGCTGACGGTCTAGGCAGCAGTGTTGACATACTTTGTTTCTCCTAAAGAGTTGAACAAGTTCTGTCAGTCAATGCTGACGGTCTAGGCAGCAGTGTTGACATACTTTGTTTCACCTAAAGAGTTGAACAAGTTCTGTCAATCAATGCTGACGGTCTAGGCAGCAGTGTTGACATACTTTGTTTCACCTAAAGAGTTGAACAAGTTCTGTCAATCAATGCTGACGGTCCAGGCAGCAGTGTTGACATCATTTGTTTCGCAAAGAGTTAAACGTGTTTGGTTTATCAATTGGTTGGTTGGCTCTGTTTGTTTATATAAACTCAAAAAGCAATAATTGATTTTGTTTTATTTGTATAATATTTATGTCAACATGTTATTGACTAAAGAAGACAAAGAAAATAACTCGTATGCAGGGGTTAGGGTGTGGCAAGTAATCCCTAATATTAGGGTAAACTTAGTGAGGCGAATCTAATTCACAACTTAAACTTATAAAATAGAGGACGGGAAGCAACAAAAGCACTTCTAGGAGGCAATGGGTCTCCCCAACACCGTATCTGTCTCGCTAGGAAAGAAGGCATTTTTATTAGTATTTATCTAAATCGCATAAAAGAAGGGTCAAAGGCAACATATTTCAATATGTTAAGTGGGTTCTTGTTAGCCGCTATTATTACAGCGATCCCCGCGTATATGTCCTTTAACACTTGAAAACATAAAGCATTCCTTTGCTTATTACTTACACTCAGATAGTTATATAAAAAAATGCCCTATTTGGCGCCCCCCCCCCCCACACGTTAACCTAATCTCTTTTTTACCAACATCATTTTCAAATAACATTAAAACATCAATGAAATATCTTTTTACTCCCTCCACTCGGGATCAGAGGCATTCTTATTCGAAACAAAGATATGACGGTATTAATATTAAAACAAAAGGGATTCGTATCATACGTATAATCATTTCAAAAAGATTCATCATCTCCGACGGTATGGAAAATGAAAATAAAGAAAATACTTGATGATGATAAGTGGATGTAAATTGATAATTTTATGCTGCGGCACACAATGCAAATAACTAGCAGGAGAATGACTCCTGCGAATTCCCAAAGGAAAAATAAATATACGAGTACGACGTTTTTTGTCTGACAATAATTTTCAAACGATTTCTCTAATCAGAATGAAACTCGGCATGCAAATCAATCATAGAAACAGAATCCTATTGTTTATGCATAACGTCATTAGCCCCCAATAATGACTCAGCTAAAATGTCAAATATTCACTAAAACATTTTAGGTCGAGCTAAAACTGAGTATACATATATTACTATATAAGGCAAACATTAAGGCGAAGTCAAATTAATATTATTAGCATTACTTTTGATTTAATCGTTTTACATATTTGATTTTATGTAAACAAATCACGTTTTCTGACTAATGCATTTTCTGACTAATGCATTTTGACATTCTCTAATATTGCGGCAATATGCCACTTACAAAAATTAGTAATACGACATAATGATACAGAACAACAAGGTGGCCGCAAAGTGCCTAAAGGGAATTGCGGGGATTAAGGAGCGGCCCCTATCCCCAGTTCCAACGCTTAGCGACCAAAAAGCCATAGGTCTTTATATACTGGATGGAGCATTTTAGATGGACTAATATTAAATATTTAAAAAATTTACTCTAGCGAGTTCAAATTTACTATTAACTTAATTGGGCCCAGCAATGCCATATGACTTTTGGTCATATTTTCTATATATTTTAACTTTATTGACTTTGAGTTGTACTACTTTTAAATAAAAAGACTACTTTTAAATCCTATATGTTAGATCACAGGACAATTAGTCTTTAGTGAGCAAAAAATGAGAAATATGATTTTGACTACCTACAAACTGTGAGGGTAAGAACGTAGAAAATAATTTACATTTTTTTTTTATAAAGACACTGGATGGGGCTGGAATATAATATTCCAGTCCCATCCAGTGTCTTCAAAAAAAAAAAATCTTTAATATAAATGAAATGGTATATAATTACAATGGTAACGAATACTAATAATATTATAATTTATATTAATTTAAGAATTAAGATTTAATGGACTGTGAGTTTAATGAGGAAAGAATAATAATAAGACAGCAGTCCTAGTTTTTGTTAGTTTAATTTATTACATCAGAGCTTTCGCACAAGCGATGCTTGGCATCCTCAGTGAATCTAATAACAAGTAAACAAAACCATAAACCAATTACAAAAGAACAGAAATAAAAATATACATACCAAACAAGGCAAAAACATGTCAAAACAAATGCAAGTAATATTAAAATAATCATAGCCAAACTTACAATAAGTAATATAGTTACACCACCACATATTTTTTTTTTTTAAATACCTTTATTAAATAAATCACAAACAACAAATAATTATATTCTTATATTAAGGTTACCTCTCTGCTAAAAGGCTTACGCCTTGTGCTGCAGAGAGGGAGTCCTTAGCCAAATTACAATTTAACATTCTTAATTAAGAAAAAAAAAAGATATTATAAATAAATTGCCTAGTGGTTCTGATTTTGTTATATATACACATACACACTCACACATATACATCCATATTATATATATATACATACATATATATACTATATATATAATATATTATATATATATATATATATATATATATATATATATATATATATATATATATATATATATATATATATATATACACCACACATATACACATATATATACACACACATATACACATACATATATACATTTACACACACATATATATATATATATATATATATATATATATATATATATATATATATATATATATATATATATTATATATATATTATATATATATATATACTATACATACACACATATACATATATTCATATACACATACACATACATACATACACACACATACATACACACACATATACATATATATACATATACAACACACACACATACATACACACACAATATACATATACACATACACACATATACTACATACACATACATTACATACTCAACACACACACACACATACACATACATACACACATACACACACACACATATACATATTTATTTTTTATTTATTTATATATATATATATATATTTTTTTTTAGTGATTATAAATAATTGTACTGTATAATTTAGATATATTTGGCGTTAACAGTAATAGTTAAATAGATAGAGATAGTTTTAGAATAAAAGAATAGAGATAAATAAGTAGTGATAGGAAAATTAGAGATGGATCATTCTAGAGAGGTTTTTAAACAATGTAATAAAAATATAACATTATTCTTTAAGTCTATTTAGAATATTAAAGTTCACAACATCATTATACTCGGGGATTCCCAAATAAAAACAATAACATTTTATGCTTGACTTGCTTTCCATAAAGAGAGTAAAAAGCAGGAACAATTAAATATTTAAGATTTTAGTTGGTGCTGTATTACGATAACGTGCACATCTCTCGGTCTGTTATCAGCAATGTACTGTTATAGAGCTTTATCAACTCTCTAATTTTAGTCTTTTAAACTTCATTACATGCTTTAAACCTAATAAATTTTAGTAATTATTTAAATTAATTAGTTTATTATTTAATAAATGTGTTTAACTAAAATTAATAAAAGAAGGTCCGCTCTATAAATTAATTATCCTAAGTATATTAATGAGTTAAATTCATTTTTGTTCCATTATGTGTTTTTTAAGATTTTTTTATAAGTGTTAATTTTAATGTCGTTGTTTTGTAGCTGTGATGGTAGTTTATTATATAGGTTAACAGCTCGGTATGTCCAATGCCTCTGAACCATAGATGTTCGGCAATTTTTTAAGGCGTAATAACCTTTTGCTAAACTTCTTTATTGGCGTCATGTTCTATTTTTGTAAATCATGTTTACCCTCACGAATATATACCAAGCATTTATAATTTAAAGCTTGTTCAAGAGTCATGATTGATAGTTTCTTAAATAAACCTTCAGTATGTTCAGTTGTTTGTTTATTTAGCATTATTCGTACAAATGCTTTCTGTCTGATAAATATTGGTTCTTTGACAGTGTCACATGCTGCTCCCCATGCTAGCAGCCCATACTGTATTATAGAGTCAACTAATCCAAAATACAGTACTCGTTTTTGATGTACGTTTAAAATATTTTTTAATTTCGAGAATACAAAAATTAATTTTCTTAGTTTAATATTAAGATTAGTAATGTGTGGTTTCCAATTCAAGGAACTATCTATCTATATGTAAAACAACAGTTAATAGCATCAAAACCAAAAGTTAATATTAAAAAAGTAAGTAAAATCATAAAAACATTACACCAATTAAGAAAAGAAATATTGTTATTAAAAACAAAAAACAGCTGATATAAAAGGGATAGGATATATATTAATTTATTTACTAATTTAAGATTATTCAATTAATAGTAAGGGAATGTCTTAGGATTTAATGCAATTTTCAAAACAGGCAATATTACGGTTTACTCTATTATAACTTTTGAAAGTTACCAAAAGTAGTAATAAAATTACCATGTTAGGGTAAAACTTAACAAAATAATAATGGTAATTTTAAACTCACAAGAATCATTTTATGGGGGGGGGGGGTAGAGAACATTTTCTAAAGTCTCATGTTTTCCCTTATTTTTAGAGGATTTAATGTTGGTGCATCTGAAATGTTCTACCCGGTATAGACCATTAAACCAATCAGGTTCAATCATACGTTTTTTTTGTTGTTTATTATGTTTTATTATTATTATTATTTGTTTTATTTTTATTTATATTATTTTTTTTTTTTTTATTATGATTTAGTATTATTATTATTATATTTTATTATTATTATTGTTTGTTTTTTTATGTTTTATTATTATTATTTGTTTTTATAATGTTTTTATTATTATTTTATGTATTTTTATGTTGTTTTAGTAATTTTTTCACTTTGTTACGGGTTGTACCCGTAAATGTGAATGATAATGTTTGTAACATTATCATTTGGTTAGCTTCCAAATTGATTTATTTTTATATATTTTTTTTATTACAAATATATATTTTTATATATATATTTTATATATATTCTCCCTAACAACAGCGGCATCTGCTTGTCTGCCACTGCGACAGTCACTAAGTAAAATTTTGTTGTTGTTTAAATAAGCTTATTGGAGGACTCAAAATATAACAGTAATTAAACTGCGGTACATAAAAACTTTTTTCAATGCACTGATAAGAGGTGGATTGATTTTGTCCACAAATAACTTGTCGACGGAAAAATGCTGACTCATTGGTAATTATTTGTTATGACTGAATGACAGATTCGTTACTTTATAAATCTGGGGTATTAGGGTATAAACAGCTATCCCGAAAAATTGCCAAGATATGTTTAGATATCATAATTGCCAAATGTGTTAAGATATTATTAGATATATTAGGCTTTATTAATTTTTTTCCTCATCTACAAAAGTCCTGTAAATCAATATTTGAAAAATGTATAACTTGAAACATATTCTCAACACCGATGCTCTTAAAACTATTTATTACTCCTTTTTTTTATAGAAAATTACAATATGGGATACAACTTTGGGGTAGTTCTTATAGAAGTATATACTTACCTATTCTAACTGCTCAAAATCATGCTATCAGAAGAACAACAATCCTCCTTTCCTCTTTTCCAAAAATTTTTTTTTAATCTTCCATTCAAAAATCTATTTCATTTTCAGGGTTCTAAGAGGATTTTTGATAGAAGTAACTTTTGTTAAAATTAAGTATGCCTGTACTAGAACAATTCGTAATGTTACAGTACACAATTACAAACTCCCCAAGACAAATGAAACTATAGTTCAGAATTGCTTTCTGTACATTGCACCAAAGCTTTTTAACTAAACACCAAGTTTTGTTAAACAGAAGACAGAACTGTTAAAACAACAGAAACTGTTGTTTTAACAGAACTTTGTTTTGTTAAAACAAAGTTCAGTTTTATCAAAAAGTCAAGAAATAAAGCCAATAAAGAGTGGTTTCTATCAAAGGTAGAATTAATCCCTGAACTGTTGGTTCGAATTAAATAAATATCGTTTAACAATAGTTATTATTCATACTTATATCTATTTTTATATTCTTATATAATTCTAAATGCTTTTTAATATTTTTTAATTATAATAAAATAAATAATCATTCAACAAAATTAATTATTTGAGAATAACCTTTTGTGCACAAGAATTGAGGCATCTGGCCATATTCTACTCTCCATATAAAAAAAATCAGATGCCAGTGGCATTCTTATTTATGCCATTAATGTCCCTGAATCTTTTTCTCGCCATTAATAAAAATGTATCTATTATTATAAAAATTGTTTTTTATTTTGTATACTATAATTATATATATTAGTAGTAGTAGGTGTTAGGTCTGTAGAGAGTCCTGAAAATCATTTAATACATAAGTAAACAATTAAAACTCCCTATAGGTCTCACACTAAGAGAGACATCTTAAAGGGCTTACCAATACCAATAAGGGAAGATATATATCTAGGACCACTAAGACTATCAGGGCAGTCCTAATTAGTCGAGAGTCAGTACCGTGTCGAAATACATCGTAGCCAGTGGCGTAGCCAGGGGGGGGGGGCTGAGGGGGCTTCAGCCCCCCCCCGAAATTTTTACATAACCTAAACCCGCAATAAATGTGTCAAAAAAATAAAACAAAAAAATATATAAAAATAATAAATTACATAAGATATATTTTTACAATAAACTTATAATATAAGTTTTTAATATATAAAAAAATATACAATGAAATTGAAAGATATAAAAATAATTTGAAAACATTGAACAATATACAAATAGGTGTATATTATATATATATATATATATATAATATATATATATATATTATATATTTATTTATTTATTTATTATATATATATATATATATATATATAATATATATATATATATATATATATATATATATATAATATTACATATACAATTTTAACATTCAGCCCTCCCGAAATTAAATCCTGGCTACGCCACTGATCGTAGCAGTTCCGTTAATCACCCTCTACATCTGAGTATCGTCCCTCTACAAGTTAGTCCTTTAAGATAAAGCCATACATAATTATATCTTATCATTTTATTTATTTATTAAATAATTAGCAGGACTCTCTATAGACCTAACATAGGGGTGGGGAGGCCAAGCCTAGTGAGTAGACCTTCCTTTTGGATCCTTTTCACCAACCCCGAAATCGTCCACCTGCCACTACACCACCGTTACCTTATCCTCATCAAACCTTCTGCTACGATGGATAAAGGTGAGAAGGTCTTGCCATCTTAGAGACTCCAGTTCCTCCTCTTGTAGAACCTCTGTTCCAAAGAGTTGAAACCTGAGCCTTCCTAATCCTTCACATACTCTTAAGTAGTGATAAGCTGTTTCCTCCTCATCGTCATCACATATTGGACATATGTGGTTCTCGACTACCTTCATTAATGTAGTAGTAGAAGTAATATGGGGGAGTGATAGTAACCAGGCAAGTAGGCCATGTTGTTGGATCCTTTTTACCAGCTACCTAAGATAGTGTTCTACTCCTTTTAATTTCAAGTGTAGGTATATTTCATCTAACCTAGACAGAAAAGCCGTGGATTTCTATGGTTCCTCTCATGCTTTTTTTCAAGCCATCATACATATTTTCACTGACTCTTATAGTTAGTGAAAACAAGGAACAACTCGTGCCCTCGCTGTTAAACTAAACCTCCATACATTTTAAACTAAAAGGCACACACACTATAGTATTATAATGAATCTACTATGAGGGTCCTAAATTTTGCCTATACCCAATTTCATTTAGGGTAAAGGCTCTTTAACGAGTACCTGACAACGCACAGGCTCGAGACCATCAGCTTTTCGTCCCTTCTGAAGGACGTGGTCCGCAAAATTTTTATCCCTCTCATAAAAATCGTAGAGGCACGTGCTAGGATTGAACCCATGACTAAATAAACTCGGAAGTTTAAAGTCCGTGTATTCTGTGTATTGGCCGCGTACCTTAACCACTACACCACAGGTGACTCTCATTAATGCTAGATGTCTATTGAGTCCACTGTGTCCTGTCAGGATACATAGTTATATATAAGAAAATGAAGTTTTATTAGCCATTATTATTAAAGATTTATACACTGAGTAGGAAACGTATTGTGTAAACAAGAAAATTCTGAAACGGGGATTTCACCTAAATTATTTTTAGAAAAAAATAATAAAACGCGAAAAAATGTTTTGATCGAATTGAGATTTAGCAAGCATGTGGTAGTTACATAAGACCAAAATATTGTTTGAAGTGTTATCAGCTCTCTGATAACACTTCTGTGTTATCTGATAACACTTCTGTGTTCGAACTGATCTCGTTATCAGCATCAGTTCGAACTTTATTGAATAACTTGTTAATTGTTTTTAGAAAAGTATAAAAAATGGAAAAATGATATAATTGAGTTGAAATTCGATACAAGCGTATTTATTTTCGTAATAAATAATTATGTAAAATTTGGATTTAATACGGCAAGTGTGTCTACAGCTTTACTTTCATTTGATAACGTTAAATCTGAAACATATAATGCATATACTAATTTGTAATTTTAAATAATATATAGGAAATAAGTTTTTATATTATAGTACATTTAGCAACTCTATTTGTAACAAGTTATTGTAAACTTAAGCAAATAAAAGTCTTTATCTTTATATCTATATACAGCTTTTGTTTGTTCATAAAAGTTAAGCAGCATCGAGCAAGGTCAGTGCCTGGATGGGTTACTGCTGGGAATAAAACTAATGTATTTACTATCAGAGGACTAGTGGAACGTTTCCGAAGTAAGGAATATAAGCGTAGCAGACCCGATGTGGTAAGCAAAAGCTCCGACGAACACCGTATCTTCTTTTAGGTTGTAGCTTGTTTCCCAAGGATGTAATAACATCCCTGTTTTTACATGCTTATAACGATGATGCTGATAACAAGATGAAACTGCGCACAATATGTTGGTCTTATTTTGTAAAAAAGCCAGGTTGCTCGACTACGCCGAGACCCTAGGCCAAAAAATAGTTAAGTTTAGGTGTTAGTTTAAGTCTAATCTGTCAGTTATAAGTAAGGAGTAATGATTCCACATTCATTCTACCCTAATATTAAAGGTAAAATTTGGCTTATTTCAAAGTCAATCATTCTATCATGTTTCATGTTGTCACCGTGTTTGTTCATTATATCATATTTCTAATGGTTTTGTTATAGGGTCCTTGTGTTGAACCAGTGATAGTTTAGGACATGGTACTTAAAACTTAAAATTGGTTTTCATCAGGAAAGGTTGATGAGAAGCAATCTATCGTCTCCCCTCCTTCCTACCTCATCGGTCTGATATATAATCATATTTTAGGAGCTAAGTTTAACATGTAAGTATATACAGCTTATATTATAACCCTATAGTCAAGGTAAATACTCTAAACAGTAAAGCATACGTTTAATCTAGCCAGGTAGCCTATTTCAAATACGTGTATATACTTTCATGAGAGTATAAATACTTTCATGAGAGTATAAATACTTTCATGAGAGTATAAATATTTTCATGAGAGTATAAATACTTTCATGAGAGTATAAATACTTTCATGAGATATAATACTTTCATGAGATATAATACTTTCATGAGAGTATAAATACTTTGAGAATATAAATACTTTCATGAGAGTATAAATACTTTCATGAGAGTATAAATACTTTCATGAGAATATAAATACTTTCATGAGAGTATAAATACTTTCATGAAAGTATAAATACATTCTTCATATAGGCATTATTTATGTCTAATAATTTGATAATTAATAGTTATTTTATAATTTATTTAATTTAAATTTGTGAGTGTAGTTATTGAGTACTTAGCTAGTAAGTCTCCTTGCCATGTGCCAAAGTCCTGCAGGACTTTTTTCCTACAAGATGCCTACATATTAGGTTTGGTATTTTTATATCCAACCTTTACATTATGAACCTGGTGCTCTTTTCAATAATTAAGGAAAAGAAAATTATATTGGTATTGTTTTTAACTATGTTTGACCCACTCCCAGCGGTCAGACTGAGTTGGGCTTAATTCTGATGTTACAAGATATTGTTTACTACAAAAACATAAAATAAAATGTCCATTTAATGGCCTTTCGGCCTATCTGGGTATTAATCCTGCGGGAACAACCTGCAACCTCAGGTGGGTTGCATCTACTCTATGTATCAATTAAATTTGGCAAAATCTTTTTAATACAGAGGCTGCGAGCCCCATACCTCCAGTGCTAAAATCGAGTGTCTATACGATCACGGCTACGGAGGTAGACATTTACTACATCAAGGTAGCTAAGTAAATCGATATAAGTCTTTGGATGGGATTCATTTTTATAGCCTTAAGCCATTAATTAAAGCTGGCGAAATTTCCAATATATACTAACTACTCTTGCCAAATTCTACCATACTTACAAGGGTTGATTTTCATAAAAATGTTTCTTGTATAAACAATTGCTTAGACTAAAAGTAGTACTCCCTTGTCGAAAACGAGTACTTATATTATTGCCGAGCGTAATTGTGTATATAACAAATATATTGCTTATGATGATGAATACTACGTACTCTGATACTGACGCGCGCTTGTTATAAACTCTTTTTATTTACCACATGTTTTATGGTTTTAATATTTCCTAATCCCCAGGTAGAGTAATATTAAACATACCACAATCTTTTTAATTATAAACAAAGAAGAACAAAAAAAAGTTAATATTTGCTCCTGTAAGAGGTACTTGAGAGGAAAAAAATGATAAAACTCGTAAAAAAGTAGACGCGGCTGTTTCGAATGAAATGTAATAAAAGGTTTTTTTTTATTTATTTATTATTTTCTTCTTTTACTGAAAAAAGAGGAATGATGTTTCTAGTTGGCTTCATAATGGCCGAGAAGATATTAAAATATGCCTCCTCCCCAGGTTTCGGGCTCCCTTTCCGTCTCCATGCAGCCGGGGGCGGTGGCAGGGGAACCACCCTAACTCTCAATAACCAGACCGCCATATTACAAGGCAAACAGGTATATAATAGCCCTCTCTGAAACGTTATTATACTTTATACATAAACTTTTCCTCGTTTTCGTACCAAGATTATGACTAAAATCACTCTAATATATTTCTTCTAAAACATTGTTAAGCGTGCATTTCTTTTATTATTATTTTATTTGATATAGAACATCCACTTCACTTTTAGTCATATATTTGCGAGGAAATAAACTTTAAACGAATTTTTATCAGAAAATAACGCTTACGAGTTTGTTCTTATGGAAGATAAAAGGCAGTAGGAAATATTCTGTCTACGAAATTTTATAAAAAAATGACGCTTATGAGTTACTTCTTATTGGAGATAAAAGACAAGAGGAAATATTCTTTTAACGAATTTCTATAAGAAAATAACGCTTATGAGTTAGTTCTTAAGGAAGATAAAAAACAAGAGGAAATATTCTTTTTAACAAATTTCTATAAGAAAATAACGCTTACGAGTTTGTTCTTATGGAAGATAAAAGGCAGTAGGAAATATTCTGTCTACGAAATTTTATAAAAAAAATGACGCTTATGAGTTAGTTTTTATTGGAGATAAAAGACAAGAGGAAATATTCTTTTAACGAATTTCTATAAGAAAATAACGCTTATGAGTTTGTTCTTATTGGAGATAAAAGACAAGAGGAAATATTGTTTTAACGAATTTCTATAAGAAAATAACGCTTATGAGTTTGTTCTTATCGAAAATAAAAGGGGGATTGGTTCTTTTTTTCTAATTCATAGAATATATGGTCCAAAACAATAAGTGTTGTTTGTGGCTTCGAAATTCACGCATACTTTTTATTTATGAATAATCGGAATCGGTAATATTCAAGTAGGGTTCAGATTTGCCATGGTTTTTAATGCGCCGTACCTTGCACGTACTCACAATATCTCGGCTATTCAGCTTTCCCGGTTCCGTGGTTTTAATTTTAGTCAGTGCGGAATCTGTTCCATTAGCTTCAGCCGTACGTAATAGTGTTTTAAACCTGTAGAGGATTAAGGTCCCAATAAGTAGGCTTACTTACTAGTGTTTGAACTAGTGGTCTGTGGCAACACTGATTCTCATTTCTCGAAGAGAGGTTACTCTTAAGACGGTTATTAAAAATGGTTCTTTTTTAGAAGCTAGCATGTGTTTTATTAATTTACCCTAAATTATAAGGTGTTAGGTGTGGGGTTACTTCTCATATGGTCTCCTCTTTAATCTTACATTAAACTAGTCTGATAATGAATTAGGCTAGACAATAGTATTTTTCATACTCTAAAATAATCATTAAATTAGTTTTTCATTTGTAAAGAGAGTTCTTGAGTATTACTGCTGACAGCTACTGGAACAATTCAAAATTATGAAAACAAAGACAATTTGTAATTTTCATTGAGAGTCCCCCCTTTGCTCAAGGCCGACGACCTTATTATATATTTTTTTTTAATTTGCTCAACAATTATTATAAGATATCACCCAATTTTCAAGCCGCTGCGTTATTAGATGAGTTTTCTTTAATGACAGGCCATAGATGCAAATTAATACATGACCAATAACGAGCCTCGCGGTACTCCACATTATTAAATTATTTGGGCAACCGATCTTTTACACCTTTTTGTTGTATTCGATTTAAATCCATTTTATCGCACAACATGTTATGCGAAAGTGGTGCAGGTTTTCATAATCGAAATTTCATAATCGATCCAGGAAAATATGGAATTGATTAATTGATTTTAAAATTGATAAGATCACAAAATCCGTTTCAATTTTAGAAAAGGTTCTAATTAAGAATCTATTCTACTTTTAAATACGACAATCTTCACAAGATCAATTCAGACGAATCCCTGACTAAATATTCGTTGAACTCCTTGTAAGCTACTGCCAGAAAATGTATTCTAGTCCCTTTAACTGATAATTATTATTGCATTTTGTTTCTCTTAACAAAGAAGGAATTACGAGCGAAACAAGAGAATTGAGACTCTGATAATGAGTTGCTTTGTACCGGTTAATAAGAGGCTTATAATATCGACTCGGTGAACCAACTGCTTTCTCTCTTTCTCTCTTGCTACTCCCTCAGTGGCTGATTAATTAAAATGCTTTGAATATCTGCTTCTCCACCCTTATATCGTTCTCCCTATCCTAAAATGTTTTTTCACCAACCTTGCTGTAATCACATCTTTCCCTTGTCTGGTTTGTGCTTATTAGCAATATTTATTGTTATTTTACTTCCCTCGTCACATTTTAACCAGAGGATTCTGACTCCTTTTTTTATTACCTTTATATCGTTTTACCTTTTCAACACCTCCTTCTAAAATTATGATTTTTTTATCCAATAGAATTATTTATAATAATAATTATTATAATATTTTTTTAATAACTTTAGAGCTTTTATGGACTGTTATAAATTGTAATATCAGTTACATTAATAAAGACTTCAGTCTTTTTTTTATTAAAATTTATTGAAAATTAATTGACGAAGAGCCATCGTCCAGGGATCTTGAGCTTCTTCAGTTATTAAAAACGACAAAATTAAAAAAGTTTGAAAATTAATAAAATTCTGAATCTTTTCAATTTTTTTTTATTAATTTTCAAACTTTTTCATTTTTGTCATTTTTAAAAACTGAAGAAGCTCAGGATCCCTGGGCGAAAGCTCTTCGTAAATTTATTTTCAATTAATTTTAAAAAAAGGACTAAAGTCTTCATTAATTTAATTGATATTGTAATTATTTTTTGTATTACTTTATCAATTAATTTAGTGAACCGTAATACAATACAGAAATTTAAAAAAAAACATAATAAAGTAATCATAATACACCATTAAATAAAACTTAACTATTTTAATAAAACGATAAAGTAATCATAATACACTATTAAATAAAACTTAACTATTTAAATAAAACGATAAAGTAATCATAATACACTATTAAATAAAACTAAACTATTTAAATAAACAATAAAGTAATCATAATACATTAAAATAAAACTACACTATTAAATAAAACAATAAAGTAATCATAAACACTATTAAATAAAACTAAACTATTTAATAAAACAATAAAGTAATCATAATACACTATTAAATAAACTAACTATTTAAATAAAACAATAAAGTAATCATAACACTATTAAATAAAACTAAACTATTTTGAATAAAACAATAAAGTAATCATAATACACTATTAAATAAAACTAAACTATTTTGAATAAAACGATAAAGTAATCATAATACACTATTAAATAAAACTAAACTATTAAATAAAAATAAATAATCATAATACACTATTAAATAAAACTAAACTATTTAAATAAAACAATAAAATAATCATAATACACTATAAATAAAACTAAACTATTAAATAAAACAATAAAGTAATCATAAATACACTATTAATAAAACTAAAAAATAAAACTAAAGTAATCATAATTTAAATAAAACTAAACTATTTAATAAAACAATAAAGTAATCATAATACATTATTAAATAAAACTAACTATTTAAATAAAACTAAATAATCATAATACACTATTAAATAAAAACTAAACTATTTTGAATAAACAATAAAGTAATCATAATACACTATTAAATAAAACTAACTATTTAAATAAAACATAAAGTAATCATAATACACTATTAAATAAACTAAAACTATTTTAATAAAACAATAAAGTAATCATAATACTATTAAATAAAACTTAAACTATTTAAATAAAACATAAAGTAATCATAATACACTATTAAATAAAACTAAACTATTTTGAATAAAACAATAAGTAATCATAATACACTATTAAATAAAAACTAACTATTTAAATAAAACAAAAAGTAATCATAATACACTATTAAATAAAACTAAACTATTTAAATAAAACAATAAAGTAATCATAATACACTATTAAATAAAACTAAACTATTTAAATAAAACAATAAAGTAATCATAATACACTATTAATAAAACTACACTATTTAAATAAAACAATAAAGTAATCATAATACACTATAAATAAAACTAAACTATTTAAATAAAAACGATAAAGTAATCATAATACACTATTAAATAAAACTAAACTATTAAATAAAAAAACAATAAAGTAATCATAATACACTATTAAATAAAACTACACTATTTAAATAAAACCATAAAGTAATCATAATACTAAAATAAAACTATAAATAAAACAATAAAGTAATCATAATACACTATTAAATAAAACTATTAAAAAAACAATAAAGTAATCATAAACACTATTAAATAAAACTAAACTATTTAATAAACAATAAAGTAATCATAATACACTATTAATAAAACTAAACTATTAAATAAAACAATAAAGTAATCATAATATACTATTAAATAAAACTAAACTATAATAAAACAAAAAGTAATCATAATTACACTATTAAATAAAACTAAACTATTTAAATAAAACATAAAGTAACATAATACACTATTAAATAAACTAAACTATTTAAATAAAACGATAAAGAATCATAATACACTATTAAATAAAACTAAACTATTTAAATAAAACAATAAAGTAATCATAATACACTATTAAATAAAACTAAACTATTTAAATAAAACGATAAAGTAATCATAATACACTATTAAATAAAACTAAACTATTTAAATAAAACGATAAAGGTAATCATAATACACTATTAAATAAAACTAACTATTTTGAATAAAACAATAAAGTAATCATAATACACTATTAAATAAAACTAAACTATTTTGAATAAAACGATAAAGTAATCATAATACACTATTAAATAAAACTAAACTATTTAAATAAAACAATAAATAATCATAATACACTATTAAATAAAACTAAACTATTTAAATAAAACAATAAAATATCATATACATATAAATAAAACTATATTTAATAAAACAATAAAGTAATCATAATACACTATTAAATTAATAAAACTTAACCTATTTAAATAAAACAATAAAGTAATCATAATACACTATTAAATAAAACTAAACTATTTTGAATAAAACAATAAAGTAATCATAATACACTATTAAATAAAACTAAACTATTTACATAAATTATAAACATCAAATAAGAAGACTTAAGGCCCGGCACAAGCTCAAGCTCTTGCGGCTGAAAAAAAAGTTTATTTTCTCTCCAATAATAAGTTAGATAGTTGCTCTAATAATATTATTGTAAATAACTATAATACTAATTTATATTAATTTGCAGGTTTTTTGTATTCTATAAATAAACATATTATTATTATTAATTACTCTCATTATTATTTTAATTTTTTATTTTTTATTATTTTAATTTTTAATTTATTTTTCTTATTTAATGTTTTGCTTAAATTACTTGCTTAGATTAAATGTTTTGCCCGGGTTACCTGCTTCAACAAATAGTACGTTCACACACACTTTAGATCCGCGTATCGTATAGAGTACGATCTTTCAATACGGTAATTTAAGCTGTATGAACCATGCGGAGGGTATCTGATCGCATACGCTAGAACTTGGGAGATGGAATCTAAATGGATCCCCCGATACGCTGTCTTTTTGTGTGTGTACCTTTAGAGACGATCGTATTTAACGGATAACCTTCTCGTCGAACTTTTATTTCACTTTATTTCACTTCTATATAACCGTTTTGATCAAATAACTTTTGGAATATTATTTTTTTTTTGTGTAACTTTATTATTATGCAAAGAAATCACAATTTAATTTAATATATTTTTTGTTTTAAAATTTCTTATAACCAAAAGTGAACCTTCACTATAATACACGCCATGTTTTGGCGGGATCAGTTATCACTTATCGACTAAACAAATACGCTGCAAGAACCGTGAAGTTAGTTTACCGTATTGTATACGTATTCTATACGATCCGCGGATCTAGAGTGTGTGTGAACGTACTAAAACACAGGTTCTTAGCAGTAACCACTCCATCCACCCACTTAGATCAGTAGTTTCCCCCAACTAACCCAGTTTAAAGGACTCTTGTTAGTTTATTTATTTTATCTCCTTAATTTGTGTTACCTAATGTTTAGAGAGCCACACAAGAAAAATATATCTATATACATACTCGCAAATAAATTTGTGTTATCATTTTTATTTAAAATTGTATAAAAAGTTGTCAGTACTACATAAAGCAGTGGCGTAGCCAGGGGGGGGCTGAGGGGGCTTCAGCCCCCCCCCCGAAATTTTTACATAACCTAAACCCGCAATAAATGTGTGAAAAAAAATAAACCCTATAAAAAATTTATACATTTAATAAATTACATAACATATATTTTTTAACAATAAACTTATAATATAAATATCATATTACATAAAAAAAATATACATATATATACATATATATCTATATATATATATATACATATATATATATATATATATATATATATATATATATATAATATATATATATATATATATATATATATATATATATATGTATGTATATATATATATATATATATATATATATATATATATATATATATATATATATATATAATACATATATATATATATATATATATATATTATATATATATATATATATATATATATATATATATATATATATATAATATTAAATTTTTAACATTCAGCCCCATTAAATCCTGGCTACGCCACTGACATAAAGTAAAAGTGTTTTTGTCAGTTTTATGTTCTGTTGTTGTAGTAATATTTTATAGAGACTGTTTTGAGATATGTGTAATTGTTGGGAAGTGTTAAACGTTTTGTTCTGTTTTAGCTGGTTTTATTTTGCTTTTTACAATAATGCTTTTTTAAATAACTTTACAACTGTGACAACCATAAAGCCCGATCTAACTGGACAACAGAACAACTGGTTAACCAGCTGTGGTATAGACCAGTGGTTCTCAACCTTTTTTAACTCATTGCCCCTTTTTAAGTACCTTGAGTGTACTTAATACTCATCGCCCCCCTATCTTATAAGGTGATAAACCAGTATCCAAATTACCTGCTAATTATCTTTGTATAGCCAATACATTATTTAATTGCTTGTGTTAATATTCTAAATTAAGGAAATTAAACAACTAATAACCTAATATTACAAATATTTAGTATATTTAATAAAATTGAGTATGTTTATATACTGACTGGATCAAAAAAAGGATTTTTAGAGGGCTTGCAGTGTTTACCTCCATTAGTTTAGCCACAAACGTCTTCTCTTTAACCCCATAATAATGAATCACGTAAAGTTGTTTAAAAACAACTGTTTTGAAGACCCAATTTGTATACATCGTAGCACTAGTTTGTGTCTTTATCGGTTTTGCAGCCATAAGTATTATTTTTTTAGTAAAAAATTTAGTTTTTAGGCCCCGCAAACCACAACTAATTATCTCTAGCTGGGGCAGCACCTTAGGCGCTCAAAAACTTGTTTTTTGGCTCACTCTGTACATACTCAGTGGCTCAATACAACTGAGATCAGGTAAGTTGAAATTGTTAAGTTAAGTTGAAAATCAGGACCCTTAAATAAAATTTATTTATTTTTTAACATTTTACATGATATTTAAATTAGTTTATACGTTAGATCCTTCGCAAAACATAAATAATATTTCTCTACATTTGCCAATAACGTCTCACCGCCCTCTGCATCGGCCCCCAACTACTCACTGCCCCCTTACTTGCCCCCCTACGTCTCAGCGCCCCCCTAAATTCTTCAATCGCCCCCTGGGGGGCGCTAGCGCCCACGTTGAGAACCACTGGTATAGACAACCTAGGATCCTGGACGTGTACAATTGCTTGGGGTCTACAAGTTTATCAAACATCGTATTATAAGGAGATAACAACGGGAAAAAACACGAATAGCGTACCGAAAAAGAAATAATCGATACCGGGAATGTATCCCGTCACGTTGAGAACCACTGGTATAGACAACCTAGGATCCTGGACGTGTACAGTTGCTTGGGGTCTACAAGTTTATCAAAGATCGTATTATAAGGAGATAACAATGGGAAAAAACACGAATAGCGTACCGAAAAAGAAATAATCGATACCGGGAATGTATCCCGTATCGATATGGATACGGGGTACCTCCAAATTTTTCCTCTTCGAATTTTTCTCCTCAGAATATACAAGTCGTTAATGTATACTGCAACACGTCTTTAGACTCGCTTCGCTCGTCCTTAGATAGTGAATTTATCCGTTTCATTCCCAGCGTTCTCCCATCTAGGCACTGACCACGCTCGATACAGCTTGATCCAACAGAAATCAAAGTATACTTGTCGTATTCAAGCGTACCTTGGTGTACTTATTTATTACGTAAAGGTATACTCTTGTAATGAATTTCAACTCAATTGCATTATATACAGATTTTTTTCAAAACCTACACAAGTCATCCGATAAAAAATGAACTAATGCTGATAATGAGATGAAACTTGGCACACTTTTTAGTCTTATTTATGGCTACATGCCAGCCAAATCCCAATCGCAACATGTTTCCGCGTTTTATGATTTTTCAAAACTTTCAGTCATTATTGAGCTTTAATGACGTCATAAAAAGATAATTTTCCAGATAGCACAACTATTCCTATAGACTGATTCTTGTAGAAAATTTTAAATCAGTAGCGAAAATACACTGGGAACTGTGAGAGCACGTATTGTTCCCAGTTTTAACTAGACTATAAGAGTAAGTGAAAATATGTATGATTGCTTGAAAAAGCATGAGAAGAACCATAAAAATTCACGGCTCTTCTGTCTAGGTTAGATGAAATATACCTATACTTGAAATTAAAAGGAGTAGAACACTACCTCATGCTTCTTAGAAGCATGAGAGGAACCATAGAAATTCACGGCTCTTCTGTCTAGGTTAGATGAAATATACCTACACTTGAAATTAAAAGGAGTAGAACACTATCTCATGCTTCTTAGAAGCATGAGAGGAACCATAGAAATTCACGGCTCTTCTGTCTAGGTTAGATGAAATATACCTACACTTGAAATTAAAAGGAGTAGAACACTATCTCATGCTTCTTAGAAGCATGAGAGGAACCATAGAAATTCACGGCTCTTCTGTCTAGGTTAGATGAAATATACCTACACTTGAAATTAAAAGGAGTAGAACACTATCTCATGCTTCTTAAAAGCATGAGAGGAACCATAGAAATTCACGGCTCTTCTGTCTAGATTAGATGAAATATACCTACACTTGAAATTAAAAGGAGTAGAACACTATCTCATGCTTCTTAAAAGCATGAGAGGAACCATAGAAATTCACGGCTCTTCTGTCTAGATTAGATGAAATATACCTACACTTGAAATTAAAAGGAGTAGAACACTATCTTAGGGAGCTGGCAAAAAGGGCCCAACAACATGGCCTACTTGCCTAGTAGTTACTATCACTCCCCTCATATCACTATCACTATCACTACAGTGGGAACTAGGTTGACAACAGACTACAATTTTGTGATAACTACTCAGAAGGTCATAAAAACACCTGAAACGGATAATTAAGGAAGGTGACATCCTGGTATTGGAATTTTTTGCAAACACAATACTTTTCCTATATAAAGGAAACCACCTGCAATACAAATACCTGCAATACCTGCAATATAAATGAGGAAAAGTAAAAAGACATCAGATGCTTTGACCCTGCAGTCTGATGCGACAGGAACCAGGGTACAGGGTACCTCGGAACTTTTCCTCATCACATCGGATTCCTCACAACATGGCACTTGATCCGCTCGTCCTCAGAATATACAATTCGTTAAATGGATACTGCAACACCTCTTCGGACTCGCTTCGATTGTCCTTAGATAGTCAGTACATTCTTTTCATTCCCAGTGGTCACATCCAGGCACTGACCATGTTCGATGTTGCTTAACTTTTATGATCGAACAAAAATCTTGGATATACTTTTCGTATTGAAACGAAACTAGGTGTACTTATTTATTACGTAATTGTATACACTTGTACTGAACTGCAAGTGAATTAGGTTATTTTCCAATTGTTTACAATTTTTTAAGAAACTTACAAGAGTCATTTGAATTTAACTAGTCATTGTGGGTTAATGACGTGATCAAAAAATATTTTCCGAATAGCACAACTACAGAGGTAGACTAATTATTGTACAAGCTCTACCATAACTAAGAGCTACAACGATACCACACACACACATATACAGGCAAAAAACTTTGTGAAACCACTTAGGAGGTCTTAAAACACATAAAATGGATAATTCCGGTGACATCCCGGTTTCGGATTTTTTTTTTTCAAACACAATACTTTTCTTTAAGAATTAAGTTTAATAGACTGTGAGAAATCTTAATTAGGAACAATGATAATGAAGACAGCAGTCCGAGTTTTATTAGATTAATTTATTTCGTCAGAGCTTTCGCACAAGCGATGCTTGGCATCCTCAGTGAATCTAATAACAATTATCATATAACAATAATCTAATAACAAGTATCTAATAATAAGAATCCAATAACAAGAATCTAATAACAAGAATCTAATAACACGCATCTAATAACAAGAATCTAATAACAAGTATCTAATAACAAGAATCTAATATCAAGAATCTAATAACAAGCATATAATAACAAGAATCTAATAACAAGAATCTAATAACAAGAATCTAATAACAAGTATCTAATAACAAGAATCTAATAACAAGCATCTAATAACAAGAATCTAATACAAGAATCTAATAACAAGATTAATAACTAATAACAAGAATCTAATAACTAATAACAAGAATAATTTTTTCTATATACCTACAGTATAAATGAAAAAAGTAAAAATAAAATATTAATTATTATATAAAAATAAAAAAAATCAACTAAAATAACTATAAGGTCGTTTGCAACAAGGTAATATAAACTTTAATATATTATTGAACAATAATGTTAAAAAATATAATTGTAACTGGTATATAGGATAAAGCTAAGTATGAGAACGAGGATGGACTGCGGCATAAACCGTCACCTTATATAGACCAATAAAAAGGACAAGGAAATTCGGTACAAGTTTTCTATTCTGCTAATAAAAGCAAGTTTATAACAGCATAAGATGGAGGCGAAGAAAAAGTTAAGAATCTCAGCGTTATAAAGGATAATAGAAACGATAAAGAAGGTGAAGAGAGGTAAAACTCTAAGGAGAATAAAGACGGGATCGATTAGAAGGGAGAAGTAGTAAATTGTCGGCATTCTTGCCTTGCCGGCAAACTCTCGTAGCGGCTCTGGTTCCGCTTCTTTTCTTGCTGCTCTTTTATTAGTTGAGATAAAGTTGGCCCATCCGAGGAATTCTCGCTAATTAGGGAAGGATGCTTAAGTTAATTACAAATTACTTTAATAGAGCAAGGATTTAATGAGTACCCCCCTCTCTTCGCCTTGTCCTATCCTTTCTATTGTTATCTCCTAGCCTCCTCTGAACAGAGTTTAATTTTAACTTGAATTAACTGTTTATGTTTAGCAATTAATTAAAAACTTTGCTTGCTTTTCCTTTAGAACAGTTTAAACTTTCAAACAGATTTAAAAATTATTATATTTTATCTTAAGCGAGGGATTCTTTATATTAAACAAACTTTATATAACAATTATTATTTTCAAAGTAAAAAAAAAACAAATATGTAGGGTGTCATTATTTTTTTGCATTTAATCGGATAAAACCAAATAAGCATAATAATCTAGTATTTGTAACACTAAAAGTATTTATCTACTCACGGCAGCAAAATTAACCATTACTGAACTGCTTTTAAGCTGCAAAATGTCATTTTACCTATACTGTCAAACAATACGGGAAATATTTTAAAACAGTACGCAAAATGTTTCAAAACAGTACGCAAAATGTTTTGGTAATGAAAAAAGTACTAGGGAGTTATGGCTCATTTAAATTACATGGGAAACAAGTCAAAACTCCCTAGGCGGGAAAATGAATGAGCGGAGGTTATTATTTTACAAATTATTGCGTGAATTTCGGTATTGTTTTATTTTGTAAACTATGATTTATTCTAGCTTGTTTTTATTGTTAACAAACAAAGCTGTGCTAAAGCCAGGTTTGATTTGTGAAAAACTTAAAAGTCCAGATGCCAGACCTGAAAAACTTGACTTATTTTGTACTATTTTAAACCAATTTTTTTAAGAAAATATACTTTAAATGATGAAGAAAAAACATGGTTTTTCTTTCCTGAGTCTCCACTTGGTGGAGACTTCTCTATTTGGTGGACTTGGAAAGGATGACTATGTTTTTCATAAGAAAATCGGAAAATGGAGGCTCAAAATTGTAGAAAGCCGTGCAAATTTTAGGTTACTCGAAATAAGTGGTTACCTGTCAATTGTGTGTAAAACTAGAAGAGAACATTCTTTAAAGCTGATAAAATGTTCAATGAATTGAGTGATTATTCTACAAAATTGGATAACTACGACCAATGTGCAATGTGATAGCATTTGCAAAATGACTTAAAAATTCACAAAAGTTGACATTCTTAGATAGAAAAACGCTAAATTTGAAAAATTTAACCATTTTTTATGGTTTTGCAGATGCCATAATCCAGATGCCATCCGATTTTGATGAATAACACTCGATTTACTGGAAATTTTATCTGCTTTAAAAGATGTTTTCTTTAAGTTATTTCAATATATTAAGATTGCAATAAGAACAGGATTTGGTTTGAATGTTGAACATGAACTAAATTTATTTTAACATGATTGACATTAACAAAAATTAACAATGTCAGTCATATTTAAAATTTTAAATAATAATAATAATAATAATAATACATCTTTATTTGTACAAAACAAATTGTTTTCATAGCGTCAATTTTACATTAAATCTTTAAATATTTACATTTGACAGAAATTCATTTATAGAATATATAGGATTTTCTAACAGGTAGGTTTTTAGTTTAGAGGTAAAAGAAAGAAAAGGTAGGTTTCTCTACTTAATTTGTTAAAAAGCTTCACACCTAGACACTTAAATCCTGTTTCAGCTTTCTTTAGCTTGTGACTAGGCATGACGATAAGATCTTTGTGCCTAGTTTCATGATTATGTTCCTGCGAGTAGAAATCATCACTTTTATTCAGTTTGATGAACCGGAGGCAAGTTAAAATATAGAGTCCATGGAAGGTAAGGATTTTAAACTTTTTAAACAAAGGTTTGCAGTGTGCGTCATGCTTTGCTCCGGCTAAAACTCGTATAACCTTTTTTTGCTTAAGCAAAATCTTATCTGTATCGGCATGTCCCCAGATGAGGATACCATAGTTCATCCTTGATTCAAATAAGCCATAGTATGCTTTCTTTAAAGTTTCTAGATCAAGGTACATTTTCATGCACTTGAATAGGTATACAAGTGATGATAATTTGCCTTCGAGTTGCTTGATATGGGGCTTCCAGCTCACTTTGCTGTCTAGGTAGAAGCCAAGAAATTTGAGAACTTGCTGTTCAGAAGAAATTTTCTTCAAGGAAAAAGTTGTGATTTGGGTTTTGCTTGGATTCAAACAGAAACCATTCATGTGGAACCATTCCTCTGCAAACTCTAGCTGCTGATTTAAAGTTGGTTTTATTTCTTCCTCTGATTTTCCACAGACTGAGATGTTGGAGTCATCAGCATAACGGTAAGTATATGTTAAAAGGTTTATTTTATTAACATTTCTACAGCAGTTAAAATTTCTACATCTGGCTGTTTTAACTGTTCTCTTGGTCTGAGTGTTGGACCTTTCTGTTCATTCTTAAGAGTTATATTATTAAGCTCCATAATATTTTTTTACCTCATTAAATTATTATATTACAATAAATAGTAAAAATAAAATACATTTTATTTATTTATGGTTCTGTTTTAGTTTTGTTTGAACAAATTATTTTTATCTACAATGTATGTTATAATTTATAAAACCTGCTCCAATTTTTTCAAGTCTCCAAAAAGCAATACTGCTTGAACCTGGAGATGTAGTTTTAGTTATAAAATATTCTATTGTTTATTTTATTATAAGTTTTAATTCATTATTATTTATTATTCATTATTAAGTTATTATTTAATAAACCTATAGCTTTAATTTTGCTAATTATTAATTTTAATGTATCAAATTATTATTGCTTTAGTTTGATCAAAGTAATTATTTCTCCAAGTTTATATTATTATCATTTACTATAATCTTTAATTACTAAGTTAAAATAAAAATTAAAAAAGGAACAGTTTAATTAATAAAAATATTTTAAAATAAATTTGTATAAAATATTTTTTTTATTTGTTCTAAAACAAATACAATAAGTGAGTAAAGATAAGAATATAATTAATATATTCTTCTTGTTTCAAAGAGTTTACTGGGAGTCTTCTCTTATTCATTTATCCACTACCTTCTTAAATTTATGCACTGGTTTAATTTCTTTTATTTCAGATGGGATTGTATTAAATAATTTGCTGGCTCTATAAAAAATGAATGTCTTGGCGTAAAGGAAGAGAATGCTTTAGCGTCGGTAAGTCTTAAATTGGTTGTTTCTTATTTATTTTAATATGATTGGCAATAACAATAATTAACTATGTCAATCATATTTAAAATTTTAAATTTGATAAAAGGTTTGTTTTATGACCATTTTTACACATTCATTTCATTCTCTCTAACGATTTCAAGAAACCTAAATTTTTCCGCAAAAATATGAAGGCGAGTCCGGTAGCTCAGTGGTAGAACCGTAGACCTGAAGGTCTGGGATTCAAATCCAGCCGAGGGAGTACTTAAACATGAGGTTATCTCTTGTACGGTACACTCGGAGGTTTTGAATTCAAGGCTGGCCAACCCTGCCGGAGTTTTATATGGTTTCTTTGGCTGGTAATACGCAAATGCGGGGTTGGTTCATGTTTCATCTAAGACAAGTCTGGATCCACGTTTCCGTTGTGTCCAGCTCACGAAAAATCAAGGTTCTACGGCTGATGATACTATATTTATAGATGGTACTAGGCTGATGGCCTGAAAGATATATTGAGCCTTTGTATATCCGAAAACTTTGTCAGTGAATGTGAAGCCGGGGCACGAGTAACGTAAATGACTAACGAAGTGGTCGGTTCTTAATGACAAACGTCTCCTCGTTCTGGTGGAGAGCTTTGACATTCAGGTCGGGGTTAATGTGCACGTCGAGGTTGCTAGAGTTCTCTGTTGGAACTTCTAGTTCTTGCTTGGTGGAACTCTACCTAACTCTGGATTACCTAGAGCGGTGAGCCTATAGGATTAGTAAGCCGAGTTAAACGAGGGCGGGCCAAGTAAGACTAATGTGATCAAAGTATCTAGTAAAACAAGATACTGTTTTACTAGCAACACACTGTGTGCTAGTCGGGGACACTAGCCAAAGCGGTGAGTTTGGATAGAGTCCGGTTAGGACAGATGAACAAGGCAACATGTAACCTAGCCATATGATTGGATGTGTTCAAACTCTGAGGTGAATTAGTTGAGTGAGAGGAAAACGCTAATATGACCCTATGGGTTTAAGAGTATACAAATAGAGAAAACTCAAGTATCATCAGCATCAACTAGTGCTATTGTGACAGTGTCAAATATTTGTGCTAAAGTAACAAGTACATTTGATTATAAAAGAAGTACAAGTGATTATAAATGTTACATCCCAAAGTGTGCCTACTACCAATGCAACAGTTATAAGTGTTGCTATTACAAAATTGTCTGTTTCAAGTCGTTACTAAAGTAATTACTAAAAAATATAACTTCAGTCAAGGTAAGTACCACAAATAGTTTAAGTTACGTCTAGTAACGAGTTGGACTATAACTATATTAACTCAGGAACTATAGTTCTGTTTGACAGAATGAATATTCCAATAATAAATACTGATACCGCAACAGCAACTAGACCTGCACCTAATGCATATTTTGCTCTGCCTGGTGTAGATCATGAACGATCTCTATATAGTATTCCGTATGGAGATAGATTCTAATTTTATTCTAGAACTCCTAGCCATGATAATGTTATGAAGATTTGGGTCTTCCGGTAGTGACCGCGGCAATGTAGATGAAGAATCCGACGTTTCGCTTCTACCGTGGGAGGCATCTTCAGGGATGTAGGACATCATGGATAGAAACACAATGCTCTACAAAACAGTGTTTCTATCCATTATATCCTATAACCCTGAAGATACCTCCCACAGTGGAAGCGAAACGTCTGGTTCTCTGATTGAAATTACTCACACTTACTAATTATACACTTACCCAAACTTAAGACGCCTTACACTACAATCTTATAGCCATTGCGGTAAACTCGCCTTCAAGTTATCGGTACATAAAGTGGTAAAATTGCTCAAAAAGAAGACTGAAGCTTTAATATGTTTCCTATAGTTTCCAAGTGAAAGGAGCAAATAATATGAAACTACAAACTAAGGCCACTTTTACCAATGATACTATTGTATGCTAGCACGGATAGCTTCACGATATCCCTGTTTTCAGGGATAAAGATAGAAGAAATATACGTACTGCAAGTAGTTTCCAGCGTTATGTTGAATTCATACTGTAGAAATCTAGCACGGGGTATAAGGCGCGTCGAATATCTAGAACGTTGGATCACCAACAAACTTTTTTTATAATTTTTTTTTCAAAATTTTCAGTAATTAGCCGGATTTGTGATAAATGAAGCTATTTCCGTAATCTGCACGCTCTTTTGGTTAATCTCAAAGAGTATTTACATTCACTCAACGATTTATTTTTAATCTAACTTGGTACATACATAACTACTGTTAGACGTCAATGTTGACATGTCAAAATATAACACAAAATATTGACGTCTAACAGTAGTTATGTATGTACCAAGTTAGATTAAAAATCGTTGAGTGAATGTAAATACTCTTTGAGATTAACCAAAAGAGCGTGCAGATTACGGAAATAGGCTTCATTTATCACAAATCCGGCTAATTACTGAAAATTTTGAAAAAAAAAATTATAAAAAAAGTTTGTTGGTGATCCAACGTTCTAGATATTCGACCGCGCCTTATTGTGGCCTTATATTACCGCGCGTTTTTTTGCAGAAAGCTTTTCTTCCCTTAAAATTTATTGTTGTATCAAATTTCAACTCTCGAGCATAAACACGCTGGAAACGAAGATTACTCACTCACTCATAGTGGTTTTCATATTGTGAGGACGAGCGAAGTGACTTCGAATAGGTGAGATTAGCGTAGCAAATCCGACGAGGCAAGAAAAAGTTCCAAATTTTACTGTACCCGAATTTTCACAATACAATTTAGTTCAGATTGTCCAAGAGGGACATGAAAAAATGTGCCTCATTTTGTCATACATTAAACAAAATTTTCTGACCTTTTACAAAAATTTACCTTACCTTAAATTATAAATAAAAAACATAAAATGATATATGATTGCGCATGCTCGAAATTTTAAAAAATTGCACGAATTTCTGTTTTCTTGGAATAAGTGGTTCCCTGTAGGTCGGCGCCAAACAGGAAGAATACATTTTTTAAATATGTAATTTCCAATATAACGAGTATTTAATCATTTAAATCGGACAACTAAAGCCAAAGTCATGGCTCTTTCAAAAACTCTAACAAATGGGTTACTTATACAACGTTAGCGAATTTCTTTGAAAAAAATGTTGGTTTTTTGTGCATTTTTTGGCCACTTAACAAATTTTATACCACTTAAGTTGTAGTTATCCGATTTTGATGGAAAACATAGTTTTATAGGACATTTTATCACCTTTAAAAATGTTCTTTTCATATTTTGCTCACGATTCCCCAGGGAACCACTTATTTCAAGATAACTAGTATTTGCGCGATTTTTAATATTTTGATGAGCTCATTCGCATGAAGAAGGGCTCCACTCTGGATAGGCAGACTATGGTTTGTCTCCATAATTTAAGGTATATTTTTAGAAAAATTTTGGTTTGAAGTAGTACAAAATGAGTCACTTTTCAGGCCTTGCTCTTGGACTAAGACAATTGCTTCGTAATCATAAACTGTTAGGATATTAAAATTTAGTTTACGACTACAAATTGTCGTAGAGTTCGCCTAAAGATAATTCGCAACCACGAAATGATTCGATATCAAAATATAGCTCAAAAGTGATGTTTTTGTGAACTGCATTTTAATATCGAAACATTTCGTGATTTCAAACGATCCTTAGAAGCGTCCTATAACTATTTGCAGTTGTGAAATGCATTTTAATATCGAATCATTTCGTCATTGCATCACACAATGTTTCGATATCAAAACTCATTTCACAACATGATACTTGGAATTATAGATTGATTCGATAACGTAATTCAGTTTAAAATTGCTCAATGAAGGATTCTTGACCATAATTTGATAAGATAATCCTGAATACATACCTTACACCTTACTCGTCAAATAAGCGGCCCCTGCATCGAGGGCCTTTGGCCCCATCACAAGGTATCCCTTGTCCATTAGTTTTTGTTTTGTATTACTTGTTGTTATGTTAAGACAGCTCTGAAGGACTCTTTGCATAGAGACTTTAGTAACCAACGGATTCATTCTGCTAGGATGAGACAGTCCAAGCTTCTTTTCAAAGGACCGTCTAAAAGGCTTATCAGGTCATTTTTAGCCCTGAAAAGAAGTATCTGCCCCTCAATAATTAGTGTTCTTACTGGTCACTGTCGGCTTTACCGCCATCTAAACCTGATGGGATTGGTTACTAGTCCCAAATTAGTCTTTGTGTCTTCTTATAAAATAAAATCCTAGTTTAAGTATAATATATTATATATATATATATATATATATATATATATATATATATATATATATATATATATATATATATATATATATATATATATTATATATAAATATATTATAATATATATATATATATATATATATATAATATATATATATATATATATATATATATATATATAATATAAATATATATATATATATATATTGTATAGCGATTATGCCTTTTAGGGTAGTTTTATTGAGCTAAAAGCGGTCTCAATCGATTTAGCTGGCTGTCTACTTCATAAAATTATACCTTGTTTTAATATCATTTCAAGGATCAATTTTTTTGACATCATAGTTGGGTCGCTGCTTCCTTGGTCGAAGTAATTAAAGCGTTATTTCTTATACTGATCTTTGACACCACGGAGGTCTGGTGTTCGCATCCCGGGTTACGCTCTCGCGTAACGTGGGATTTAGTGAGAAGTCAAACTGAGAAGTTTATATAAGTGTATAATTCAAATAAGTTATCGCCAACTTAATATCACTCTTTGATCGTAACGGTTGCCACTACCACCTAAGTCGGTTTCCTGAGGAATCAGGGATAATCTCTGAGGAATCAGAGATTATCCCTGAGGAATCAGGGATAATCTCTGAGGAATCAGTGATTATCCCTGATGAGCCGCAAGGCTACAACGGGAATAATTATAATAATATCATAGTTGTGTTGATGACGTTATAACTTTTTCATAAGCAATAGGCTCCGTAACCTTTTAACACCTCATTATAGGCCATTTTTTTCGATCACTTGAGCTACTCTAGAGCCTATTAGGCGGTCAGAAAACCATCCCATTATCATTAATCCTAATGGTACTAAAAATAAATAACAAACATTTAAAAAAAAATTATATTTAACACTTATTTTACAGTTGTACATTTAAACATGCAATTTTATTTTTATTCTTATTTCCATAAAAAATATTTATTTTTTCCGTTATTCCTGTTGAACATTTTATTTTTATTTTAACACCTACAAAATTGTTTATTCCACATTATAACCATTTGAAAAGAAAATAAAAATGTTTGAATGAATTAACCGTAAGCTTATGAAGTTATCTGAATCAGGTTAACCTGTTTGACAGTATAAATAAATAAATAAATAAATAAATATATATATATATATATATAATATATATATATATATATATATATATATATATATATATATATTTATAACGCATTATACCCATAGAGATATATACTAGATGGGCATAGCCTTTTTCAATAAATTGAGAGGCCTAAAACATCTTTTTGGGGTTCCGTGTAACTTCATTGAAACCTCCTTTAAGAGTGATATAGGTTATAATAAATCAATTGATTTTGGCTTCCCGCACATTGTTTATGTTTTGATTTGTATTTTTAACGTTGTATTATATAAGTTACTGAGATTTTGTACTGATTATTTAATTATACTTTTAGCGAAGGTGGTCAGGTTACTTTTTCGATGTTTCAAAATTCAACCAATATGGCCTCTCTAGTAATATATCTCTATGATTATACCTTAATATAGCTTTAAGTTACTACGTGCACACAGCGTATATAACAGGTGATCATATTCTATAAGCATTTTATACGATACGGTTCTTGCACCGTATTTGTTCAGTTGATTGAGTGAGATTACATGAATACTGATCCCGCCAAAATATCGCGTCTTTTACAAGGATGTTGAATAAAGGGGATGACGCATTAAGGAACATTTCTGACCCCATGGAAGTTTATGAGATAGAGAAATAGGAGCAAACTTACCTCCCCCTTAGGTTATAAGTTTGCCTCTAAATTTTAAGACCTGCGCTGTTATAAGGATCATAAGCATGCGCAGTTTGTACCAAGCATGTGCAGTTGGTTTTTGACGTGTGTTTCGTGTTGCATTCATCTCTATGTTTTGATTTTCGATGGGGGGTCACTTTGTTGAATGGCAATTCGACTTAGTGCGTCATCTCCTTTATTCAACATCCTTGGTCTTTTATGGTAAGGTTTACTTTTGGTTAAAAGGAAGTTTAAAAGAATAATATAGTTACACTAAAAAAAAAAATATTTCCAAAGGTATTTGATGAAAATCGGTAATATTTAAGTGAAATGAAAGATTGACGAAAAGGTGATCCGTTAAATACGATCGACTGAAGATACATACAGCTTATCGGGGGATCCATTTAGATTTCATATCCCCCTAGTCATTAGTTGTTTTGACGGAGATTTTGTGGTATAGACTCACAATGATGTTTAATAAAAAATACACACTAGAATTAAAAACAATAAGATCCCCTGATCTATTATATTGTATGGAACAATAAATCTACCAATACTTATAGTGACACAATTATTTATTTGAAGAAATTACCAACTTTAAGTAGGACATTTAAAACCAGCGAGGCATTTGTTGTCGAATATCTTGAACTAATTTATCAATTTAGGGAAAAGAAGTGTTTAAGGAAACTCAAAGACAAAATTCAATTTGCAGGCGGTTCCTCGCTTTGTTTTTAATGTGTACCATTGTAGAAAAACATAGATTATGGCCATGATTGATAATTGTTAATATTCAGTAAGAGTATGCAGGTCAAATTGTTCCAAACTTTAATTTTTGTAAACTGAACTTAACGTATAATCTTAGGTCAACTCAAATAAAATATCGATTAAGGATAAATTAGTACTTTCAAAATTATTGAATGTATCTTTGATCCATTTAATTCACAATTTAATTTTTGTAAACTGAACTTAATGTGGATTCTTGGGTCTTAAATAAAGAATCGATTGACGATAAATAAGTAATTTCCAATATAAATTAAATGAAAATTAAATTAAAAAATTAGTTATCGACTAAATTAAATTTCAAAATTATTGAATGAATCTCTAATCCATTTAATTCATACTTATATTTTTTTCTAAAAGAGTACAGAGGCTCCCCAACAACCCATCCAAGGCCTCGGGGTTAAGAATCACTCCTCTGATATACACATTAGATCATAGTAACTTGCCAAACAAACCTAAAGCGTCAATAATTAATTTCCAAAGTAACAACACATTTATGCCATGTTGAGAAGCTTTTTAAAATTTTCCTGGAGTTAAAACAACATTAGTTCTTTGCTCTGTAGGCATTAAATTCCTACTTCAATACCATGAGAAGTAACATAAAAATTGTATCTATTAATTTTTTTAAAGCACTATAGTAATACTTTACTGCCGCTATCTTACAAAAATTATCTTCAGATTATACGAAGTGAAACTTGATTAAACTAGTAATTTTTAACTTGTTTTAAGTAATAATAAATTAACAATATATAAAATTCATTTAGAAACAAATCAAAAATTCCAGACCTGAGGTCCACAAGACGGACAAATATTCTTTGCAGTGCATGCTTTCTTGCTCAATAATCTATGTCTTCCTTAAGGTTCCAGTTCATGGCTTATAATCCATGTCTTGCTTAAGGTTCTAGTTCATGGCTCATAATCCATGTCTTGCTTAAGGTTCCAGTTCATGGCTTATAATCCATGTCTTGCTTAAGATTCTAGTTCATGGCTTATAATCCATGTCTTGCTTAAGGTTCTAGTTCATGGCTCATAATCCATGTCTTGCTTAAGGTTTCTAGTTCATAGCTATAATCCATGACTTGCTTAAGCCAGTTCATGGCTTATAATCCATGTTCTTGCTTAAGATTCTAGTCATGGCTTAATCATGTCTTATTCCATGTCATGTCTGGTTCCAGTTCATGGCTTATAATCCATGTCTTGCTTAAGTTCTAGTTCATGGCTATAAATCCATGTTCTTGCTTAAGTTCCAGTTCATGGCTTATAATCCATGTCTAGCTTAAGATTCTAGTTCATGGCTTATAATCCATGTCTTACTTAAGGTTCTAGTTCATAGCTTATAATCCATGTCTTGCTTAAGATTCTAGTTCATGGCTTATAATCCATGTCTTGCTTAAGGTTCTAGTTCATGGCTTATAATCCATGTTCTTGCTTAAGGTTTCTAGTTCATGGCCATAATCCATGTCTTACTTAAGATTCTAGTTTATGGCTTATAATCCATGTCTTGCTTAAGGTTCCAGTTCATGGCTTATAATCCATGTCTTGCTTAAGATTCTAGTTCATGGCTTATAATCCATGTCTTGCTTAAGGTTCTAGTTCATGGCTCATAATCCATGTCTTACTTAAGGTTTTAGTTCATAGCTTATAATCCATGACTTGCTTAAGGTTCCAGTTCATGGCTTATAATCCATGTCTTGCTTAAGGTTCTAGTTTATGGCTCATAATCCATGTCTTACTTAAGGTTCTAGTTCATAGCTTATAATCCATGACTTGCTTAAGGTTCCAGTTCATGGCTTATAATCCATGTCTTGCTTAAGGTTCCAGTTCATGGCTTATAATCCATGTCTTGCTTAAGATTCTAGTTCATGGCTTATAATCCATGACTTGCTCTTCCTTAGGTTCTGTTCATGCTTATAATCCATGTCTTTAATTCTAGTTCATGGCTCATAATCCATGTCTTGCTTAAAGTTCCAGTTCATGGCTTATAATCCATGTCTTGCTTAAGATTCTAGTTCATGGCTTATAATCCATGTCTTGCTTAGGTTCTAGTTCATAGCTTATAATCATGTCTTGCTTAAGGTTCCAGTTCATGGCTTATAACTTGAGCAATATCATTCCTACTTGGTAAAAGGGAAAAGACATATGCAGTTTATTTTCATACTCTGAGGACAGTGAATTTTAAATGGTAAAGATGAGCGTAGCGAATCTGAGATATTGAGGAAGAGTTCCGAGGTATCCCGTACCTAAAATTTTATTATATGTGTTATGGTATGACATAATAATAAATTAGTTTATGTTTTATTTTCTGAATTACATATTTACAAAAGTATATCATTTACATTTACAAACATAATTAAATAGCGATTCGCTTTTAAATAAAATCGTTACGCGATTCATAACGACATTAATGAAAACTGTCAAAAAGTTATTTTGCTGTCGGTGGACAAAAGTTCTTGAAACTGTCATAATGCCGACTCAGTTATGAGTGTAACCTATTCCTATAGGTTGCATTCCTATTCCTATAGGCGTAACCTATATAGGAATAGGTTACACTCATTCCTATGTAATCATTACACTCACGTATTCCTTTATAATCATAGGAATATCTTTCGTCCTCCCTATGGAGGCTATACGTATCCTACTCAAGGACATTGAATGGTGGATCATCATCCTGCCAGCCGTTATCAGTTAACCTTAACGATTATGACAGCATAAATATTTAACTTAGTTTTTGTGAACAAGGCTGTATTTTATTGTTTATAAGCTATATTTACATTATTTTTACATTTTGACGCAGATAGACTTCGTCTATCGAAATAACTCATTTGGTGTCAAACCTGCATTAGAATTTGCATTCTGAAACCTTTTTACGAACGAAGTAACTCGTATTGCAACGAGCGATCACAGTAATTGCATTAAACGATTAATGAATCGCGGAACCGGAACGTGGATTCAGTCCATCGGTGAGTAATTCATTACGTTTGTTGGCTCCATTTCTTCTTCGCTTCCACTTCTTGCTTCTTTCATCGCTGCTAATCTTTGATGCTGAACTTCTAAATGTTGTTTTCTCCATTTTATTCTTCTATTTTGAAACCAAACTTTAACCTAAAGAAAAAAATGGATTAAAAAACAACAGGAAAAAATGGAAAAATCCAGTGCTAGTTTGTAGCGGATGCTGCCTTGACACCCTTGCTCGTGATATTAAAATATTCCCAGAATCCCTTCTGGTCTCATTTGAATGTGAAATTTTCGGTTCAATAGCAAATTCAAACATTCGCAGCGGATGACTTCCTAAAAGAATTTGTTGACTTTAAGCAAATTAAAACTCCCCAGGTTAATAAAAATGGCAAACGTTTGGTCCGTCTTTTAATAACCAATTGACACGGATTCGGAGCAGCTAACTCTTCAAGAGCGCCACTGAACTTAAACACAATGAACACGTTTAAGGTACTTTAATATTAGAATGTTTGTACTGAATATACAAATTTTTTATGCTCACAGGGAAAAATAATAGGGATTCCAGTTTCAAAATTTTGTTTAGGATAATTTTTTTTTTCTTTTTATTCCTACATTTGATTAATTTTAACCCTACTGTTGGGCTTTGCAAGCTGTAAATGCCATTATAGATTGTTATAAACAAATATTTCAATTTCATTTAACGCTCTTAATATTTCAACGTCAAGGGAAAAGCCTAGGCAGCCTTCACGCGGAACATTGTATGGCAGAATGGCAGAATCATGTACCTGTGCTTCTGTTAACCTAAGAGCATGAGCCAAGTATAGCCTTTCTGGTCCCACCATGTACTGCTGTCTCTCGAATTCGGCTTCTAACCTCTCTAGCTGCTCGGCAGTAAATATTGTTCTAACTCTCTTGCATTTCACTCCTTTTCTAGATCCGTTTTCACAGTTATCTATAAACATATAGACGATATCCACATATTAAGTGTTGTAAGATGACATTATGCTTAGCCCCTTGGCCGCGCTGTAAGATCCGTTCTCGTTTAGATGACGTTATCTACACGACATAACGTGTGAGCAGTACTTAGATGGGTAACCACTCTATTCTATAAGAGGGTAGGTGCGAACCTTAAGTATTTGTAGGCATTATAACGTCCACAAACGTCAAAGTTTTTTTAAATATATGCTACTAGAGAGACCACATCGGTATGTGACATGGCCCACTCTAGTGGCTCAACGGTAATATATTAATACCCGTTTAGAGCCTTTCGGCTCATCAGGGATATCACTAGCGAGAACTGCCTCAGTTTGTATTAGCTATTAATCTAAACTTTGATAATGTAGACGTGGACACAATATAATTAAGCGAGAGACACCTAGGAAATAAAACAAGCAAAATGCAATGCTACATCTGGAAAGTGTTTCGTCATTCGACATTCATTATCATTGATGGCTCGACATAATGTCATTTCCCTCTCTGTTTTGTTACTTCTAACTCATCAGGGCGCCGACAGACCCTGAACTAACTCTGGCCTTCAATTAAAATTTCGAAGAATATAATATGAGGTATTTACTAGAGGCGAGCGGTAAATAACTCTTACCGTTTTACTTACCGGTAAAACTCTTACCGCCTTCATGCTTGGCAAGCAAAACATATATCATTTAATACTACCGAGTTTTGAGAAACATTAATAGTTGACACAATGTAATTGTGCGAGGAACATCTAGGAAATGTAAGTAGCAAAGTGCAATCTTACATCTGGGAACTATTTCATCATTCCGCATTTGTCATCATTGATGGCTCAACTTGTGGTCAGTCATTGATGGCTGTGGAACAACTCCCAGATGCAGCATTTTAATTTGCTTATTACATTTCCTAGGTGTCTCTCGCACAATTATATTGTGTCAATTATTCATGTTTTGTAAAACTTGCTAGTATCAAATGGTGTTTGATAATGTAGTCAAACAATTATTATATAAAAACTATTGGTTAAATGAATACAGGTGCATAGAGATACTAGCATGGTTATTCTATATATATATTATCCATGGCTATGGAATCTAAAAGTTGACCAAAGCAAAAATAACAATATAGTAAAAGGAGCACGCAAGTTATAAAGAAAAGTAAAGCGATCTGCGCTAGATTAAAATTCTCTCTTTTTCTGAGACCATTCTGAAGACGACCAGACCAATCTATCTTTGAAGTTGACCAAAAAACCAAACAAACCGGAGCATTTATTCTATAAACTTCTATTAAAAAATGAAAATTAAAGGCACTGAATTTGAATGAAAAGGATTCCGATACAACAAGATCATTTTATAAGACTAATGTTTGAAATTTTAAATATTCTTATGTTTCCAAGTTTCGACGTTGTCGCTAAGAAAGCTGACTGTCGTTTGAAGTACCTAAGCCGAATCCAAAATTTAACACCAAAAATATACATTTTTTTAAAAATATTTGAGTTTCAGTTTTTTAAACCTATGTGTTTTCTTTCATTGAGTCATAGACCCATTAAGATCCCTTCTACAGTTCAAGCGAAGTGTCAGTGTCGTAATAATAAAAGACCTACACCTTCGATAAACTAATTTTGGTTGAAGGAAGGGATTGGGGTTTAAAACAATTAAGATTACAACATATATCTCTTGTTATATATTATTGATATCTTTACGCAACATGCATGGAGAATAGAAGAGGTATCATTAGTATGGACCAGGCACCCTCGAAGCGTAAATGACTCCTTTCATAGGGGTCATAGCATTGAAAGTTAGACATCCTAGCTGAAGAGAAGTTCCCATCAGCCCAGTATTATGAGAGGCAACGTCACTTCATCAAGTAACATCTTTCTACAATTTTTTAAGGACAACTCGTGCAGCACAGATTTCTGATTAGTCCAAACCTCCATATGATTTGCTGCGTTCTCATAGCTTATTCAATCTTCAGATCGCATCCTATCTACTTGCCAATCCGCTGTAAGAACTATTCAGAGAAATCACATCCTATCGAATAGAACACGGAACATAAGATTCGATGCACTACCCTTTAAAGAGGTCGTATAAAAATTAGAAATTTAAATAATTATTCTTATTCTTAATCCATACAAAAAAATAAATTGTTATCAAATAGTTTTAACCTTTCTCGTTTATACCGTTATTATATGAAGAAAGAGTACTTTGTTTTTACTAAATTTATTACTATCCGTTTCAGGTGTTTTAAAGATTTTTAGAGTGCTTTTAACCAAGTTGCTCGTCAAATGTATGAGTGTGTGTCACAGCACCCAGTGTATTTATGCTAAGAGAGTTGAATTTGGTACAAAAATTAAGAATTAATTCTTGTAGTGTTTCCCGGGAAATATTTTAATAAAGTCATTAATTGTCTTTAAATGTAGAAAACTTAAGCTTTAAAGCGTACGGTTACCACTACCATCTGATGTAGCAGCAATGGGGGTTATCATGGATGAGCTTTAAACCTTTTATTAATAATTTTTATTATTATATGTATAAATATTAAAGTTTTTTAACCTTTGGGACCGGGTCCAGAACTCCCCTTTTTTTGCTACGCCACTGACTACTTCTTCATAGGTATATTATAGTAAAAACAAATCATACTAAACAAGATGTTAAAGCTAAAATACACACAAAAAACTAATATAATAACTTGTATGGGTGTTATAAAAAGGGTTAAAACACAATAGATAACATCCCTATAGTGAGATGACCGTTGTTAAATTACTGACGATAACACACGAGCGCATTCTGAATGAAAAATCAATTTGACGACAATAAAGAAAACCCCCTCTGGCTCTGACTTTATAATTAATTGAATCATAAAAAAAACAGCCCATAAGAGGGTCCAAGTGTCATTACCGCGGCAATATTGTTTTGTTATTGTTACGTCGTCTTTGTAGCTCGTGATTTATTTAGCATAAATGACATTTATTAAGATGAGCAGACAAATTATGCCGCTGGTTATAATGTGGTTTTGTCACTCAATAGGGTTTTTATTTATAATTTTTAATATGTAATAGATAGTTATGTATTTTTAGAGAGAGCACGCGCTGAAGACAATAGTGGACTTAAGACCAGGGTTGTGTAATAGTGACGATTTGGTTTAAAAAGGTTGCAGGTTAAGCTTAAATAAACCCAACTGAAAAGATGTTGCAATAAGGTGTAGAAAAAATATGCAGCTTTTCTCCTCATAAGAAACTTATGCTTAAATTTTAATAGACCGTATGTTTGGTTTCTCGTAATTACTTCGTTTTTTCGAATTTTTGGGTTAAAGAGGAAAATATATATATATATTATATATATATATATTATATATATATATATATATATATATTATAATATATATATATATATTATATATATATATATATGTATATATATGTATATATATATATATATATATATATATATATATATATATATATATTATAATATATTATATATATATATATAATAAATATATATACATATATATATATATATATATATATATATATATATATATATATATATATATATATATATATACACATTTATTATTTTATGCTCTTTTCGTTTGTTTGGACATAAAATTATAAATGTATACTTTTTACTTTATTTAATTAGATATAGAAGTAGATATAAGTAGTAGACTCGTCTGAAGTTATGAGAATGTGCGTAGCAAATCCGATAAGATTCCTAAGTCCCATTATCAGATTAATATTAGTTGTCTTTCAGTCAAATTTTCATCAGAAACTAAACCTTATAAGGTAATTCGCATGACAAAAGAGTTAAAAGAGGTGTCGCTTGGTCTCCTGATTAATAAAATAATTTAATTAAGATGAAATTTGGTACAAACGTGTTACATTACATAATAAATAACTATACTAAGTTTCATTCCAATACGACAAGTATATATATAAGTTCAGGGGCGAATTGGCCAGTGAGGGTAAGGGGCAGCCCTCCTTGAGCCCCTTAGCCAAAAGTATAATTAAAGTAGAAACAACGAAAATTAAAAAAATGATTAACGTCTCAAATATATTTTAATATATTTATTTATTCTAATTATGTAAAATATAATTGCATAAAACTAAAGTCAAAGGGACCCAGTACTCTAAGGTAGGGCCTAAGAGCTCCGAGACACAAATGTTTTTAAAATACTTACAAATGTATTTTAAAAACATGTTACCAAACTCACCTTGGGCCTTTTTGGCTAAGTCCGCCACTGGGTTTTGTTAGATCATTAAAGTTAAGCAGCGTCGAGCAATGTCAGTGCTAGGATGGGTGACCGCTGGGAACAAAACGAATGTATTTATTGTACAAGAACGGCTAAAGTAGTGAGAATGAGCGTAGCAAATCCGATCTGATGAGGAAAAGTACCGAGGTACCTCGTACCCGATTTTCCTTCTTATTCGCTTAATAATATGGCCGGCCATAGTAATATAATGATAAAATTTTGAAAAATCAAAAACTAACCTGCTATCGATTATTAGTATAACTAAATGAAATTCTTGCTGAGGTCTACAAGCCGGGCGAATTTCCTTTTAAATGCGTGCGTGGTCAACCTATCAGTAGCTGACATGTTTTATTGACATTACTTGATTATAAAATGCGTGCGTTTACTGTTCTATCAGTATGACTTGACAAGATTTGTTATTTGGACGACGTTCTATCAGATGACTGACAAAATTTGTTTTATTGACATTACTTTATATAATTTCCTTTTAAATGCGTGGTCGACTGTTCTATCAGTATGACTTGACAAGATTTGTTTTATTGACATTACTTTGATTAAAATTTCTTTTAAATGCGTGGTCGACTGTTCTATCAGATTACCTTGACAAGATTTGTTTTATTGACATTACTTTGATTATAAAATTCCTTTTAAATGCGTGGTCGACTGTTCTATCAGTATGACTTGACAAGATTTTTTTATGACATTACTTGATTATAAAATTCCTTTAAATGCGTGGTCGACTGTTCTATCAGTATGACTTGACAAAATTTGTTTTATTGACATTACTTTGATTATAAAATTTCTTTTAAATGCGTGTCGACTGTTCTATCTATGACTGACAAGATTTGTTTTATTGACATTACTTTGATTATAAATTTCCTTTTAAATGCGTGGTCGACTGTTCTATCAGTATGATTGACAAGATTTGTTTTTGACATTACTTTGATTATAAAAATTTCTTTTAAATGCGTGTCGACTGTTTATCAGTATGACTGACAGATTTTTTTATTGACATTACTTTGATTATAAATTCCTTTTAAATGCGTGGTCGACTGTTCTATCAGTATGACTTGACAAGATTTGTTTTATTGACATTACTTTGATTATAAATTTCCTTTTAAATGCGTGGTCGACTGTTCTATCAGTATGACTTGACAAGATTTGTTTTATTGACATTACTTTGATTATAAAATTTCTTTTAATGCGTGGTCGACTGTTTATCAGTATGACTTGACAAGATTTGTTTTATTGCATTACTTTGATTATATTCCTTTTAAATTCGCT
>JACMZG010001893.1:26745074-26815074 GCA_018340805.1 Microvelia longipes | reverse complement strand
TAGTCAATAGCGGAATGAGATGTTCCTAAGATAGCGTCGATTGTAAATGATTTACTTTGTGTCGGGTGAGAAAGATAACGTGGTATATACGGAGACGTGTGAGCGGCCGGGTGATCCATGACGGACTGGATTCACTCTCCGTGTTGCCAGGGGAGGTTAACTCTTCAAGCTCCGCCTACAGAACCGCCCCTGGAAGACTAATTTACTCCTCCATTACGGGTGCAAATCTCTATTACTGGTAGATTGTCTAATCTCAGAGGCTGGCTGGAGAATCGATTCTCTACATTCCTGGGCTTCCTGTCACGACCTAATTCCCTCATTAGGACTGATTCCTTACCACATTATATCGGCGTCAACCACATCTTCTCCACTCATATCTCTACTCGTCTTATTAACTCTTCGACTAATTTTTTACTTCCTTTATTTACCTACTACATTTTCCTCCTGTAATGATTGACAAAACATCTATGCAATTGTCTTAAAGGCAGGGGTGCACAGCACATCTTCTCCAAGACCTACAGCCTTCCACTTAAAATAAAAAGTGTCCCTATAAAACTTAATGGGGTAGAATCATAAATAAACATATCATAATTATAAAATAAATAAAAATAAGTAATAATAGTATTAATAATTGAAAATTATAAGCCTGTCTCAAATCTTCCAATAGTTTCTAAAATTTTTGAAAGGGCAATATACATGACGTATTTACGAGCTTTTTAAGTAAATTTGGTATTTTAGTTGATAAACAATATGGGTTTAGAAATCAAGATCAACCATATCAGCATTAAATAATCTGTTAACAAACTTGTATGATAATTTAGATAGTAGTGAACAAATTTTGGCAATACTTGTTGATTTATCTAAGGCTTTTGACTTGGTTGATCATCAATTACTGCTGAAGAAACTAAAGAGATTAAGTATAAGGGGTACTGCATGGGAACTAATAAAATCTTATCTTGAAAATAGGACTCATTTCGTTGTAATTAAAAATAATAAGAGAGAAATTAGGTCTAAACCTAAAATATTGGTTATAGAGGAGTACCACAAGGGTCTCTACTTGGACCTTTGTTGTTCCTTATATTAATGGCCTTACAAAGACCATTAAGTCCAATAAAATTATTTTATATGCAGATGATGTAACTATGGTTTTTATGACGTCATTAACCTGGTTGACTTAGTAAACGAAAGTAAAATATTATTATTATAATTAATCACGAATGTTTTGGCGATGAAAAGGTTTTATGTTTTGTTAAAAAGGATGCTGAATCAAATAACGCCGTCTTAAATCTTTTCGATTTAAATGCGATCTTGGTTCCTGCAGGGCTATTTGTAAAATGTTTTCTTATAATTTATTATTTGTTTAAAAGTTTAATTAACTGCTTTACTGAAACAATCAAATCTGTAATATATGTATCCTAAATATATGAGGTTACGTCCCAGCCATTCGGGTGGGGTATTTTATTTCAGTAGTCATCCTTCTTATTCATGAACTAATCAGAGCATGATTGCAAAAGAACGCATTTTTATTAAAAACATTTTCACTTTTTATTAAAAATTATTTCTCGGTGATCCCCATGCCGGGCGAATTCCCTTTAGAATGACTGTTTCCGTACTTAACAATCCACTTATTGGCTCCGGTTTATGGTTTATAACTTGAGCAGTTACTCAATTATCAAGCACTACTCGTAACTCGTTTTTCCTGTATTTTTCAAATGAAATAGGCATAATTATTCTGTTGATTTTACAAAACTAAGTCTCCAAAGTTGGTAGAACAGTGCACACCGTTATTTACACTAGCTTATCAAAGCTCATCTACTTCAAAGCTCAACTGGCGTTTATCTTTAATCGTTTAAGTGTATTTTCTTTAAAAAATATCAGACAAAATTAAGAAAGAAATTTACGTATTAAGTTACTTTTTACTTTTTCCTATTTATACAGTTGGTATTTTTTATTTTTTTTTTAATTCTCTTTATTAATAAAAAATATAAAATTACAATTGACAAAATTAAATTTTTCCAAAGAAATAAAAAATAAAACTATACCACTAAACAAAATACAAAGAGTACCTCTCATAAAAGGACCAGGTCCTGCGGCATGAGAGAGAGTACTTTTATTTGATTTATTCATCCGTTCTTAAGGTGTACTTACATATTTTTAAAGTGTCATTTAGATATATTTAGTTATTTAGCTCAAAAATATTGTTTTAATTATTAAATATTAAGAAGCAAAGCTTAAAATACAATGGAAGTTTACATAAGATTCACGACAAGCTTGATAGTCACACAGATGTTATTGACAATTACTACGCGCGAAAGCACTCCAAGCGCATTTAGGAAAAGTATTTAAGTAATGTGTTCGCATTAAATATTCGAAACTGAGATTTAACCTAAATTACAGTTTCAGATGATTTTAAGTTTCTTTTTGTTTATTAATTATTAATTTTATACATCCCTCCCTATTTCTTGTAAGAGACCTCTTCCGGAATAAAATCCTTACCATTTCATGCGAGGGTCCTTCTGTGCCGTCCTCCACCCCCACCTGTGAGTATCCCTTGCTCCTATGAATTCAGTTCTGGTGGAAATCAGAAGATATCTTATAGAACCTTTATCTGTAAAAAGTATGAAATTTTAAAATATGATTGTTGAAAATTATTAATCAAAAATTTTTCATCAGAAAAAATATTAAACGAATATCAACTCAATTAGATAATTCTCCAATGTTTTACAGTTTTTAAAAAAACGTACTCAAGTCATCCGATAAAAATTGAACTAATGCTGATAATGAGATGAAACGAGGCCTATAAGTTTGTCTTAAACATAGCTACATGCATGCTAAATCTCAAAAATATCGCAACATTTTTCAGCGTTTTATGATTTTTTGAAATGTTCGCTGAGTCCTTACGATATGTTATTATCGTACAAACTTTCAACTTTCTAGCATAAATACACTAGGAGCTACGATGATAACAGACACACAAACACACACACATACAGGCAGACAACTTTGAGAAAACCTCTCAGGAGGTATTAAAGACACCTGAAACTGTTAATTCCGGTAACATCCTGGTTTTGGAATTTTTCGCAAACACAATACTTTTCCTATATACCAGCGGTATAAATGAGGAAAAATAAAAAATGAAGCAGTTCGTTAAAGCATTAGTCCTTATACTGAACCTTGACACAACTGAAACTATAAGCTCTCAGTTGATATAATATTATTATTTAAATGAATTATCGCCAACTTTGATTGCACTTTGAGCTTAAAGGTTCCACCTTATGCACCTATACAGCCTGAGGTGGTTCCCGCGGTATTTATCTTTTAGGGCCGCAAGGCTCTAAACAGGCATTATATAACCTCAAGGTCCTATGGACAGTAAATCAGTAAACCTACAGGTAAATCACTCGTTAATACAGTCGATAAACAACATATGCCGAGTAAGATGTCGTTTTGGATGTTATCGGGGTGCTGAATCCAATAAAACCGGTCGATGGTTGATAAGACTCTTACTAAAGTCTATCGTTTAGTTTAAAAATCCCCAAGGTCATAAGTATTTTGGGGATTGACCAATCAGAGAAGCTGTTGCAAACCTCTCACTTAAAAAGAGAAAAAAAATCCCTACCACAATAACCGCTGTAGGGAAGAAACCTTCTTCCCGGCAATCGTTCACTTTGATGTGTTTCTACTTTTGATTACTTCGTTTTGAAAACTACTTTCAAATGAATCTTAAAATTATATTTTAAAATAAAACTACACAAAAGATATGTAAAAAAACATCGCCAAAAAAATACGGGTAAAATAACCTGATTTGTTTACATAGTCTTTTCTCGCTCCCTTCTTGCAGGGATGTTTTTTTTAAGAATCAGTGGTGTCTAAACTGACCTGTCAAGATTTTTAAACTAAACGATAGACTGTAAAAGTATTTTTCAACATTTCAGGTCTTGCTTAAGTTTCCGGTTTAATTCCTTGTGTCTCGAGCAATCGCATCATTAACTTCTTACACAATTTTTCGGGGGTTTTCAAAGGTATTACCAGAGACTATTAGAGACGAACCACCTCATGGGATTTTTTTTGTCTAGTTTAAAGGCGATATTTGTACCTCGGCACCAGGATGCAGCACAGTCGTTTTGGAGTAGTTGCGTACTTCTTCGATGGATTGCGCCACTGACTCATACTCCGTACACACACAAGCAAACTACACACCTCACACTGAGATATCTCCTGAAATGGTCAACAACCCTTGGTTCCATCCCTTATCTGCCATACTTCTCTGGTTAACATCTTATACCCCTAATTCTTAATCCCCTTACCTATGTCTATTGTAATTCATTTATTATTGCATATTGGTTTTTACCAATTTTTTAAGGATGGGAATTTTATCTATAATACCTTCCCACAAATATTATTGTAAAAATATAAGATAAGAAGTGTTAGATCTAATCTTTTTAACTTATATCTCTAATTTTAATACTTTCAATAATAACTGAATGTGTGCGCTAATCATTGTAAGACATGCTAAATCAATTGGTAAAGTAAAAATCTGTAAAAAGTTAAAGTGGATTAGCGGGAGAGACTCAAGGTTAACAAAAAAATAATTAAAAAGAGTAAAATTTTTGTGAATATATGTTAAGTATTTGATCTTTATTTTCAATATAAATTCGATAGAGTGCACCGTATCCCCGTCTGCTGCTGCGTTCTTATGCTTATTTATGTAACTTCGTGTTTTCCCGCATTTTCCTAACCTTTCCCGCTCTTTTTCCGTACACTTTTCCTCGCCATCTTGTATTTTACCAACCTCGATATCGTTGAATATGAATATTTACATTTAAAAATTATTACTACAAGTGTCAATATGTACATATATTTTAGTGAATTGCCTTTTGGAATAAAATTCGCTAATAGGATAGATGTCATGGTGGAATTCGAACCTCGGACCACGATACAAATCTGTTTCAGAGGTCCCTAATGACGAAAAAATACGTTCGCGAAACTTTATATATATATATATGCGTATATGTTTACAAGGAAGTGTGAAAAAATCGGCAAAATTCAGGGTGAATATTTTTCTCTTCTTTATCTCTTCTTCGGTCTGTATTTTCTTAAGGAAATGCGCTAAAACCTTAAAAGATAACTGACTAAGCTTAAAGATAAGTAACTAAGCTTTAAACTAGTGCAAATAATAGTGCGTACTTCTAATTTTAGACGCATAGTTTTCTACAATTAACTGGATTATGCACTTTTCCTTTGGAAAATACAGACAAAATGAGTTAAGAGCAGTGCTTGACAATTGAGTAACTACTTAGGTTCTAAAGCATGAACCGGAACCACGCAATGGGCATGGTTCTTGCATAAACAAGAAATGGGTTGTTTAACACGCATTCTAAATAAAATTCGCCCGACAGCGGACCACCGCGCCGGAATTATTTATTTAGTAGTTGTAAACTTATATAATGTGAGAAACTATAAAAATGATCATTCCAACCATTATAGTTGTTAAGCACGGAAACACGCATCCAAAGGAAATTAGCCCGACATGCGGACCACCGCGCCAGAATTATTTTAAAATTATTATTATGATTTTTTTAACTAACAATAAATATTGGAGGAGGATTAATTGCAACATTAATATCATAGTATATATAACATTATGATAAAAAGAAAATAATATCACCATCTCTTAGGTTTGTGGAACTTTAAAAGTAAATCCATTTAAATGCTATTGTGAAAATTGTCAAGTTAGGGTTGGGTCAGGTAGAAGAAAGTAGTTGATGTGATGAACATCTAAAGACAAAGATGGATATATCGCAAAATTGGTTGTCTCTTTCTATTATCCAAAGTTAAACATGTTGCTACCTGAGAGCGACACTGTACAGAAGAAAATTTTCTAGAAATGTGAGGGTGGGGTAGAACTAGCCTTACCAAAATCTCCCATATAGGTGGGGCCTCTGGTTCTAAGTACTCCGTGGTATTACGCTAAAACATTTTAAAATTGTCGATGTCTTGCAGAGACTATGTTAGTATGATTACCATAGGTTTATCTATTCTGTGAAATGCATATACACTTGCGCATTTTCTTTGAAACCCCCGGGAAAATGTGAATAATGAATCCCCGGGGAAAGAAGTTAATAATGCTATTTCTTAGGTTATAATGCATAAACCGGACGTCCGCCACAGAATTTTGAAACAGATGAGATGAATTGTCTTTAACTTGGTTATTTAAAATTATTTAAATGATGCACTTTTATGGGAGGTGATTAGGGGTATAAGATTAGTATAAGAGTAGTATAAGATTAGGGGTATAGATTAGTGTATAAGATTAGTATAAGATTAGATACGTACTCCTATAAGAGCAATAATGTCATAAGTCGACATGGAATCTAGCAAAAAAGGCCCGAAAGAGGGTTTGGCCTGAAAGGGCCCAAATCTACATCTCAGGAGGCCCAATAAGGGGGGGGGGATAAAATAGTGCTTCTCTGAGGGGTCTTTTAACTAGAGCAGTTTTAATAGTTAGCTTAATTTAATTTTAATTTAAGATTTAATAAAATTAAATCAAATAATATTATTATATTTAAATAAATAAACTTAATTGAATGAAATAAATAGTAAAAATAAAATAAACTTAAGTTTAAAATTTTAATAAAATTATTAACTAAAGCATTTTATTTTAATCTTTAGGGCCCGATCAAGTATGTTTAGGGCCTCTTGAGGCCATAATCTTCCGTTTGGGACTTTTCAAGGTCCAAATATAAAGGATGGGGCCTTAAAGGATCTAAATATAGGTAAAAAATTGAAAATATTTTTAAGCACTTTAAAAATACATCTAGGAGCTCTTTAGGCCCTACCTTAGAGTATTGGACCCCTTTGACTTGTGTGTTATGAATATATCAAATATATAAATATATTAATCATTCTTTTTAATTGTTTTTTCTTTAAGTTTATTTCTGGCTGAGAGGCCCAAGGTGGGCTGCCGTCTTCGCCTTCAATGCCCAGTCTGCCCCTGACATCAAACGCAACATTTCTTCTGTTAAATAAACCTGGATGTTGAAAAATATTTTGGTAAGTTGCCTCATTTTTTATCATATTCGAGATATGGAATTTCCAACCAAATTTTGATGCAAGCATTTGGCTTAAATATTTGCCTGGATTTACTATTTAATAGGAGTTGGACAAGTACAGGTTGAAGGATAAGTTTTTGTGTCATTGTTTGTTACGGATTTTTATGTTGTTTTATTTCTGTGAGCTGGAAAGTCATAAAATTAGCCTTCTTAATGTTAAGGTACAAAGAATTCCGGCCACACCAGGTTTTAATTTTATAATGTTAATTTCAGCAATTTCGTGTGTATTATAAAGTGTATCAGAATAGCATAATAAAGTAGAATGGTTGCTGGAACCCATACTTCATATTCTCTGAGACCCAATAAATATCATTTATATAAATCAGAAAGAGCACGGTGCCTAGGACTGTCCCCTGGGATAGTCCCAGAGGACTGTTTTCGCCATACCCTTGCGTATGGCGAACAATAAGTCTCAGTGGCTTCTTTAAAATGAAACGAACTTGGCAAATGGCGAGATGTTGGGGAGGTTACGGAGCAAAATATATATTATATATATATTATATATATATATATATATATATATATATATATATATATATATATATATATATATATGTAAAATATTAAGCGGGTCTCTATAGCCGATGGACCTCTGAATGGTCTTCTTAAAGTCGTATGCATTCTAAATCGATAAAGACTGTTTAACGTCAATAGTGTAATATTAAGTGGAGCAATAATTATGTTGTCCAATAGAGAAATATTAAGTGGAGCAATAATTATGTTGTCCAATAGAAAATAATTAAGTCGAGCAATAATTATGTTGTCCAATAGAGAAATAATTAAGTGGAGCAATAATTATGTTGTCCAATAGAGAAATAATTAAGTGGAGCAATAATTATGTTGTCCAATAGAGAAATAATTAAGTGCAATAATTATGTTGTCCAATAGAGAATAATTAGTGGCGCAATAATTATGTTGTCCAATAGAGAAATAATTAAGTGGAGCAATAATTATGTTGTCCAATAGAGAAATAATTAAGTGGAGCAATAATTATGTTGTCCAATAGAGAAATAATTAAGTGGCGCAATAATTATGTTGTGCAATAGAGAAATTATTAAGCGGTGCAATAATTATGTTGCGCTATAAAGAAATAATTAAGTGGCGCAATAATTATGTTGGGCAATAGAGAAATTATTAAGTGGCGCAATAATTATGTTGTGCTATAAAGAAATAATTAAGTGGCGCAATAATTATGTTAGGCAATACAGAAATAATTAAGTGGCGCAATAGGGAAATAATTATGACGCCATCACCAATTAATAAAAAGAAGATTTCTTCTGATAAAAATGTATTTTACTATACATATTGTATATTTTGTTTTATATATGTATACGTCTCTATTTATTTATTAATACAACAACAAAATAACATACAAAATAACAATGAAGAATATAAATAAAATAAAATTGCACACACACAAAAATATTTTTTTTTTTACATTATAAAAATTTAAGTACAAAAAAGAATGAAAAGTTATAATAATAATAAATCTTTATAATTTAAAAGATGAATCTAAAAGTTTAAAGAGAATAAATTGTTTAATAAAGAAAATAATGACCCTGAAGAGGCCATATAGACATATAGCAAGCCTCACAGCGTTCCTGTTACAAAATGCCGTGTAACAACAAATCATAGTGATAGTAATAAGAGAGAGGGGATAGACCAGCAAGTAGACCGCGTTGTTGGTCCCTTTTCGCTGACTCCTTTAAATAGATGGCAGTGTTCTGCCTTATGAGTCCTAGTGCAGGCATTTTACGCCTAATCCACAGAAAAGCCGTAACTTTACTATATGTTTCTATAGCTTTAACTAGAAACAACACGTGCCCCACAGCTAGACTAGGCTCCTGCTCTCGAAGCCATAAGGCAGAAACACACACACACACACACACACATATATATATATATATATATATATATATATATATATATATTATATATATATATATAATATATATATATATACATACTACAATTGAGGGTCCTAAATTTTGCCTAAACCCAGGTTCATTTAGGGTTAGGAATCTTATACGAGTACCTGACATCGCACTGGCTCGGAACCACCGGCTAAACGTCCCTTTCGAAGGCCGGCACGTGAAAGGATTTCCATCCCTCGCATGAAAATCCTAGAGGCTTCGACCGGGATCGAACCCGGACTGTCTGGGTGGCTGACCATTACACCATTGGGCCCCTCTACAACAAATGATACGAAATAACAACAATGTGGCCGCGAAGTGGTCACTGGGAGGCCTCTGGGCTGCAAAGAGGGCCAAGACATTGACGCTGCGTAGTAACGAAAGCCCTTAATTTAATGGAGCCATCCAGGATGTAGTCCTATCCACGTACAAATTAAATCCAATAAAAGATCAAACATTCAAATGCAGATATCATTTAAGTTTGCCATGTTAACAGCAAACTATTCGACGCAGAGAGCTAAACTGGAAATCTGAAAAAACTTTAATGAAATAAGTACTTTACTTCCAAGTACTTAACAATATGTTGATAAAGAAAAAAGTAGCAAATAAAAAAAAGCCGATGCAAATCCTTTCCGTTTGTTGAATGGGTATAGAATGGGGGGGGGATAAAGATATTCGTTAAAATATATTATATTATATAAAGTTAAGGGAATGGTGAGAATGGGGGAACAGTTTTCAAAACAAAGAAATTTTTTCCATTGTTATATATCCTATACGTAATATCTCTCCGGGATTATACGTTCTCTAAAAGCCTGGGTTTTTTGTTCCAAAAATATTTTAGGATCTTCTAAATGTTTATATGGATCCAATCCTTTTACCGTATTTGCTTTGTTTTTTTTAGATGTGTAGTTATAACATTAGATTTTGTAGCATTTGCCTTTTAATTTTATAATGTTATAAGTGTGTTATATTTGAGAGTAGGTTTAGGGTTTTTGAATAAAACTTAAGTCCTTAGATATCTGCGCGTCGGTTTTTAAGTGCTTTAGAAAACGCAAACGTATTTGGCCTTATTATAATACTACGAACATTGATCATAAGGACTGTTTTTGTAACTCGATTCTGTATTCTAGCTATGCATACCTAAAACATCCGTTCTTAGTTACGTCCATTTCTTGTTTTTCAATTTCTGCTGGATTTTTTAAAGGGAATGCTCATATTTATCCCATTGGTTAATACAATTATATGCACATTCTTCCAAAAATTGTAGTTGGATCGAATATTTACGATTATTTAGAGATTTTTAAGCATATTATCCTTCCGTATTCACGATTAAGCAAGGTGTGTAGTGTAGTACACAACTTGGACCGAAGTATAAGCTTAATATTTACTAAAGTTTTTAAGGAATCTAACACCAGGTCGAAGACTGTGTAGAAGCACAAACACGCTTCACCACAGTTGATTTGTTCACGTTGTGTTATAAAATTTAACTTCGTATATTTTTTAAGTTTCCCATGGTTATAGTAAAAAAACGCGAGACGCAGGTTATGGAACGAGAATAAGTTGACTATGCTCCTTAACTTTCTTCTGAGCTTGTAGTTCGGTCTTTGTCGTGATTTTAGTTACCTTTGGTGCTTGTTAACTTAATTTAAATCTTAGAATAATACTATATATAGAAGGAGCACAGGACCGTAAACACAATGTAATTCCACTGATAACACGAAAGCCGATTGACTGGTGCAACTAAGTAATGCTGCCAACCTGACAACAAAACATTATTTTAAATATTTGTCATAAATATCTATTAATGAAGAAAGATCGTAAAGAACAAATATAATAACTTAAAACACCTGCAGAGTATTTAATAAAACTGGTCTTAGATGGCAAAAGGGTGGCGGAATACAAGAATCTACATTTAGTTGACGAGGACTACTACTTGTATATAATTTTAATAAATACGTTAAACTACAATTTAAAATGCTTAAAATATTGTAATGCACCGATATTTATATTAGTATTTTATTAATAATCAATCATTAATTAATAATAGAACATAATAATTCAGCAACCGGAAGTATTGCCAACTTTTTTTTAGAAAATTGTATATTGTTAGGGTGGCAGCATTACTTAGTTGCACCAGTGAACCGGCTTTCGTGTTATCAGTAGTGCTCCTTCTATATATAGTATTATTCTAAGATTTAAATAAATCAGTTACTCTAGTTTAGAACACAGTTGATGCTTGTCTTTGAAAGGTTTTTAGTGCATTTCTTTTGAAAAATCCAGAAAAAAATTAGTAAACAATAGAACTGCTACTGCACAAGTTATAAAGACACTAGAATAAAATATAGGGTACGGGGTACCTCGGAACTTTTCCTCATCACATCGGATTCGCTACGCTCATCCTCCCTGCTTCGGACTTACTTCGCTCGTCCTCAGATAGTAAATACATCCCTTTCATTCCTGGCTGTCACCCCACGCTTAGTGCTGCTTAACTTTTATGATTCACATTCACATCGCAAACACACATACAGACAGACAACTTTGAGAAAACCACTCAGGAGGTCTTAAAAACACCTGAAACGGATAATTCCGGTAACATCCCAATTTTGGAATTTTTTGCAAACAATACATTTCCTTTATACCAGCGGTATACATGAAGAAAAGTAAAATCCGGAAATAATCTAAGTGAGTTGAAATTTAGTACAAATGTATCCCTCTACGCAATAAATAAGTTTCATTTCACTAAGACAAATATATCTCTGGTTTGTGTAGGATCATAAAAGTTAAGAAGAAGAAAAATGCGCTAAAACCTTTAAAGATAACTGACTAAGCTTAAAGATAACTAACTAAGCTTTAAACTGGAGCAAATGATTGTGCGTACTTCTAGTTTTAGAGGCCTGTATAACCAACTGGATAATTATGCGCATTTCCTTTGAAAAATACAGACAAAATGAGTTACGCGCATTGCTTGACAATTGAGTAACTGCTTAGGTTCTAAAGCATGAACCGGAACCATAAGCAAGAAATGGGTTGTTATAAGCACGGAAACACGCATTCTAAATGAAATTCGCCTGACAGTGGATCACTGCGCCGGAATTATTTATTTAGTGGTTGTAAACTTATATAATGTAAAAAACTATAAAAAATATATTATTCCAACCAGGATTTTTGTTAAGCACGGAAACACGCATCCAAAGGAAATTCGCCTGACATGCGGATTTTTATATTTAATGAATTACCTATGAACTTTATTTTATAATCTTCTTTTAGCACATTATATCATTTTTCTTTCTTTTGTAATAACTTAAAACTAATTTTTCCTTTTGTTATAATTATTATAAAAATGTTTTTTAAGTGTTCTATATAATATTGAAAATTGGGCTAAATGAATCCGTTACTATATGTAAATAAATAAGTAAGTTACGGTCATTTTGTACAGCTTCTTTAATTATATAATCATAGGCATAGAGATATATCACTAATTGGGCTAAATGAATCCGTTACTATATGTAAATAAATAAGTAAGTTGCGGTCATTTAGTACAGCTTCTTTAATTATATAATCATAGGCATAGAGATATATCACTAATTGGGCTAAATGAATCCGTTACTATATGTAAATAAATAAGTAAGTTACGGTCACTTTGTACAGCTTCTTTAATTATATAATCATAGGCATAGAGATATATCACTAATTGGGCTAAATGAATCCGTTACTATATGTAAATAAATAAGTAAGTTACGGTTATTTTGTACAGCTTCTTTAATTATATAATCAAAGGCATAGAGATATATTACTAGAGAGGGTATAGCCTATCTCAATAAATTGAGAGGCCTGAAACATCTTTTTGGGCTATCAGGGGCTCTGGTAACCTCATTGAAACCTCTTTCAAAAGTAAGTTAAGGTTATAATAAATCAATTGATTTTGGCTTCCTGCCTATTGTTTGTGTAAGTTATTGTAATTTTGTACTGATTATTTGATTATATATTTATGCGAAGGTAGTCAGGTTACTTCTCCGATGTTTTAAAATTTAACCTTTAGAGCCCCTTTAGTAATGTATAAAATGCAATAAATAAGGCCTCTTTAGTGAGAGTTTCTCTATAAAAATAAATAACTAACCGCCGACCACCAGAAAACCTGGCTTTCTTGTTATTAGTGAAATTCCAATGTGTCTACGACTATATGCTCCTTGAACATGAAATCAAACTAAACCTGCAAGTCATGGTTATATTGCGGCATAGGATATGGTTTGAAGCTTGTTTCAAGTTAAAATGTATTCCTCCCTTTCTAAAGCAAAATCCTGTTCGCGCTACGGCACCATGTTATTTAATAATGTTTTATCAACCAAGTCTAGCATTTTATAGTAAGAAGACTGCAGTTAAGAATAATTTGTTCTGACAAAGAATCTTGAATAATCCTAGCTCAAGTTTATTCTTTTATTTCCAAACGGTGTGTAATTTGAAGTTTTTAGGAAGTAAAGAAGCACTTTTCACTCCTAAGGAAGAAAACGTAACTTTTCACTCCCTTGAGTGAAAGTGTTTTTTCCAAAGGGAAATGTTTTTCTCCAAAGAGGAAAAACTTAGAGCCAATTATATCCATTTTTTGGGAGTGGTATCCTCTTAATTTATAAAGGGGACCAATTAATTTTTGTAACACTTTCTGAGGGGCGGCTCCCCAAATATTTATGGGGAGAGGGCAAAAAATTTGGAGGGCAGCAACCTAAGAATGTATGATGGGGACCCAATTTTTTCATTGGCTCAAAATCATTTCAGGCTGATTTCAGCTTTTAGAAGCTGTTCAGAGCAATAAAAAATTTAGTTTTTGGGGGGGGGGGGGGGGGGGGGCGGCACCTCTAAATTATTAGGGGATCCGACACGAAAAAAAATTGAATAAAATACAATTTTGTTTATTTTATTTTTTATTTTCGCAATTACCTTCCTTGGTTTCGCCTCGGACGCTAACATTCACAACTCCCTCGGCTTTTCCTCGGGAGTTAAATGCTTTGGTTCCCTTGGCTTTGGCCTTAGGAACCAACAAACTGCTCAGAGAAATAATATCATTCTTTACTCCATTGGTGCATAAATAACGATTATTATCATCTCTGAATTATTATTAGACCCGTAGTCAGCAAAAACTTGTAGGGGCACTTCGACACAACTATCAGGGACTTCCACTGAAAACTACTTCGTCAGAGAGGGCGAAATTTTAAGTTTGCCCCTGGAATCTAGCTGGCTAAGGGCCTTATTATTATTATACGCCTTTTTCTGTAGAATATTTCGATTTCAACACATTTGAACCTTTAACAACCATTCGCAAGCTACGCAATAATCTAAAGATTTTAGAAAAACGGGCAGTGTTGCGAAAGAAACCACCCTTTTACTGAAAAATCGTTAGAGCAAAGAAAACTAACCTTTGACCAAACGAAACTTTGGTCGAATCGAATAATTGTTGGAAAAAAACAGGTCGACGATATGAACCAATGCCATCGCCCAAAACAACCAAGGAGGTTACCACTATGGTTACCATACTACTTGGTCAACCTTGAAGTGCTCCTCTTTTTATTGTAATTTTTTTATTATTTTAGAATAATTTTTAGTTTTTAAAAACTATGAAATTAATTGTTATTTATTTGGAATCGTTTTACAGTTTGTTGGAAGGTTGACATTCGGGTTTCTGGTGGGTTAACAGTGGTTTAAAATGATTATATGTAGTGATAGTTTGTTGATTTTACTGTCAGTTATGTGTTGTTATGGTACTAATATAGATGGTTATAAGAAAGCAAGTAGCTCTAGGAGTCATAGCGAATATTCAAATTCACCAGATCATTCTAGAGTTCACTCTTCGTCTGATGTTTATTCCCAACCCGTTCGATTAGATGGTAAGTATTCTTAAACTTTCTAAACCTCTTCTTTTATTGCCTCTGTTTATGACTATTTATCTGTTTAACTTGTCCTAACTAATATTTTATCATACCTTAAGTGCAAACTTAACATTTAATCAAAATAAATACTAAAATAGTAACTCTGTTTACAAGTGTGAAACAGCAACCTTGACCTGTTGTATGTATGTAAAGTCTGGCTTTATAGACTATACTTCATGAACTTGGGCTTCTAAGCACTGTTTTTTGTTGCACCAATGGTCTTGTGTATGGTATACGGTGGAATGATTAGAAGCAGCAAATTCCATCCCAAACTTGACATTACAAGTTGGCATCAAATCCTTTTGTTTTCTAATGTTGCCAGTGCTGTGAGTTTAATTTATTTTATTTAATCCTTATTTGATCAAACATTTGGTAAAGTAGCTATGCTTATTATGCATGTATATACATCAAAGCTTTAATAATGTTGTTTATTAACATTACAATGTTAAACAACATGGCTTAAAATAGCAAAAAACTTGATATACTAAATCACCTTGTTTAAATACCCTCTTAGTTATTATCTCATATTCCAATAGAAGACACCAATGTCTTTTTAAGAAATAAACAGATGTTTTGACTGCTAAAAACAGTTGAGAGTACGTTGGTTGATTATACCTCTGTCCATCATTTTGATTCCTCCTTTAAATCCATAATACAACACTTTCCAAAATAAATCTGCTTTGCAGCAAGATAGCCGCTTGAATCTTACGCTCAAGCAACACTCGCACATAAAACTCGGCGTTATGTGTATAACACCATTTCTTTACAAAATTGAATAATATTTTTTGGGATTAAAGTTTTTTAACATCCTCGCGAGCAAAGATAATGAAACAAACTAATCCCGAGGTTTGAATTAAAAAAGTTTTTTTTATAACCTCAAATAAAAATGACCCCCGTTCCAAAAAGAGGTTATCTTGGCTAGCAATATGTAGCTAAAGCAAGAGGGGCAGTGGAAGTGAAAGTTCATCTATATAGGTTGAACTAGAATACTTATATTAACAAAGTCAAAAGAACCAGGTACTGAACAATGATGATTTCTCACTGTGACAAAAGAAATAGTGGGTTGAATTAATTAAACCAGTGACTACTTTATTTTTATTTTAAATTTACTGACCTTGAGATCCTCTTACATAAAAGAAATTACAATATACAATCACAGTGTCGTGCTCAAGCCTTGAGCTTATGCGACATAAATGGTCAATATGTATTATTTTATTTACATATAATTTAACCATTGTTAAAAGGGTATTTAGGTATAAAAAAATTAAAGTTAGGTAGGTACAAAAAAAAGTTTACTGTCAAATCATGACAAAAAATGGTTACTTTCCATCTAAGATCAACCAATGGACCCACATACCACCAGGTACCCACGTACCATCAGGTACAATGGACCCACATACGAGGTCTAAGTACCTAGGAAATTATTTCCTCCGGAATTTAAAAAAAAAAAAAAGATCAACCAAATAAGTAACAATAAAAATAAGTCAGTATTGACAAACTGGATTGATTTGTTAACGATCAACCTAAAGATTGACTTGCCTTTTTTCTTAACATCATGAACTCAACTAAGATACAAAATTTATGATTTGGCAGATCATGGGTAACCTTTTTAGACCCATTAGAAAAACCTCTATCTCAATTTTCCTTTCCCTGTCTATTTTAATATTTATTTGGACACACAATAGTTGTATATTCTTATAAGTAATGAATTAAGATGAATTGATAGATAATGTTTTAGTTGTTTAGAAACAATTGCTCACAATTTTTATATTATTTTTATTCAAGAATAAATTGAAGCAAAAACTTAATATTGTAATAAAATATTAATCTACAGTGTATCGACTACTATAAAAATCTTGACAACTCAGTTTAGGCACCACCGATTCTAAAAAAAAAATCTCTACAAAAAGGCAGCGGGGAAAAAACTTTGTAAACAAATCAGGTTATGTTACTCGTGTTTTCTTGGCGATGTTTCTACATTTCTTTTGTGTAGTTTTATTATTTAGGAAGTATGCAAATGTGGGAAAAAATGAATTGTGAAGAGAAATAATAAGCACAAGAAGAACCACAAACGAAGTGAACGAATGCCGGGAAGGAGGTTATTTCCCTACAGGGGTTATGGGAGTAGGGATTTTTTTTTTATCTTTCAAGAGAGGGGTTGGCAGCGGCTTCTCTGATTGGTCGATCCCCAAAATGCTTATGACCTTGGGGATTTTTAAACTTAACGATACACTGTAGAGGTTAGACCAGGGCTTTTATGTAGTCCTATTTATTTCTAATTCTTTGTTTATAGGTTCAAATGAAGTTTGCGAAGATGCCACTTGTATGTTGCTCTCTGTTACGGATAGACAAGGTCTTGAAGCTATTAAATCTTTGCATAAACAATTAGATGACGATGCCAATGGAGTAGTCGAACTTTCTGAATCAGACGATGTAAGTCTAATCTTATTTTAACCTCAATTTTCACTATATTAAATATAGTGTTGGCCTTAACAATGGTGTGAAAATTAGTGAAGTATAAAGAGTAGTTATTTAGGCTGATACATTAGAAATGTACCACTCAGTATATTCTGAGTAGTATAGGAGCAAGAGGGAGTGTAATAAAACACTGAGTCAGCAGTTTAGCGACTCCCAAAATAGATAATTTGCTATTGTTCCAAAAGTATGTAGTATATTTAGACAAATCATTTTTAATACTTGAAAAGCCATTCTTTTTCCAATTTTTCTCATAACAAAGGATCTTTGGTGGTATTTTATTTGAAGGAATGTATTCTATTGACATGAATAAAGATGGTCAACTTATTTATTTTTATGATTTTTTATTTTTTTAATTATGTATGGTAATTATTTTATCAGATTGTTTATACTTGCCGCGCTATACCTTTCTACGTGGTCACGTGACTAAAAATCAGCTGGAAGGGAGAAAATGCAACGCTTGTAACGCAGTAAAAGGGAAGAAAAAACCCTACAGCTGCAAAGGGGGCGATGTATTCGCGATTCAAAGTCCGTAGCAGCGCCACCGTCGCTGATAAGAAATTGATAACGAAAGGGTGATCGTTGTTAAAGGCCTTATGGGGATTTTCTGGTTTTTCTTATTTGTGGCGATTATTTCTTTAAATTTTTTTGTCAAAGTGCATTAATTTAACTAATTTTAGGGCGTATGAACTCAGTAGAATCACAATTTCATTGAAAAATAGCATTTTAATGGGTTCTCACGAGTATTTAAATTGAGTGATAAGAAGATGAAGATCATAATATAGTGTTTTATTTTATTTATTGTTAATTGATGTTACTTTTAAATAATTTTAGTTTGCACAAACACACAAAATTACCATTTAATTGCATTAAATTGTTTAAATTAGTTGTAACAGGTATTTAAATTAACTGATAAGAAGCCGATTTTCACTGTAATGGTGTTTTAATTTATTAATCATTTTTATTTATGCACTAAAATAATTATTAACTCAATAAATTCACTTTTTGTAAAATGTTTGTTTAAATTATCCGTTTAGGTTTTATTATTTCCGGGTTAAATCGGACGAATCCAAGTCTGTAGTGATAAGAGCCTGATTCTATATTTAAAATCCTGGAATTATCAAAATATTTATCTACGAAATATTTGCAATTTTTTTAGTACCGATGGTCGTTCTAATAATTTTCATCACATTTATCACAAATTAAGTTACAATGAATAAATAAACGAAGAATTTTCAACGGCTCCCATGCTAATCCTATGATAAAAAAATTTTTGATCACCCTTTCGTTTTCCCGCCATTGGTATTGCCAACCTTGCAACTATCTCTTTGAATCACGAATATGTGGGGGTGAGTCAGGTTATTTTACCCACCCCGCGGCACTTATTATCTTATCTCTTCTATTCGAAACAAACTATTTTTTAACTAGACTATTAGCATTTCTTTTTACTTCAATCGGTGTCTCTTCAAATATGGTTATTTCTTGCATACTCAATCTGAATTATATTATTATTTATTTAACGTATACCCGGAAAAAAACTAGAATTAATAATAATTATAATGTTACAATTAATGTATCAATGTATAGGCAGATAAGAAAGTCTGATATCAATTTTACGCTAATCTTACAAATTGATATATTTATTCACACATGATTAACAGTGTGTATGAAATGTTAGTATAACATATACTTCTTTTGAGCTGCATAGGTTAATTATACGATAAAATAACTTTGCTACTTGGGTAATTTTCTTCCATGAATTATTCTTAATGACATTTTATTTATTGATTACATTAATCCTCAATTTCGCACTCTTGTGCAAAAACGATCTTTCCCATTGAAATTTTTCCTTGAGAAAAAGGTAATTTATTCAAGATTATTTAGCTACTCTTTACAACTTCCACACTAAAATAAAAATTAAAGTCTTAGTCAACTTGACACTATATTTCATCTGCCATTTTAGGAAAACTTAACTAATGAAACAAAGTTCAGAGCGCAAGTGAAAGAATTTTTAAATGGATTAGAACACATGTGTTTAGAGCACGCCCACTGGGGGGTTATACTATGGTTGTTCTGTGACGTCATCCAAGTACCTTTAGGTGATTTTTTTCTGATGTTGAACATCTGGTGCTTCTATTAAAACAGCTATTTTTGACATGTAAAAAGATATAGCGTGGGGAGTATAGTGTTCTTATACTTTTTGGGTGGATTCCATAATTAGGATATTTGAACAAATGACTTAATTTCTGCTAATTAATTTATCAAAAACAGCAACATATAATGAGAGGAAATAAATTTCTTAGAGAACTTAATAGTTTTTATAATTTCTTAAATCCATACATCCAACTATAGATTTTACAATGGAATTTAAAACAACAATAGAAAAAACTTCTTAGACCTTACAGTTATATGTGAAGAATGTCAGCATAAATAAATGAGTTATGGACTTTTGAGTAAATAATTTATAATATTTAGAAGACTTCAGTCTGAAAGATTTATTTAAGTATACAAAAAAACTTAACCTTTCTGCAGGGGAACCAAGTTTTGGTTTATTTTGTTCTACTATCGCCTCTGAAGAAGACTTTGGGTCCCTTGTCGAAAGCTTAAGTCTTCTATTTATTATATATAATGACATCATAGTTTCAAGATCTACAGAAAACTTATCCATACTGACATCGTAATACATCCCTTGTCGAACCATCCTTGGTTAGACAAGCAATATAGGAACAATCCTAAGCTCCTATGAAAATAGAACACCTAGACTATGACTTATGTACTATCCATCAAATAGCAGTCAATAATGACTACAAACCTGATATACAATTGTAAAAAATCATTCAAATTAAGCAAAAGAAATCAAAACATTGGAAAGGCACAAGAAAGTCTTCTTTTGAAAAACATCTTGTAATAGCAAAACATGAGTTTAACCTATATGATCCCAGGTTAATATAGAAAGAGAGTGCAAACCATTTAGGTTAAATCATCTAGAATCCATAGAAATATATCTCTCAGATACTACCGAAATATATTAACATTAGTTAGTATATAAGTAATTAGTGAAGCATTAGTAAATCCACTTCTAGATAATATAAATTAATATTTATTTATCAGTAATTAAAATTACTGAAACAGTAAATTCTGTCTAGATTAGATGAAATATACCTACACTTGAAATTAAAAGGAGTAGAACACTATCTTAGGGAGCTGGCAAAAAGGGCCCAACAACGTAGCTTACTTGCCAGGTAGTTACTACCACTCCCCCCCCATATTACTACTACTAGGTAAAATAACACAGTGATAAGGGTTATAGAAGAGTGACAGTTTCCATTAGGTGCCACTACTGTATTTAACCCCACTAGAGCCTCCCCACTCCTCTACTACCCCTATTGGGAAACACATTTATAATGCACTCTGCAGAAGAACGAGCATTTTTCAGCGACGTTACATTAAATAACTTTATAAAACACAGATGTACAGTATTGGTAAGCTATCCAAGGAATGATAAGAGCTGTTGTCTCTTATCAAAGAATAACTCCTTCCAAGTATTTGTCTCTTTGAACTTATAATACTAGAGGGAGGACTTGGGTAAAATAGCACTGTGATAAGGTTTTGTGGTAGCGTGACTATTTCCATGTGGTACCATAACAGTACTAGCCCCTACTCTACAGAGGCTAGAAACTCCCTACCACTGTATAACCTCTATCGGCTAGCATTTTCAGTGACGCCATTATAATTCACTTTATACAAAACAGATAATTAAAAGGAATATGTGCAATAGACTTATTATATTTAAGTTTTAAAATAAAACATATTTTAATTTTTTTTTAAATTATGACAAAACTGTTAAAAATAATGTAATATTTACGTGAAATCATATGGTTGATATGTTAAAAAAACAAATGGCGAAAAAATTAAAAAAGAGCTTTTGTATCCTCCCTCTAGTAGTGTAAGTCTCTTTGTAAACTCCCAAAAAGACTTTATTATTAGAGGGAGGATTCAAGCCCTTATCACTGCCTGGTACCAAAACGGTACCAGTATGTTCTTTAATATCACATTATTTTTTGGCTATTTTGTCATAAATTAAGTAAAATTAATTTAAAATAAGTTTTAATTATTATTCATCTCATATATTCTTTAATTATCTATATTGTATAAAGTGATTTAATATGATCCATCTGAAAATGCCTGCCATTAATATTTATAGAGTGCCTTTTAAATTTGTGTGCCGATAGGTGAGTCTCTAGTATCATTTGATACTACCGAGTTTTGCAAAACATGAATAGTTGACACAATATAATTGTGCGAGAACCTATGAAATGTAACATGCAAAATGCAATACTACATCTGGGAACTGTTCCATCATTCGAAATTCGCCATCAATGATGGCCTGACATAATATCACCCCTCCCACTCTGTTTCGTTACGTCTAACTCATCTGGGCGCCGACAGAGCCTGAACTCACTCTGACCTTCATTTAAAATTCCAAAGAATATAATGTGAAGTATTTACCAGAGACGAGCAGTGTTCTCTTACCCCCATTATCTTTGGCAAGCAAAAGTCAAGTCAGCAAAAAGTCAGCTAGAGTCTCTCATCTCTGTAGTGTAGGAGCACTGTTGTGGTACCTAATAGAAATCGTTACGCTTCCAAATCCCTTGCCATTGTGCTATACTACCCGAGTCCTCCCTCTCGTATATAAATCTCTTTGCAAACACCAAAAATGAACTAGCCTTGTAATAAGTAGTGTTTATTATAATAATCACTATTATTTTTAATTATATCCATATTATTTTCATACTCTATTCTATGGGTCTCTCTATTAATTATTTTTTTTAAGGCTCTAAGTATGCCTTATTATAATAATAATAGTAATAACTACTTAAAGCCTTGCATCCCATCAGGGATAAACCCTGCGGAAACCCCTTCAAGTGGTAATAGCAACAGTTACGCCCAAAGTGTAATCTAAAGTTAATCTTATTTAATATAACCAAGTGTTATCTAAACTGTAATCTAAGAGCATACCTGGGATGGGAACCCCAGACCTCTGTGGTGTCAAAGGTCAGTATAAATACTGACGCTCTAACGACCTCTGACCACAAAGGCAGCTATCACAATAATTTGTGATTATTTAGTGCAATTGAAAAGACTTATTTTTGTTAAATTTTATTTTAGTTCTGTGTTTTTTTATTAAAAAAAAATTAAACTAGAGAATGAAGTCATTATTTTAAATATCCTAATTATTTTCATTGTTTTTTATAGAAATGCTTATTTGGTAGGGTGTTTCAATTAGTCTTTACTTGAAGGATATTTGATTTTTATTATAAGAAATGTCTTTTATTTAAAATATTTTTTTTTTCATTTTATTTAGGTAGAAATATTATTTATTTATTTAATAGGAAGGAATATTTTTCCTTTATTTTTAAAGGAAGAAATATTTAACAGGAAATTAATTATATGTTTTTTTAATAATATTAATGATGTGATTATTAAAGAATAGTTTAAAAATTCCTTGTTGCACACCTATCTCTATTTTGTTTCACTAATTACAGCTATTTAATATTTCAGTTTGCATTTTGATTGATTTATGTAAGTTCTTGACTTTTGTCTTGAGTGATATAAAAATAATTAATAATGAGCAGATAAGCGAGTAGAACTGTTAATTCCTAGTACTACAATTTTATTGGCTCATTAACTACTGAATCACTAAGAATTAAATGCTAGAATAGAATAGAATGTTTGATAGCTTCATTTCTCATAAATAGAAAGGGGAGAATGGTAATTAGAAAAAACGTGACTCCCACTTTTTTTTATCAAATGTAAATATTTTTACATATTAGCAACTACAGATCCCGAAAATAAAAAAATCGGACAAGGGGTACCTCGGAACGTTTCCTTATTACATCAGATTCGCTACGCTCATCCTCCCTGCTTCGTTTTCGCTTTGCTCGTCCTCAGAAATACAGCTCCCCAAATTTATAATGCATTCGGACTCGCTTCGCTCGTCTTCAGATAGTAAATGCATCCGTATCATTCTCAGCGATCACCCATACAGCACTGACCATTTATTTGTTCAGTAAAAATAAACAAATGCTGATAATGAGATGAAACTTAGCACATATGTTAGTCTTATACATAGTCACATGCGTGCTAAATCTCAATCCAATCGCATCATTTTTCCGCATTTTATGATTTTTCGAAAGTTTTGCTGAGTCATTATTGCAGGTTAATGACTTCATAAAAATATTATTTTCCGAATAGCACAACTACAGGGATAGACTGATTTTTGTTCAAAATTCTAAGTTTCTAGCATAAATACCCTGGGTGCAACGATGATAACAGATACACACACCACCCCACACAGGAGGCATTAAAAACGCCTGAAACGGATAATTCTGGTTTCATCCCGGTTTCAGATTTTTTTTGCAAACACAATACTTTTTCTATATACCTACGGTATAAATGAAGAAAAGTAAAAAGTTAGCATTGTATGTGCGAATGCATTTGTGCTTTCTTGTTAACTTAATGCTGGTCATACAGCTGAATCAAAAGTTAAATCCCTAATCAAATTTGGGGAATTCTTATCATAACTTTTAAGATTATGTTTAATTTAGTCTTATTTTATGTTTAAAATCAGTCATAGGTTATGTTTAATATCAGTAATTTTTAATTTTAAACATTTATTTAAATTTTTTATCTTGCTTATAGTTATTATTTGTAGTATCAATATGAAGTGTTTTGAGCCTAACAAGACCTCAACATGTTGAAATGTATATAAGATTATAATACAGCCCATGTTTATTATGCGTTTTGAGCTTAGTTCTTTGTTCGGCATCTTGTTTTTTTAAAAAATAATTTTTACATTTATATGGACAAATTTTGGTACTTATTTACTTGGTTCCCAACATAAAGTTGGGACCCAAGTAAATATGACGATATAGGGCAATTATTCACTTTGCGACAATATATTTACTAAATTATATAAAAGAAATTATTTAACAATCTTAATAGGGGATGTTGAAAAGCAAAGGGGCATTGTATGGGGTTAAGGAGGGGGGAAAAAGAAAAGATTGATAATTAAGTAAATAAGATAATATAGTGCGAAAGTACCCTTGGTTCCCAACATAAAATGAGGACCCAAGAAAATAAGTGCCTGAAACGGAGGAATTTTAATGGAGTTTAGACAGACCTCCTAGTTTCTATACCCAAATCCACTAGATTTTTTTCAGATAAATTGAGGTTGGGAACCAAGTAAATAAGTGCCCAAATTTTAATAATTGTAAATGTCGTATGTATTGAAGTTTACTTAAAATTTCCAGTTGCACCAAACTGATTAGGTCTTGGTAAAAACACCATTCTTGACATTTTAAATATATGAAAAAATAAGAGACATTTAAGACAATATTAGTTTCTAGTTTGGGTAGTGCATAGTATTTGTATTTCAGAAGGGAACCTATAATTTTATTGTTAACCCCAAATGGAGTTTTGTTGCATGTTTGCAACATTAATTTTACAGCTGATTTGCGACGTATTTATTCCCTCCTCATTTTATTTTGATGTATTTGTTGATTGCAACACTGTAATGTGATTTCCAAGTTTTATTTTAGTTAAAGAATTATTTTTAACTCTAATTATTTATGTTTACAATAATTATTTAGGTTTACTCATATTATATGGGTGCTCTAGTTTAGCACCAACGAAAAAAAAAACAAAATTCATTTTTTTCTTTATTGTACATTATTTACGGTCTGTTTACAAAAATACCATAATGTATCTTGTATTTTTAGTTTTTGAGAGAAGAGTTGCAATATGAAAGCGGGGCCGAAAGACGCCAGAAAGCGTTTCATTACAACGATGACATGCATATTTCAGTCAAAGAACTCTGGGAGGCCTGGGTTCGCTCTGAGGTATTTTTTATATAATGCTAAATGTAATACGAATTTTAGATTTGCCTTAACAATTTTAAATAAGCATGTATTACTAGATGTTGAAAGTTGACAAATATCACTTGAATCCAGTTAAAAAATATGTTAACACTTTTTAAATGATATTTAAATGATGCCTATTTTTTTTAAAACCTTATTGATTTTTTAAATAATTTATTTAGTAAAATACAAGCACAATACACTTGTTATTAGTGCTTAAGCTAAATTTAATATCATTTTGGCATAACATCGTGGGAGGATATATCTATTAATATCACTCCATGGCTTTTAATTTTGAATATTTGAGAGACTGAAGAAGAAAATAATGAAATAAATTAAAAGATCTCTCAGTCACTCTCCCTTCAGCCACCTAGGGCTGAATTTAATTTTTCAGAATTCTTTGAGAGGAAAGAGTCTGAAGGATTAGACAGTTAGAGTGATCAGATTAGGATTAATAACAGGATCGGCATATGTAAAGGACAAAAACTACTTTAAGATCATCATTTAGGATTTGGTTGGAAACATAGAAAGGAGCATTTTGATAGTTCTAAGCATAAAGTGTTTGGAGTCTGAGGAATTGAAACTCAGAGTAATAAAAAGTAAATACTATTCCGTCCAAACTTAACTATCATTAAAACAAGCATTTTTTGGTGGTTTTCGAGATTTTTGGCGGGTGTAATAGCCTACCCATCGATACCTACAATTTGATGCCCCACATGATTTTTCAAAAAAATATTTTTTTTGGCGAATGTGCGCATTCGCTTATAAATCGACAGATGTGCGTGTGATATAGTTGGCTATATTTTTCCTGTTGTTGGATAAAATAGTTACACATGTATACCAAATTTCAACTTCCTAGCTATTGTAGTTCCTGAGATGAGAAATCGGACAGACAGACGCTTGACAGAAAGTATAAGGGTTTCAAAGATTATATTCGAAACCCTAAAAAAGAGAGAGACAACATAATACTTTTTCTGACAACTTCCACATTTTAGATTTAACTCAACATTGAATCTCTCTCAACCACAAAATTGACAATAATAAATTCTCAGTACCTCATACCAAAAAAAATCTCACTCTAGAAATATATTCCATATATATTCCAACCAAAATTAGACACCATGAACCTCAATGTTTTTTATTTTGATGTTGGTTGTACCCTTAATAATATCTTGATAAGGAAGATTGTATCCATTAGGGTTAATAAAAACAAAGATTTTAGAGTAACGTTTCGACCATTCTGGTCATAATCATACAAATACTAAAAATAAATTCATTCCGAGGAAGAATTAAGTCAACAAGAAAGGTACTGAGTAAAGGTGTGAAGTAATTATAAAAAATTTGAAGAATTTACTACAAAAAAGGTTGAAAATATTCCACATGAAGAGAAAAAAAAGAAAACTAAGAAGGTAACTGAGAGTTACCTTCTTATTATTCCGTATTTCTCTTATTATTATATTTATCTTATTTTCTCTTATTATAGTTTTCTTTTTTTCTCTTCATGTGGAATATTTTCAACCTTTTTTGTAGTAAATTCTTCAAATTTTTTATAATTACTTCACACCTTTGCTCAGTACCTTTCTTGTTGACTTAATTCTACCTCGGAATGAATTTATTTTTAGTATTTGTATGATTATGACCAGAATGGTCGAAACGTTACTCTAAAATCTTTGTTTTTATTAACCCTAATGGATACAATCTTCCTTATCATGTTTTTTATGTCCGTATAATGTTCTTCAATATTTTTGTGAAATTCGTTTTAAATTAATCTTGTACATAAATTTTTTAACTTGTCAACACTGTTTTATTTCCTAATAATTGCGTGCAATTATTTTTGTTTATGACTTTTTATTATTTTTATTCTCGATATCAATTATATTTAAGTTGATGGGGTTTTTGATAATTAAACCCCAGATGAAGATCATATTCCCTAATCAAAAACTCTGTTGATTATAAACCTTAAATTTTGACTGGTATCTTCTACTTACCCCCTTTTTGTATCCCAACCAATATTGATTCCCAGTCTATTAATTATTTTTAGTATTTTAGCATACCCAAAAATAGTAATTTTGTTACCTTTTCTGACTGGATAATTTACTTGGAGCGTAACAAAATATCGACTGTTTTAAAAACCGCAATAAATTTTAAGAAATTTGATTCCAATATCACCATATTCTGTTAATTTTTTACCTAACTCTGGTTAGATTTACATTACCGATTTTTGTTTAAAATAATTGTTTCTTGCTAATTAGAACACAAATTAATTAATTATGTGTGTCTAACAATAGTTTAATGAAAAATTACCAGAATATGGTGGAACAATTAAGGATTTTGACTTTATCACATTACTGCTGGTTCTGTGCTGGATCAAAATATTATAGTGAGCCTAGATTACCAGGGTAGAAAATGACATTTGAATGGGAAAAACTTTGAGCATTCATGATTTATGAGAGCATTTTTCTATAAGGCCCATATCTAGATGTTTTATTTAAGATCTAATGACACGGATTTCAGGTTCATAACTGGACGGTTGAGCAAACAACAGATTGGCTTTCTAAGAATGTTGGTCTTCCACAATATGTGCCTATTTTTATACTTAATGGTGTTACTGGAGCCACATTACCAAGGTAATCATTATTTTGACACTCAAATATTTATTTGGAAAAATTGCAGTCAATGTTTGAAGTGTTTTTTGATAGAAATTTGAACTTTAAACTTTTTACATCAAAATACAAATTAAATACTGACATGGTTCCAATTTTATATATATTTTTTACTTTTCCTCATTTATACCGTAGGTATATAGGAAAAGTATTGTGTTTGTGGAAAAATCCGAAACCGGGAAGAAACCGGAATAATCCGTTTCAAGTGTTTTATAGGCCTCCTGACTTGTTTGCACAACATTGGTCTGTCTGTGAGTATGTGTATGTTTCTGTGTGTCTGTTATCATCGTAGCTCCTTGTGTATTTACGCTAGAGTTGAAACTGTACAAAAATTAGTCTACCACTATAGTTAATAAACGTCATAAACCCGCAATTATGGCTTGAAACATTTTGAAAAATCATAAAACACGGAAACATGATGCGATTGGATTGAGATTTGGCACACATGTAGCCATGCAAAAGACTAACATATGTGCTAAGTTTTATGTCATTATTGGCATTAGATTACTTTTTATCAAATTACTTGTGTACGTTTTTTAAAAAATTGTAAAAAAATCAGAAAATAATCAAATAAAGTTGAAATTCAGTACAAGTGTATACCATTACGTACTAAATATGAATAACAAGTTTCAATGTGATATGTGTATCCATGATTTTTGATGGATCCTAAGAGTCAAACAGCATGGAGTGTGGCCAGAACCTGGATGGGTGACTGCAACAGATGTATTTACTATCTGAAGACAAGCGAAGTGATTATTAAGTACAATAAGGGTGCATTCGCGACACTCGAGCGCTCAGAGCGTTCTGAACAAGAGGTGTATTCTAGTTACCATGATTGTGCTCAGAGGCGTAGCCAGGGGGAGGAGCCAAAAGAAGCGGGAAGCCAGGATAGTAGTGGTGGGACTGATCCTACTAATGTGCTTTCGGCAGGTTCAGTTCGATCACTTCTCCCTACTCCTATTCAATTGAAACCTTCTTAGCGGGAAATACAAAATTTTACCTCACCTTCATATTCACATGTACTGTGCTGTGCTGTTTCTGTGTTGTGTTTGTGCTGTTTCTCTTTAATTTATACGTTTTAGTTTTAATTAAATGATTGAATTTTTGAAAAATGACAACAACAGTAACATAACCTAATAACTGTACACACAAGCCTGAATAAAACTCGTTCGCGAGACCAAGTGTGGTCAGTTAGATGGTGGGGGAATTTTTGTCCTCACCATCCCCCTCCACCCCTGAACACACTGATCCGAGCGCTCGAGCGTCGCGAATGCACCCTAAGTTTTGTTTCAATATGACATGTATATCCATGTGGTTTTTGTTGGATCATAAAACTTAAGCAGTGTTGAGTGTGGTCAATGTGGTATGAAACGGATGTATTTATTATCTGAAGACGTGTTGAAGTATAAATTTGGCGAATTGTGTATTCTAAGGACGAGCGAAGCGGGTCCGAAGTAGGGAGGATGGGCGTAGTGTACCCCGTTACTTTATAGAGTTCTTAGGTACCCTGTACCCGATTTTTTTTTCATATATAGGGAGTACTAAATAAAAATGGCAAAAAAGAAGAAAGTACCATGTGGTGAGAATGAGTGCAGCAAATCTAATGTAGCGAGGAGAAGTTTCAAGTTATATTGGAACTCAGATGGGAAGAACTTAGAATGGGTTAGATTTAGATTGTTACTGTACCTGTTTTTTTTGTATTAAAGAGATCAAATATTGTGATTATTATTTTATGTTTTCAGATTAGCTGTTAATAATATGCAATATTTAACCAATGTTTTAGGGATTAAAGACCCTATTCATAAACAAAAAATAGCTTTAAAAGCTATGGACGTTGTATTATTTGGACCTCCTAAAGGTAATTTTAATGGATTCTTATTATTCCTTCTTATATGATATATTATTTGTGATATAGCTACTGTTAAGGACTCTTTACCATCCTTATACATTTTGATATATTATTATGCTAATTTAGGTAAATATGTGTCTATTTATCAAAGTGCTTGAAATACATTTCAATCCTATAACTAATTTTCCAAGTAATCAATGTCATATAAAGGGTAAAACATAAGTTCCCTCTCATACCCTACATTTTGAAACGTTTGATATAAATATCCCCTGGGAACTTTTGACTAGACGTTAGGGAAAGAACAAATCGCCTCTCCCTGACCAAAAAATACTGCCCAAGCATATGGAACAATTCAAATTTTTTTTACTTAACACTCATATTTATATGATTAATTATTGTAGTTTACATTCTTATTATATTTTTTCTCTCTATTAAATTAATTGGAAAGATGAATTGAATAAATTAATAAAAATATAAATAAACATTTAGTAGCTATTCTAATGTTTTGTCATATTTTTTATCATTGCTTTCTAAAACATTGTTTCTCTTTTTTTCTTATTCTTAACTTTATTTTAATTAAATATGGGTTTAGTTCTTTAATTTAAAAAGTCACCTGTGGTGTAGGGGTTAAGGTACACAGAATGAGTGGACCTTAAACTTCCGAGTTTATTTAGTCATGGGGGTAATTCAAGCATGGGCCTCTGGGATTTTTATGAGAGGAATAAATTCTGCGTACCACGTCCTTAAGAAGGGACGTAAAGCCGGTGGTCTCGAGCCTGTGCATTGTCAGGTACTTGTTAAAGATCCCTTACTCTAAATGAAACTGGGTATAGGAAACATTTAGGACACTCATAGTAGATTCATTATAATACTATAGTGTGCCTGCCTTGTAGTTTAAAGTGTATGGAGGTTTGGTTTAATAGTGAGGGCACGTATTGTTCCTAGTTTTCACTAGACTGTATGATTCATTGGAAATATGCATAGTTGAAATTAAGATTGAAATTACAATTGAAATTAAAAGAAGTAAAACACTATCTTAGAGAGCTGGCAAAAAGGGCCCAACAATGTGGCCTACTTGCTTGGTAGTTACACCACTCCCCCATATTACTACTAGTTGTTTGAAACTATAAGACCATAAAAAAGACATTTGACTAATTTATAAAAGACTATAAAAATGTTAGATGTATTAAAAAGATTGGCAAAAACAGTAGGCTACATAGTGACTAGCGAGCAACTAAGACATTAAAAGATAAAATAATTATAAGTATTGGTATTCCAAAATGCAGTAGGAACCCTTCCCATTTGTTCCTTTCTTAACATAGCCACCTGCATTGATTAAACTAAACTAATCACGTATTTAGATTATAATTTGAGACAATAACATGAATTATTATTAAAAATTAGTAATAACATTAATAATCACAAGTCACCAGTTGATATCACTGGTTAACTTTCGGTAAATTACTTTTAGATTAATTAGGATTTCAGTTTGAGTGATTTTTTACCCTAAAAATAAATTATTTGCATATAGCCTGAATTATTTTTTAAAGAAAAGATAAAAATCAATTAATTTTATTTTTTATTATTTCAATCAAATAAATAAATTATTATTGTAACAAAACTATATTCTTAAATTGTTAATTGATTGAATTATTTTTATAAATAATTAATAAAATAAATAGAAACTAAACAAATTAAAAAATATAGATGTATAGTTTTATCATGATAATTATTGTAGTGGGAGGTGTGAGTTGGTAAATACAGATAATTGTCTGGTAAAGAACGTCTATACATTGCGCTAGTCCTACTAGGGGGGAGGCAATTTGTACTCTCCCTAACATCTATTGAAATTTTTTGGGAAACTGGAGCTACATGTTAGAGGTATTCTGCCCTTCTAGTATTCCATTAATTATGAGCTACTTAAAAAATAAGAATAATTTTTTTTTAATTCGAAGGATCTTTCTTGAACCATTAATTTATGGCTAAAAAATTCAGCAGATTTAAACTTGGAATACAGTATTAGATTTTATTCTTACATGTTTTATTGTTTGTTATTAGAAACTAGTCATTATATTAAAGATATAATTTTGATGAGTCTGCTACTGAGTGCTCTCATTGGATGTTGGCTTGCTTATCGGATAAATAAGCGAGACAGACGTGATTTAAAGAGAATGATGAAGGATATGGAAAGCTTACATAAAGCTGAGCTTGCTTTGAAGAATCTACAGGTAACGATACCAGGCGAATTTAAAATAATTATTGAAAAAAACAACATTTTTAAATAATGAAATGCTATAAACACTGTGTGCTTGAGTATATTATTTATTTTTTTACCTCAGCAACAGTATTTACTCTTATAGGGAAACAGTTATATAATAGTAATGCCCGTTTAGAGCCTTGCGGCTCATCAGGGATGATCCCTGCGGGAACAACCTCGGGTGGTAGGAGCAACTGTTACGCTCAAAGTGTATTCTAAAGCTGGCAATAATTTATCTAAACAATTATCTTCTATAAACTGTGAGCGTAACCTGGGATGCGAACCTCAGACCTCCGTGGGTGTCAAAGGTCAGTGTAAAGACTTACGCCTTAATGACCTCGACCACGGAGGCGGCTAACTGTTATAGGAGTCCAGATAAAAAAGTATACTTTCCTGATGTGTGCCATTTTTCTGAGGAGAAGGTTATGACATAATAATGTTTACAGAAGTGTTATTATGTAGAGGAACTACTATACTTAGCTGTGAAAATGTTTTGTTGAAAAATTTCCCAAAAACAAATTTTTATTTTATGGTGTAAAATGAAAACAAAAATTGTTGTTGGGCTTTGGCAGAAGTCCTATACTCTGCTGTGCAGTAATTTTAATTCCTTTTAAGCTCATTTTTCAAAAAGTAAATTCAATAAAAAAATACTAAGGAGTAAAATTACAATAAACAATTAATACATATTTCTTAATAAGTGATCATTTTTCCTACTGCTGCATTTTTGCTTTTTCCTTTTTTTAAACTTTTGCTGTCTCAGTAAACTGGTCTAATAATGTCACAAAAACTTTTTTCAATAGGGTCCCTGTCCCTTCAAGATTAATTTTAAAATATTAATCTGTTCAAAAGATAGAGTGATTACAAGACAAAAACTCTGCAAGATATATATATATATATATATATATAATATATATATATATATATATATATATATATATGTAACACCCAGTCCTCTTGTCAGATAGTTCGAAATATATATATATATATATATATATATATATATATTATATATATATATATATATATATATATATATATATATATATATATATATTATATATATATATATATACATATACATATATATATATATATATATATATATATATATATATATATATATATATATATATATATATATATGTATATATATTTTTGCAATGTATCAATTATTGATGTTAGTTTATGTCATAATTTGTTTATTTATTTTTATTGGATTTTTAGAAAGAATTAGAGCAAGCTCGGATTGAGCAAGAATCAGCTGCTACAGAAAAGCAGAATTTAGAGAAGAGACTTCTCGAACAAACCTCTGATGTTGGAGAACTCAAATCTTCCTTTTCTGACTTGGAAGTTTCACAACTAAAAGCTGAAATAGAGGTCCAGTGTTACATTTTCCACTTTTTAGACCTTTAAATATAGTTTAAAATGATAAAAATCGAAGTCAATACAACCAAGTTAAAGATTTTAACATTCATTGCTGAATTTTCTACGACATGAAGGTTGTGTCTTTTTAAGCACACTAAGCTCAAACTAAGCATTACATTTAAGAATGTTAAGAATAATTTTATAAAGGGTTAGAAATGTTAATGTCACCTAGTCAGTAGATAGGATAATAGGTGAGTTAAATAAAATTGGTAATATACAAACAATGTCAGCTGGAACCGTAAAAGACAATGAACTATTTAATTTGATGATATTGTTATTGTAGAATTAAAGGTATAAGTTATGAAGTTGAAATCTAAGTAAACTTAAATCCTCTAAATTTAAGATTACAAATAAAGTTAAATGGAAATGTTTGTTTCTGAACTTTTGTTTCTTTATTTACAAACATACTTGATCTGTAAGTATCCTTTTTTCAGAAACCACCTAATATTAATTTTCCCTTTGAAAATTTTCTAAAATTGGATGATGGAGTTTATATACTAAAGAATCTTAATAAACAAACCTTACTTAATCTAATATATGAGAATGTGTGACTAAAAAATAAATATATAAAACAAAATTGGATAGGGGGTACCTCGGAACTTTTCCTCAGCACATCGGATTCACTACGCTCGTCCTCAGAATATACAGTTCGCCAAATTTATACTGCAACATCTCAATCCGATCGTATAATTTTTCCGTGTTTTATAATTGTTTGAAAATTATTATTTTCAAACATATTATAATTTGTTTGAAATTTAAGTCACTTTTGAATCAAGTGACTTAAAGTCAATATTAGCTTTTTGTTTAATATGTTTTAAGCCAAATAGGAGTGTTTAAGGTGTTATATATTTGACAAAGTTTGAAGTATTATTTTTTTATTATAGATGTTACGAAATGAATTGCAAAGAGCTGAAGGAGAGCTTGAAGATAGGTGCTGGTCACCTCCTGTTGGGCTACAACAGTGGCTTCAGTTAACTCATGAGTTAGAAAATAAGACGTACTTAAAGAAGAAAGTTGCAGCGGAAAAGCAACTTCAATCTGCTAGGGAGGCTGTAAGTTTTATCTTAGGTTTTTGAATTTGGATTTTAAAATTAATTTTTTATTAATTTAATTTTCTTTGTTGGTAAAAAGGACCTACATAGTAAATTTGTAGAACAAGTTTCTTTGATTATGGCCGATTAACTTATATCACTTTTGTTAATGATAAAAAGTTTATGTGATCTATTGACCAACTCATACAAAGCTGTCAAATGTATCAAATAGTTATTAATATATTTTATCTCCAGACGGTGTATAATGTTAAGTTTATTTAGTTTTTAGGGAGTATAGAATCACTTTTCACTCCCAAGGGATAAAAAGTTACTTTTCACTCCCTTGGGAGTAAAAAGTAACTTGTTTGGTCAAAAGAAGTTGTTTGGAGCAATAAAAAAAATTGATTTTTTTTAGGGCAGACCCCTAAATTTATAGGGGGTCCGACCCAAAAAAATAAGAATAAAATACAACCAAACATGTTAAAATAAATCAAAGTCTGGAAATAAAATCTTGTATGCACCTTGGGAGTAAAATGCTATTTTACTCCAAAGTAAGGGAGGTAGTAATTGTAGGGTAGTAATCATTTTACTCCCAAAACAAGGGAGGTAATTGCCCCCACGCAATTACCTCCCTCGGCTTCGCCTCGGGAGTTAAATACTTTAGTTTCCTCGGCTTACACCTTAGGAACCAACTAACTGCTCAGGGAAATAATAGCATTCTTTACTCACTTGGTGCATAAATAACTATTTTTAACCTTTTGGCATTCATTATATCAGGGTTCCGCGAGGTGTGGTCACGTACCCCTGAACATGCGTGAACAAATAAATCAGAGGGTCCTGAATACACACCTAATGATCGAAGCGAGCTAATGATCATACTATTATAGCAAAAACTGTGAAGAACTTAACAGTTAATTTGTTTTCCATGAATACTATAAATAATTTTGATAGATATATAATTCTTAAATCAAGAAATAATTATTAATTAATTATAATTATTTATTATTTTTATTAATTTCCATTGGGTAACTGAACTATTAATTATTATTTATTATAATTTCCATTGAGTAACTGAAATATTAATCATTTAATATTTGTATATCTGTTATGGGGGTCGATGTGGATATAAAGTATAGGTTGATGTTCTGATATTCTTTTATTTGTGTTTACAAATATATAGCCTTCCTCTTTATCTTGGTTAAAATAAGAAATGTGGATTGTTACGAAAGTAACAGTTTTTGGACAAATTATAGTGACTATTTTTTTGAAACATTTTTATTGGACAATATGTATGAATAATGAGTTTTTACTGTGAATAATTATAATATTCTTATTTATTAATTTGTTAGTGTGATTTTATCATAGACCATTGAATATAATTGGTATCAATTAAGCGCTTGCTTGATAGTTTAAATTGGCAAGATCAACTCGTATGAAATATATTAATTTTTGCAAATTTTCTCTTGATGTAAGTTCTTAAGCTCTTTCTTATGCTGCAGGGAGATCTTGAGCCATGTTACAGATTTATGGGGGAGGGAGGGCGATTGTTCAAGAAAGATAGGGGGTCTGCCAAGTAATTAATCTGAAACAAAGGTCCGCAGGGCTCTGATGTTTGTGCAACTCTGCATTACAGTCTATCGTTATGTTTAAAAATCTTGACAGGTCAGTTTAGACACCACTGATTCTTAAGAAAAAAAATCCCTGCAAGAAGGGAGCGGAAAAAACTATGTAAACAAATCAGGTTATTTTACCCGTATTTTCTTGGCGATGTTTTTTTACATTTCTTTTGTGTTTTTTTTATTTTAAAATATCAATTTTAAGATTAATTTGAAAGTAGTTTTCAAAACGATGTAATCAAAAGAAGAACCACAATCAAAGCGAACGATTGCCGGGAAGAAGGTTTTTTCCCTACAGCTGTTATTGTGGTAGGGATTTTTTTCTCTTTTTAAGAGGAGGTTGGCAGCGGCATCTCTGATTGGTCAATCTCCAAAATACTTTTCACCTTGGGGATTTTTAAACTAAACGATAGACTGTAGATTGTTCACATTTTACCAGTGGCATGTCTTAGGGTCCCTTTTCAAGTAAGGTGATATTTTTTATGTTTTCTGGGTCTCTGAATCAAATGAAACTGATCCATAGTAATAGATAAATTAATAGTCTCTCCACTTCATTTTGTATTAATAAATTTACTTAAGAGTTAACTTTCTGCCCCATCTGGCCATCATCAGTCATTTTCAGGAGGGCTAAGGAGGATCGTTAGGAACGGTCACTTTCCTTAGTGTGCACTATAAACATAGGAAATTGATCTTTCCTAACAATCATTAAGAATAAGTTTTATTCTTGCTTCTACCAATTATACTTTTATATTTCCTGTTTTTAATCTTTTAACTTAAAAATTATTTTAGCAATGATGTTCACGAACCAAACCAATTTTCTTTGGCATGCTTGCTTCCTTGCTCAACAAACCATTTCTTGCTTAATTTTTGGGTGGAACACATCGACTAGTAACTTAGATTTTCAAAGGAAAATCGCTAAAATGTTTATTTTTTGTCATAAACTGAGCTTAACATGGGTACATGAAATGCTGTTATAAGCTGATGTACTTAATTCATCCTTTAATTTATTCTCTGTATACTACTCTCCTGCCTTCACAATGGTGTTAGTTTTTATTGATATTGTCTTCAATGAAACCATTTATTTTAGCATAGCCTTGTAATTTTTTTTAATTATTCAAATGTTTTTGTGTAGAAGAAACTGTTTTTAATGTTTAGTGTGAAAAGTTGAGAAAGAAGAGGTCAAGTTTTGTGGGTGCTTTTGTTTCCACTCATGGCAAGTCCATTGATGAAGTCGATCGAAGTATTATTGAAGCCAGGTATTTTTATTTTATTTTGACTAATGCTTACTTTCTCCAGGTAAGCTTAGTTAGGAACAAACTTATTAGGAAAACTAGATTCTGAAGTATGTAAGAAACCTTATAAAGAAGGAATGAGAAAGATGCATATTTGCCAAATATACTTTTATTTAAAAGTATACTACATGTAATGAATAATAGCACTTACAAATTGTTTTAGTGTTTCAGTTAATTTCTGAAGTTTACTGTTGTTGTTGGGGTATGTTGTTCAAGGCAGGACTTATAGTTTATTTTTATTCATGGTTTATGTTTTGTTGCTTAAGGTACATTTTATTTGAAGACTCCTAGCTTCTTTATCACAGTTTTATTAGTAAAATTAAGTTTTGGTAGGAAATTACTCTTATCACATGTGATAACAATAATCAATGTATTTTAACTTTTTAATTATTAATAATTATATTTATGCTATTTTAGATTATTAAAACGAAATATTAGTGGTAATTTGTGTGTTTTAAAATGTTTTGTGCACATAAGACATTAATAGTAATAAATTTTTAAGTGCTTGTAGTTCACCCTACAATTATTTTTTGTTCAATTTACGAAATTATTACATTGAATTTGAGGAAATAGTTATTCTTTTATTAATATGCACTAACTTTTATAAAAAAGGCATCAATAGGCATCAAACTCTTGTTTTAGTAATCTTAACGCCTTATACTGCCCAAAATCAGATTAACATGTCCCAACTATAAGACGATATATGTACGTACTTAATTTAAACAAAAATAATTTAAAACTAGCAATTATCCATGTGATTTTTTTAAAGATAGTGCAGATTAATAAAATAATACCTATTTATTCAAATTCTAAGCAATAATTTTATAATTGAACAAAACTTAAGGTAAACAACAATCAGTTAAAACTTATTTTTTTCACTGATATCCGAACAGCTGTGCCTAAAACATTTTAGATCCCGTAAAGTTATAAGTTAACCCATATAAGTTCCTTATTTATATAAGTAACATTTATATAAGTTCCTTGGTTTGAGCATTGACCATTGAGATTTGAAATAAACCAATCAACTGTATAACCCCAGTGACGTAATAGCTTTTTTTCTGCAAATCTGTAATATTTAAATATTATATTTTTTATTTGCTAATAAAAATGTATAAAATTTATATTTTTATAATTTTTCAGTGAAATACATTTTTTTATCTTGATTAACCTTTTACAAAACATAAAAACCCATAGCAAAATTTGTGCACCTTCCTCATCCACAATAAAATATCATTTCTACATTAAAGGGCTTAGTGTACTATTCATTTAACTATGACATCCTGGTAACAACTTTACTAATTCTAAAGTAATAACTGACGGGCTTATTGTATTTATGCTAGAGATTTGTAACTGTACAAAAATTAGTTTACCACTGTAGTTGTGCTTTTATTATTCCCCTTAGATCATTTTACTAGTTGGTTATCAACCTGCAATAATGACTCAGCAAAAATGTCGAAAAAAGATAAAACGCAAAAAGATGATGCGGTCCGATTGAAATTTGGCACCCATAAAGATATGTATAAGACTAACATATGTGGCAAGTTTCATCTCATTATCAGCATTAGTTCATTTTTTATCAAATACGATTTTTAAAAAATTAGAAATAATTCTAATTGAGTTGAAATTTGGTTTAAGTATATACCTTTATGTAATAAATAAGTACCCCAAGTTTCGTTTTAATATAAGTAAATCCATGATTTTTGGTGGATCATAAAAGTTAAGTAGTATCGAGCGTGGTCAGTTCCTGGATGGATGACAGCGGGGAATAAAACGAATGCATTTACTATCTATTGTCGAGTGTAGCGAGTCAATAGATAGTAAGACCTGCTGCAGTGCAGCATGTCCTCGGACTCGCTTCGCTCGGCAATAATAAATGCGGTAAATGCATCTGTTTTATTCCCCACAGTCACCCATCCTGGAACTGACCACGCTCGATGCCACTTAACTTTTATGATAAATGTAACAACTTATATATTTCGAGGACGAGTCCGAAGCAGGGAGGATGAGCGTAGCAAATCCAGTGTGATGAGGAAAAGTTCCGAGGTACTCTGTATCTAATTTTTTTAAATAATATAGTTAAACTTTTTTTCACTCTTATAATTTGTACTTTTCTTTTTTAAACCCCTCTTAAAAGGGTTTATTCAATAATGAGGGGTACTTTTCCCCTCATTATTATTACTTATCCCTCATTTTGTTAATTGTAGCAAAATCAACAGGTTAGATGCTGACAATGAACTGAAAAAATGTAGGACTGTTGTGATGTTGCTTAATAAAATCAGTTTAACCATTTAAAATGCTTTAAATTTCCTCGCATTATATTGATTTTAATTTAATGTTCACCTATGCCAAAATTATAAGTAAGTAAATAGTGGCAACCTACTGTACTAACTTGGACTGTATATGGAGTCAGGATCGTATATGGAGGAAGAGATAACATTCCCCTTAGATAATTTTACTTGTTGGTCATGCGTCATGCTCTAGCAATCTTATTTATTCATAGACTGTAGAAATCTTCAAATAAAAAAAATATATTATAATGATTTCAGATATTAACAAGAATTATGTATTATTGCAGGACATCTTTGAGTGAAGTTACACAAGAACTGGCTGAAAGAGTTCATAGATGGAAACAAATTGAAATATTGTGTGGTTTTAATATCATTAACAACAGTGGATTAGCTGTGCTTGAATCTGTTCTCTATAAAACCACTCCAAATGGCAGAGGTCTTAAATGTAAGCGCCTTACTTTTGGATTTGTTGCATTTTGAAACAGCTTTATACATAAAGATATTCGAACTGAGAGGAATTAGGTTAAACTCATAGAAATAATTATAATCATATTGCTCAAAAGAGTCAGTTGTACAACTTAAACTCATGACATAGTAATCCGGATCTTGCTCAGGTTTTGCTTCATAGTTGGAAGAGTAACCCTACTACTTTTTTGTCATGTGATTCGATTTTTTGAAGAAATGCGCAAAAACATTTTTAAAAGAATCGTCTAAGTGCTTGCTTTGCAAGCATTATAATAGTTTCTCAGATATTGACAAAACTGTCGTTTATGCATACTCTTTAAAAATTAAATAATGCAAAAACAAGTATGCAAGTGCCTAATTTTATAGCATAAAGTAAAAAATAAAATATTCTATGGCTTGATTGGCTCCCCATTATGTATTTGTTTGTCAGTAGGTAATTTTAGAGCATAGATTAAAATTATTAAATAATATTCTACTGTTCCCTTCCCTCTCCTTTATAATTGTGTTTTTCAGAGCCTAATTTAGAAACAGAAATTAGATGTCTAAAAATAAATAAATGTGTGTGTTTATCAGAACCTAATTTAAAGTAAAGATGAAAATATAACTAAGTACTGAATGGCTCAGTTTGCTTGCATCAATGTATTTGTTTCTTACTAGATAACAATACAGCAAAGAATCAAAGTTTCACTTAATATTCTAAATAAGGCTACCTTATTTTAGAGCGAAAATTGAAATCATAAAATAATATTCTAGGGCTCGCATTATGTGTATCTTAATCAGTACCGTATAAAATAATGTATGTTATAAATAACATATATTATTAATAATAATTATATAATAATAATTATATTATTTATAAATAACAAACATAATCACATATGTTATAAAATAACAGTATGTGTTAGGGCCTGCATCGCTCGCCTTTCTTTATTTCTTTGTTGCTAGCTAATTTTAGAGAAAATAATAAAATACAACATAATATACTTGGGCTTGCTTTGCTCGCCTTTCGTAAAGATGTTATCAGTACAAAAACATAACAAAATATTTTAGCGTTTGTTTCGCTCGTCTTTATTTATTTCTTTGTTGCTAGCTAATTTAAGAGTAGAAAATTAAAATACATCATAATATACTAGGGCTCACTTCGCTCGCCTTTCGTTAAGATGTTATCAGTACCTCATTTTAGGGCAATGAGTAAAAACATAACGAAATATTTTAGGGCTTTGTTTTGCTCGCTTTTATGGATTTGCTTATCAGTACCTTAAAAAAGATCATACATTGAAAAAATAACAGTACATAAGGGCTCACTTCGCTTGCCTTTATGTGTTTGTTGGCTACTAGCTAATTTTATACTATTGAATCAAACTTTTACTCAATACCTTAGGGCTAGCTTATGTTTGTTTATTTTTACCTATTTTTTAAAAATAGGTTAATAATACAATAAAAGGTTCTAATGCTTGCCTGACTCGCCTGATAGTGTTTGTTTGTCAATATCAGATTTTAGGAGAAAGAGTAAAGACATAATCTTTATGTGTTTGCTTATAAATACCTACTATAGTGCATATATTAAAAATATAATATAATACATAAGGGCTCGCTTCGCTCGCCTTTATGTGTTAGTATGTTACTAGCTAATTTTACTCTATATAGAATTGAACTTTAACTCAATATTCTAGGGCTCGCCTTCATGTGTTTGTTTTTCAATTCCTAATTTTAGAGAAAATAATTAAAATTTAACATAGCATTGTAGGGCTCGATTCGCTTGCCTTTCTGTCTATGTTTATCAGTAAATAATATTTTACAACCTTTTGTAAAAATATATTAATACTGTAATGTAATATTTTAGTGAGGAGCACCAGCCATGATGATTTAGACGAAGAAAACAGTATTTTCATGTCAGGTAAAAAGTCGTGTTCTTTATTTTACTTTATTTATAATTTATCAATGGTCTGATAGTAGATGTCCAGTTGACCTCACCTCCAACGTTAAAAACATTAGCTACAAGGTCAACTAAAAGCTTTACTTACTAGTATGCCATCAATAGTGTTTATTTTCATGTAAATGTCAAATTTGATGTTTGAAACCCTTGATAATATTGGGTTTCTCAAAACTAGTGTTTATTTGCATACAGTTAAAAATGAATACATTGAAAGGTCAGAATGATGTATTATTAAAATCAAAATTTATGAACTTAACTGGCCCTGCATATGTAATCAAAATTTTAAAACCATGCCTGTAATCTTTTGTTTCTCTGAAAAGATGATTAATTTAAGACACCATAATATAATCTTATTAAAATATTAGTTCAATTGTTGAAATAAGTAAACCTGAAAAACTTAAATAAAAACTTATCAACAGAGTTCAAACTCTTTGAGGATTCTCTTAATATATCTTTTAAATAAATTGTAAGGTTCATTTTCTTTTCTGGATTGTTCAGTTATATTTAAATCATCGGCAAGTTAAATTGTATCTAATACTCTGTAATACACGAGGCATTATGTTTCCCAGATGGAGGGTTTGATGTTACAGCATCAGGTAGTGGATGTGCTGATTCATCAGAATCTGAAAAAATGGATAATGATGACGAGGAATTCATATCTTCTAGTGTTGAGTTTACTCTAGGTGCTAGTGAAGCGTAAGTATTTCATTATTACATGAAATGTGCAAATTTAGAAAACAATAATATTGAGGATCTATATTATAATTCTTACAGTATTTTCAGTACTTAAAAAGGACAATGAAGCCAATCTTATTCAGCCCCTTTTTTTTTAATTTGTATTTCATCCAAGATAATGAGATGTGTCTAGGAAATTCATCTCATTGGCTGAACTTTCAATAATTTTATCTTTTTTAAGGCATTAACATAAAAACAAACCATTTAGCTATATGAGTCTATTCCCCCTAAATATAATACATAATTTAAAATTAGAGGTTCTAATGGAGTATTTCAATTAAATTTACTTACTGAGATATTTGATGTTAATGTTGCCATAGCAGATACCTCTTATTTATTTACTTTAGATAGATGTTGTGGACAGACACTTTGAGATTGTCATACTAGAGTGGTTGGTACTCCTCGGGATTAATTAGATAGATAGATGAGGGTGATTTGTAATTTTCTCCTAGAAACCATATACGTGACGCAGTGTGTCTCTCTTTTAATTATATATGTGGCGCGCGGGGTTGAATATTTCTTAGTGGCCTATAAATGGTATATGTCACAAATATTGCATCAGAATTCTGACTGAGACAAGAATTATTCTTACAAAATATAAGTGTGGTTTCCCCTCGAGTCTTCGAAGTTGACAAGAGGTGGACCAGCCTATGAAACTCATACCACTAATGCCTACAGTTTTTTCCAAATTGGAAAAATTTTTGATCAATAAGACTCAAATTCGATCTAAGTGCAAGCCAATGTCGTCTATGGAATTCGATGCTTGATCGCAAATGTCTACAATAATTTAGCGTGAGTGGAAGGCTCGGGTCAGACAGATTCGAACCACTCAATCAGGTCATATATCATTGTGAGAAATAGTTGCTACTGATGACAATATTTTAGACATATAAAAATACAGGAGAATAACAGTTATTCTTCAGTTTCTGAATTACTTAGAGAAGGGTTTAGATTATGAAAATGACGTTTGTGGTTGGACAATGCTAAGAAAGACATGGGAATCTAATATAACTATATTCCTCTCAGCGAGCTGATGAACATTAATTAGATCGATATACTTTCGATAACCCAATAGGCTTGCTCAATAGTTTTTAGATGTATCTTTAGTTCTTCCTATATATCACAGAAACAATTCATTGACAGGTTTGATTAATTATGAAGTATTTCTTAGTAGAGTATTCCTGGATCTTATCTTGTATATTTTTATTATTTGATTAAAATTTTGTTAAATATTAATTCATTCTATTTTGGGTGCTTAAGTCTGTCTATGCATTTTAAGTCTGACGAGTTTACTTATTTCATGTGTGAAATCCCTGTGGTTGTGATATTATTTAAAGGTTATGTTATATGTGTTAAAATAAGTATTAGAAGTCTAATCCTAATATAGATTTAGCCAATGATTTTCTTGAGTCCGTCCAAAGAGAATGTCAAAAAATGAAAAATAAAGGATAATTTGAGGGTTGTATTTATTACTTTTCGAGGTAGAGGATATCCTTTTCACCTTGACGGTGAGGTCTTATACAGTCGAGATAGTTGGTATAGAAGTATATCTTTATGTTTATTGTAGTGATATTATAATGCTCCCTTTCCTATCAGAGAAATCACTTTGAGTGATTGTATATAAGTAAATTCTGTTTGATAATTAGAGTTACCGTGATGCTCGCATCATCTTTATTAAACCATTACGAAGGGTGGATATACAGTTTAGAGATTCTAGTGGAATTGTAATTCTCACAGGTCTCAATACGCCAACGATTGACTTATTTCGCTTCGCTCCTTTTGACAATGATGCGTAGCATATATCTCTATTATTTATGTAATAAATACGTGTTTTAAACCTTCTTTACTTAGATTGATGAACAAAGATAAATAAAATTTAATGGATTTGGGCACGGTGGTCCTTAAAGTCGGCATGAATTACCTTTGGGAATGACTTTGATATTTCTTATATAGACCCAATCCAATACCATGCTCTCATATATGATACAAGGTTTAAGTTGTCATATTATCAGATCGGACAGTATGTACTATAAAATTACTTGTTTGTCCAACTCCTCGCATGAATTATTTCAAAGGTACATGCAGGCTCTATGTGTATCTTTGGTTGTTCCAAAACTTGTGCTCGACCCTCTGTGTAATTAGATATGCACGTGATAATTATATTACACTCACATACAAAGCGATTTGATATAGATAATCTACAAAAAATAAGTCTATATAGAGAATATTAAGGTCGCGATACATGTTCACACAACTCTATTGAACTAATACCTCTGATAAACGAAACAATTGGTATTTGCTAAAAAGCAAGTTTTTTCATAAATGAAAATATCACCTGATGCTTGTATGTATGGAGAAATGGCCAGAATTAGTGTTGTAGTATCTAAAACTATTAAGTAAAGAAGTATATGTAATGAAACATTTTATATTCTCCGGCAACCATTAAGATTCGAACTTGGGTTTTGTGAGTTTATTAATGTTAAGTAAATCGGATTCATTTCAGGACTAGTATTTAGAGTGATTGTGAAGTGTAGTATCCAAAAAATATTGAGAAAAAATCACCCTACATTCTTATTTTAAAATTGTCTGGTTTTATACATCCGAGTGTATATGTAAATTTTTAGGTCATAATGGTATGGAGTATGGTAAATTTGTATCAAACTTTGGTGACCATTTGTAATTTTGGAGCGCCCATGAAAACAGTTAACAAATTAACACCCCTACTCGCAGGTTAATCAATTCTGGTCCCCCAGAAATACACTTTGGGAAATTTTGGGGTTACATTTTCTCCTTATTAGGTACGCAATGTCTACTCTCGTTATTCTGATTAGAATAATGTATAATATCATTAGCTGAGTTGGGCATTATGAGGTCTTTTGGGTCACGTTAGTACTAGGTGATAATATGCCCGGTAGGTGGAGGTGTAGTGTAGTGACATTCATGACCCTCATTTACTTTAGGGAATATTTATTATTTTACGTATAGTAGGGTTGTTGGGATTTATATCATTATATATTATATATATATTATATATTAATAATATATATATAACTCTAGTAATAATATTAATAACTAATATAATTTTATAATATATATATAATTGACTCATGTGTATATTTCACTATTATATATAATACATATAATATATAATTAATATATATTGAGTTTTCTTTATTAATATTTCTAGTAGAGAATAGAAAAGAAATGATTGTAATAATAAATTGAAACTCAGATTAGCTAGGACTTCATAAACGTATTATAATAACGGTATACAATAAGGGATACTTATATATATTGGTAACTTGGAATAGGACAGATGTAGTTTGATTTTTCTACTTAATATATATATATATACTATTTATTATTTAGATATAAACACAAAGATATTAGTAGCTAGGGATTTTTTATTACCCACGGCTAAGTTATTTTTTTTATTTATATTAAATTGATAAGTCTCTAAGATATTTTACTACCTCTGGGCTGCTTTCATTATATTAGCATCTCATAGCTTTAATATCATAACATAACTGCACCACTCATCACAAATAGATGTTTTGTGTGTGAATTATATACTTAGTGTGTGAAAAGTAACAGCTATGGTTATGAATTGATATATTCCTACAACTATTGTTGTATCATTAGGAGTGAGGTGTTTTTGTGCAACTAAGACTGACAAAAAATATAATTACGTGTATAGGGTGTTTGATGTCGTCAATCTCATATAGGAATTTCAGTTTTTAAAATGTTAGTAAGCTCACTGCTCGAAGCGCCGAATTTACCTTTTATCATCTGATGACACACAAAGGTCTCTCGATAAACTAATCTACATTATTTTAACTTGACGATGTATGATTAATCACTCTATTAAGAGAAAACATTCATTTTATTTTAATTTATATAGATTTATGCCTATCGCGCATGTTCTGTCTCATAGGTTTTAGGGATTGAATGCTTGATTGGGTAATACTAGTTGGTTTTTACGCATTGCAGTTGGTGAGTGGAGCCGAAGAGGAGCAGTGCGGGTGTGTCACGGTCACAGCGCAAGACTTCAAATTCCAGCAATCTAGTCTACGTGGGGTTTTTCGGAATTTCTGTGTATCCCAGCAGCGGATGGGTTAATAACTATAGTTAATACTCTATAAGAATTTGTCTTTCTACTATCTCCATACATCTCTGTAACACTCACTTTTGTAGATATGAGCCTATTAATCTCCACCGATTCTATATCTTACTGCTGACGAACGAAATTCAATGTTGTCTTGGGACCCAGATTAGTCTGACGAAAGATCCCAACATGTCTCGGACGATTATCGATTATATCTTTTCGTCTCTCGACCAAAAGCTCAAAGTTCTCCTAAAACTACATGGCTGTTGACTCATTACCTTGTCTTACATGATACTAGAAGACTTATGTACTGCTATTCAAATTAATGCATATCATTTACTTGTGGTGACCGCTTATCAAGCTTCATCTGTTATTTCTCTGTATCACTATATAAGACCATCTTTAAAATGGAAAAAAGAATAAAATAGACTCCCTTAACTTTTACGTTTTATTAAAGTTGTAGCAAGCTCTTCAGTCAAGACAGTTGTGTTATTAATAGTATTTTTATTGTTCGCTATAATGGAAATGTCATTATTTGATATTATTTATTGTCTTATTTCTATATTTTGATATTAGGGACTATTACACAATCTTTCCGAATTCATTTTGTTTCACATTTATACATAGGTTGTAAAAAATTAATAAAAGAGTATTCGAAAGTAAGTTTGAGAATGGATAGTTGTTTATTGAGCCTTAGCACTAGTAAACCTAGTGCTAGTTAATGACTACTGGTAACATCCAACTATTGTGTAGCAATGTATTAGAGCGAAAACACTAGGCGTAAAATAAAACTGTCATGAAGATTCTTTAGCCGTTTTGTTTTTTTGTTTCATATATTGATAATGATTGATTTAATTTATGGTTAAATATGATGTTATACATGTTATATGTGATGATATAGATTGTTTGTCAATTTGTTGAGAAAACATCATTGATAGAGTAAATTTGAAACTCACTTGCAAAGAAATATACGATGGGTTATTTATAGATTTACCATTGCAGGATAAAACCGATTAGTGGCATAGCAACCCATTCGCTCACAAGCTCTCAGCCTCTGCATCTACGAGACGCCCTATACAAATAGAAGTTAAAAGAGAAAATTATTAAGATTATATCGTTAAGATTCTCATTTTTTATCAAATATATTTGCTCGTCATGACTTTGGTAGATTACAATTACCTTATCTGTAGTAGGGAATTTCTCATACCCAATACGATTATAAATGAGATCTAAATGGACATCCATGTTCTGTGAGACCTGGACATTGTTTTGAGGTATGTGGAGAATGCAGTATAATAGTATGGCCATGTATTATATGCCATACTGTCTGGTTGTTATTTCAATGTATGTACTCATAGAGTTGCGGTTCCACTCCTTTTCAAGTATTGGTCCTATGAATTTATGATAGACCAATATGTTCTATCTGTTTATGATAAGCCTCATCTAAGCATTTGTGCAATATATTTTTTGATTATGAAGTCATATACGCTCAATTAAAGAATGTTAGTAATCTAAGGAAGATATTAAATAAAAAGTATAATAATGAAATGAAAGAACACCAACTCTGACATAATGTTATATAACAGAAATTAAGAATATTTCAGAACACTCTTTTCTTTTCAATAAAAGATTTGAGCCAAAAGATATGAATGTATTTTAAAAGTTGAGACTTTAAGTTGCAGAACTCTCGCTACGGATTACTTACTGGATGAATAATAAATATTGCTTACAGTGCTCTGTACAGTCTGGTCTGAGAGTGATCTTGCGGAGGATCTTAGGAGAAACAGTCCCTTTGTTCAAAAACGTAAACTAATAGAGTTCATATTGCAGTTCAAAGAGAGGACTTAGACTCGGGATCTCCTCGTCCTTCATTTCAATTTTTATGCATATATGAGTAAGCCAGCCAGACGTAGTCGTGGAATAACTCGAATTAGGGTTTATAGTTGATAGATAAAATTTTCTCAAGAAATTTTAAGAATTTTTAAAGTATAAAAATATAAGGTAATCGAGGGTGAAATGTTATTTTTTGGAAAGAGAATATGTAAACTCATATTGGCTCAGTAAGGAGGAAGGAGACATAGGGGTTAACATTCATTAGTTATCATTAAGGCGAATATAAGGACAGATCTTTCATACCACACATTTGTTACTTAGATCTTTATAAATATGATATAATTAGTATTCGTTTAGTGAATGAAAAAGTCATTTTGTTTACTCATAAAAAATCTCTGAGGACTGGTGCTGTTCTACGTGTATTTTTTTTCTCTAGATCTAAGTATTACACTCAAAAAAGTATTGTATACAGTACAGTACATTAATACAAACAAAATTATTCTTTTGACATTAGACTACATATGTGATATCCTTTATTTAGTTCGTTCTGACTGAATGAGTGGAGGTAATAATTATCCAGTTTTAATATGCTATTTTAAAGTGTGGCGCAACATTCCTTGAAGGTCAAGTATAATATCACGTTACTTTTGTGCGGGATTGTCTGTATTGTGTGTGTGGGGTATTGCTCTCACCATAATAGCTCACTTCTCGTGTGTACGTTTATGCTTGAGCTAATTCGAGAAACTTTGTCTCGTCAGTCGATAGGTCTGGCTACGGCGCCTCTTTTCACCAATCGCAATGACTCCTTGTATGTGATCTGTTGTTTCTAATTGACATATTGACTTCAGTACGAATAAAATCCAATCTGGACGTTAGAAAATTTTATAAAGAGTACAAGTTCGTTATGTAATTCCATTACTTATACTAATAATATGTAAACAACAGCTATATTCTGATACATCTCATAGACATATGTTGTTATCATTGTTTATTGGCGTCGTGTCCACAGGATAGGATAGGAACTGTCATCAGTATCTCTATCAGATAGGTACACACTACGTGAGAATCAAGGCATGGCCATTGGTATCGCTACACAATTGCATTGCGTATGGTACTACATATCTCTATGATGTGCACAGACCAGAGCGCGTAGGAGATGTGATAATGTATTCTAAGTTCACTGTAGAAGGGTTTCATCGTGCCATGTACGTAGACATGTATCATTCAATATAAAGGCTCACTCTTTGTTGGATTCCCGACTAGGCTAAGTAAGATGAGGTGCGATACAAGTCCGATGAAACCTATGCCATTACGGAGCACCCTCAAGTGTCATCCATGTTTATGGGTGACTCTGAGAATGAATACGGATGCATTTACTATTCTTGTGGACGAACGAAGTGAGTTCGAAGACGTGTTACAGTATAAATTTAACGAGTTGTATATTCTGAGGTCGAGCAAAGCAAGTCCGTAATAGGGAGGATGAGCGTAGCAAATCTGATGTGACGAGGAAAAGTTCCGAGGTACCCCGTACCAGATTTTTGAATCCCCCTATTATCCCCTCAAAAGGAAATTTTTTGCCCTAATGTCAATTATGTATTATGTATTTAGCCAGTTCAGACGAACTAAAATATCTTTAGTTATCAGAAATTTTTTTAAGAACCTGACTGAAAGCTTTTAAATGATCAAAGAGCACTTAAAAAACTGTTTTTCTTCTAAAATTTTCTTTTATACTTGTTAAATTTTTGTAATAAATGGACAGCCCAAGGTTATTAGAAAATTAATCTATCGAACTTTTTTTATAACAGTTTAGAAATCCTTATTATTTTTAAAGGCTCTTCCAACATTATGAGGGTGACCTGATAACCCTAGCAAGGGTGCAGTCTGCCGGAGGATTAAGCTAGAAGGACCATCACATACACTTCGAGAAAAAATCCTTGGGGCTAGCCATGATGCTACTGCTAACATAAAAATGATGGAATCATTTTTATGTTTTCTCATGTATACCATAGGTATAAAGGAAAAGTAAATAAATAATATTATAATATCTCTAAAGGGCGTGCCTTGTAGATCAAAAATGAAATAAAATAATTCAAATCGGCCAAGTAGAAGTAGAGAATGGATGGAAGTCAAAATAATTCTAGCGAGGTGGTCTGCATGTCGGGTGAATTTCCTTTGGAATGCGTGTTTCTATGCTTAACTATCCATTTCTTGCTGAAGGTTCCGGTTTATGCATCATAACTTGAAGTTACTCAATTATGAAGCACTACTTGTAACAATGTTTTTCTGTTTTTCAAAATGTGCAGAATTATCCTGTTGGTTATACAAAACTACTACCATTATTTGCTGCAATTAGTTTCTTTGAAGGTTTCAGCGCATTTCCTTTGAAATATACAAAAAACTTACTAGTAGTGTGAAATAATTTAATAGTTATGATTAGTGCTTGGTAATTGAGTAACTGCTCAAGTTATAAAACATAAACCAGTTCCTTAAGCAAGAAATGGATTGTTTAGCACGGAAACAAAAGAAATTTGTCCGACATGCGGACCACCGGGCCTGAATTATTTTGTTGTTATAAAGGTATATTATGTAAAAAAACGATAAAAAATTACCATCCTCACCAGAATTCGAACCCAGGTACGTTGGATTTGAGTGCTTGAGTGGACTACTGACCTCTCTCTTTTAACTAACAGACCCAAAAAAACACCAAAAACGACTCCCTACATTAAAATAAGTCGTTTGGCGGCCGTATTATTGATTTTTCGACTTTTTGGTCACTTAAAATGTAATTCGGTTCAGCGCCCAAAAATACATAGAAAACGACACACTACTCGAAATTTGATTTTCAACCACCGTAATGTTGGTTTCCTGTTATTTAATATGGTTTTCAACTTTTAGGGTTCAATGTTTTTTAGAGCTTGGAGCAAAATGAAAGCAGCCAGGAGTCAATCTGAGAACTCAAATTATAAAAAAAAACACTTGCGTGGTAAAAAACACTCCCCGCCAAGTCTTTGGTTCAAAAAAGTAGGAAAATCAACTTCTCTGTCCCTCCAAGTCACGTCCGCTTTGTCCGTTTATATACGTTTATGTAGTTCCTGACTTAATCGTTTCATTTATTCAATCATTTCTTTTCTATTCTCCTGAATATATAGTAAGGTAAACAGTAGTATAGGTAAGTGAAACAGCAATTATGACAATTGTTTAAATCTGTTATGATTAATCTCCAAACACCCCATCGAAAAAAATTCCAGAGGGCGATGCTCCCCCCCCCCGGGCTTTACCTTGCTACGGGCCCAAGACAGGCTATGCCCCCTCTAGTAATATATTCTTACGGAGAAATGCGAGTTGTGGTTATAATATTACAGATTATTAAGTGAATTCCGGTGTTTTTTATCTGATAAACAATGATTTGTTTTAAATCTTTTCTACGTATTATTACTGAAAAATACGATAATATTAGATATTTAACATTTTTATAAAATGCCTAATAAATATATTGTTAGAAAATATTGGCAACACTGATATTTTTTCTTGTTTTAATTTTTCACCAGCCGTCTATGAATCGTCTGATTTTTATCGTTTTATGGTCAGTGAATTGATTTTTTGTTGATTTATTTTGTTTAAATATAGTTACGAATCTAATTTTACTTATAAATATAATGAATCAAAATAATAGTGAAGTGAAGGAACGTAGAAACATCGTTGGGATTGTCGAATCACTAGATCAAAGTCCACCTGACATTGTGAGTGTTCCTACAACTTCAAAGCAATATTTACTTCCTTCAAAATCTCGTAGCAAGTATTTATAAACCCATTTCTTTTCATTTATTTATTAAACTTTTTGTTTCTTATTGTGATTTAATTATTTATTTATTATAATCTTAATTTTTTGACGTCACCAGATAAAGAAACATAACCTTTTAAATAATGATAAACTTTTGTTTATTTTTCTGCCGTAAGTAGATAAAATAGTATATGCTACTATGCAGCAAAGGAAACATTCCAAACTAGTATTAGCAGAGTCGACCCCGATTCAGGTAATGACCTGAATCGGTATCGGCTCCGCCTCTGAAGGAAACTCGCTCGTCTGCCTTGGCTTCGCATTGTCTGTCAAATTACCAGCCTGGGATGGTAATTTCCTTAGTCTGCCCTCGCCTTCGGCTCGGGGGCTAATTTATTTGTAAAATCTGCGCAAATCTTAAATTTGTGCAAACCTTTTAAAGGCGTTCACGGACATATTAAAGTACGAAAACGCGATTAAAAGTAAAATTCACCTATTGTTATCAGGGTTGCCAATCAAATTAAATAAAAAAAAATAAATCCTAAGTTGCGCATGCGCAGTTATTCCACTTTTAGCTATTTTTTATTTTGAGCCATAGAGATATATTACTAGAGGGGCCCTATTGGTTAAATTTTGAAACATCGAAAAAGTAACCTGACCACATTTCATTATCATCAAATGAACGGAACAAAAAAACAGTAAATTATATTGTAGAATGTTTAAAATACAAATCATAACACAAACAATGTGCGGGAAGCCCAAAACAATTGATTAGTTATAACCTTAACTCCCTCTTGGAGGAGGTTTCAATGAGGTTACACAGAGCCCCTGAGAGCCCCACTAAAAATGTTTCAGGCCTCTCAATGTATTAAGATAGGCTATGCCCCCTCTAGTATATATCTCTATGTTTTGAGCCAGCTATCAGCTGGACCACGCATGTCTGATTTTTTTAAAAAGGTTAGTATAGGAATTTCCCTACTTGGTTTATATATTACTTTATCCTGAACTTATTTTAATGTGATTATTCGGATGTGATATAGATGTGTTTCGCCTGAAGATTTTAACCAAAGGGGTTAAAATAGTTAGCGTTTTTACAACATTGTAGAATAGAACTCATTCAATCAAAAACACCTTAAAAGTATACTTTTTCTTTTTCACTGTTCTTTTAGTTTTTCTTTTAAGACCTGGTGTCTTTTTATTTTTATTAAAAATATGTAAGGTAGGTCATTTAAATGTTTTATTCGCCCTAAAGTGTTAATATAAATTGAACTCGTCATGTCCTTATCACATAACCTGCGTTTTGCGCCGTTTGGTATAACCTTGCTGAGGAAGGTTTTGGCTTTATTTCTCTATCTCATAATACGTTTATGGGGTCAGTAAAGTTACCTTATCACGCCATCCCCTTTATTAAAGATCCTAGGATTTTAAAAATATAATAAGGTTATAAAGGTTATAGGGTTTTTATAATAAGGTTCTGTGATCAAAGGTCATTCGTATATTTTTGCCTGTTATATCTTCTTACAATTTTTCTTCCCATTTGCTTAAAATGGATATTCAAGGATATTTTTATAATTCGCACGTTTGATAAACACGCTTACATAATTTTAGCGAGTTCTCTTTGAACGAAGTCTGGCGCGGAGGTCCGCAAGCCAGGGGAATTTTCTTAGAAATGCATGCTTTCTTGCTTATCAATCTAAGTTTTTGGTATTTGTTTAACAACCTGAGTAGTACCGTCACAACATATTATTTAATTTTTTCGAATTTTTCTAAGTAAATAAGCATATTTATCTTATAGATTATACATTTTATGGCACAGTATCTATCATTTGCAATTAATTAAAGCTCAGTTTATGCTAAGTTTTAAGGCATTTTCTTTGAAAAATTTGAAAAAATTAAATAATAAGTTGTGACGGTACTGCTCAGGCTGATAACAAATAACGAAAACTTAAGCGAGAATTGGATAGATAAGCAAGAAAGGATGTATTTCATAGAAAATTCACCCTCCTTGCGGACCTGCGCACCAGCATTTTCTCTATTAACTTTCTGAAAAATAGCGAAGTGAAAGCGAATATTTATTTTGTGTATTAAATGATGTCTGTCTGAATGATGATGATTGTTGTGAATCCGATATGGTTGTAAGAAAACCCAAGGTTCTTTGTGTTAAAATGTGTCCTCCATCTTAAGTTGATGTTCTGGTACTACCCGAACATCTACCCCGTCTACCCGATTTTTAGCGATTTTCAAACGCAATGAGGCTTATAAGATTGTTCGAATGACTTAAGTTGAGGGGGGGGGTCGATTCTATTTGGCCTCCTGGTTTTTTAAAAATACACCGTCAAGGTTTTATAGGTAAGAGTTTCGTCCATCGCATGCAGCGCACGATACTCTCAAAGACATGACATAACTTCATCTCATTATCAGCATGAGTTCAAATTTATCGAATGACATGTATGCGTTATTTAAAAAATGTTAAAAAGTAAAAAAATAAATCTAATTGAGTTATTATTTGGTCCAAACCCTTTTTGTAATAAACAAGTATACTAAGTTTTACGGTTTTATTGGATTACTAATGTCAAACGTATTGAAATAGATATGTAGCTGGATGGGTGATTGCTGGGAATAATACAGAATTTCCCTGTCTGAAAACGAGCAAATTGAGTCTGAAGACGTACATCAATATACTTTACGTGAAGACTATTTTCTTAGGACGAGTAAAGCGAGTCCGTAATATTATCTTCGGGACAGCAACACTAGACCTTATGATAAATTTTTGTATCAAGGCCCAACTCTCTATCTTGCATACAGCAGAAGTTATACGTTACTCGTAGACACAGACAGCATGATGACACTCAATAAGATCATCGTAAAAATGCCTCAAATAGAGACTATAGATAAATAAAACTATCAACTATAAATAAAATAAAAACTATAAATAGAAGACTATGATAAAACATCGAATCCGGTTATTTGGCTGAACGCATTACTTTTTCTATATCCCTACGAAATTAGGTGAGAAAAGTGAATTCCTCAAAAAATAAAAAGTCGAGGAAAAGTCTAATCTAAACAGTCTTCCTAATAAATTTTTTGAAGAAATATTTATCTCAGTACAAAAGTACTGAACATAAATACAAGTACTGTACAAAAGTACTGAACATAAATACAAGTATTGTACAAAAGTACTGAACATAAATACAAGTACTGTACAAAAGTACTGAACATAAATACAAGTACTGTACAAAAGTACAAGTACTGTACAAAAGTACTGAACAAAATACAAGTACTGTACAAAAGTACTGACATAAATACAAGTACTGAACAAAGTACTGAACATAAACAAGTACTGTACAAAAGTACTGAACATAAAAAAGTACTGTACAAAGTACTGAACATAAATACAAGTACAGTACAAAAGTACTGAACATAACTACAAGTACTGTACAAAAGTATTGTGACTTTTTACCAACCACATCGGATTTGCTACAGTCATCCTCACTACTTCGTACAAGCTTCGCTCGTCCTCAGAACATATAAATCGCCATATATATACTGCAACACACCACGGCAACACGTCTTCGGAATTGCTCGTCCTCAGAACATATAGTATATATACTGCAACTCAATTGCTTAGCTCGTCTCAGAACATAAAAATCGCAATCTGCAACACGTCTTCGACTTTAGCTCGTCCTCAGAACATATAAATCGCCATCTGCAACACGTCTTCGGACTTGCTTAGCTCGTCCTCAGAACATAAAAATCGCCATATATACTGCAACACGTCTTCGGAGCTTAGCTCGTCCTCAGAACATATAAATCGCCATATATATATACTGCAACACGTCTTCGGACTTGCTTAGCTCGTCCTCAGAACATATAAATCGCCATATATATACTGCAACACGTCTTCGGAATTGCTTAGCTCGTCCTCAGAACATATAATCGCCATATATATACTGCAACACGTCTTCGGACTTGCTTAGCTCGTCCTCAGAACATAAAATCGCCATATATATACTGCAACACGTCTTCGGAATTGCTTAGCTCGTCCTCAGAACATATAAATCGCCATATATACTGCAACACGTCTTCGGACTTGCTTAGCTCGTCCTCAGAACATAAAAATCGCCATATATATACTGCAACACGTCTTCGGAATTGCTTAGCTCGTCCTCAGAACATATAAATGCCATATATACTGCAACATCTTTCGGACTTGCTTAGCGTCCTCAGAACATAAAAATCGCCACTGCAACACGTCTTCGGACTTGCTTAGCTCGTCCTCAGAACATAGTAATCGCCATATATATATACTGTAACACGTCTTCGGACTTGCTTAGCTCAGCTCGTCAGAACATATATAAATCGCCATACTATATACTGCAACACGTCTTCGGAATTGCTTAGCTCGTCCTCAGAACATACAAATCGCCATATTTATACTGCAACACGTCTTCGGACTTGCTTAGCTCGTCCTCAGAACATACAAATCGCCATATATATATATATATATATATACTGCAACACGTCTTTAGACTTGCTTAGCTCGTCCTCAAACATTAAATATATATTTGCTTATTCCCAGCGGTAACCCACCTAAGCACTGACCTCACTTGATAGTGCTTAATGTTTATGATCCAACATAAACCGTAGATTACTCGCCGTATTAAAACTAAACTTAGTATTCTTATATATTACAAAGAGGAATAACTTTGTACCAAATGCCTACTAAATTGGATTGTTTCTCGATTTTTTAAATAAAATAAACACCAGTCATTCGATAAAAATTGAACTAATGCTGATATTGAGATAAAACTTGGCATAATCGTGGGTCTTATATAATAATACATGTGTTATGAATCTTAAATCGATCAAAACATTTCTTCCGCGTTTTATGAATTATCGAAATTTTTGGTATGTAATTATTTCCGGTTAGTAGCGGATACCACAACTCGACCTAAAATTTGAAAACACTAAGTTTCAACTTTTTAGCATAAATACACTAGGAGCTACGATGATAACAGAAACATGCATACAGACTGACAAATTTTTGAAAATCATTCAGGTCTTAAAACACGTGAATCGAATAATGAATGTAAATCCGTTTGAATTTTTAGTACAAACACTATAATTACTTTTATCTACTCCTTGTATTGTAAGTTCTACTTACAGTCTTGTTACCTCACACTGTAAATGTAGTTTTACTCCCTAGGGAGGAAAAGTGAAAGTGTTGCTGAAAGTTTTCAGCTCTCGTATTATCTCCCTCGTCAAGCCTCGGGAGCCAAAATGTTAGTTAACTCCCTCGGCAAGCCTCGGGAGCTAACTAGTTTATCTCCCTCGGCCTACCGGCCTCGTGAGCTGATGAAGTTTCCTTCTTCGGCGCTGCCTTAGGACGAAACTTTAACTTGAGCTGTAAAACTTACTTTCATCCCTTGTTGCATAAATAACTATTCCTAATGTATACCGTAGGTTTATAGGAAAAGTATTGTGTTTGCAAAATAATCCGAAACCAAGATGTCAACGGAATTATCTGTTTCGGGTGTTTTAAGGCCTCCTAAGTGGTTTTTACAAAGTTGTCTATGTGTGTGTGTCTGTTATCATCATAGCTCCTAGTGTATTTATGCTAGAGAGTTGAAACTTCGTACAAAAATCAGTCTAACACTGTAGTGCTATTTGGAAAATAATTTTTTAAGAGGTTATAAACCTTTTAATGACTGCAAAAATTCCGAAAAATCATAATAAGCGAAAAAATGATGCGATCTGATTGAGATTTTGCAAGGAAATTCGCTAATACGAAGTTTATTTTATCATAAGTAGTAGTTGCGGTTTTATTGATTGACATGTATAAAAAAAAATAAAATAAAATAACCGTTTTAGGGCCTTTCGGCCCATCAGGGTATTCACCCTGCGGGAACAACCTTAGGTGGGTTGCATCTACTACACTCTAAGAATTAATTAAAGTTGGCGAAATCTTTTTAATACAAAATTGACATGTATAACACAATGTAATCAAATCACGTTTTTCGTCCTGTAAAAATGAAAATTTGCTTATATCGTGGCAGTATGCCACTTATAGTATAAACTAGTAATATGAAGAACTGATATAGAAGCACAAACATGTAGGCGCTTTGCGGACACAGGCTGACGCCGCGGAGCGGCTATAAGGCGCGGTCGAATATCTAGAACTTTGGTGACCAACAAACTTTTTTTATAATTTTTTTTTCAAAATTTTCAGTAATTAGCCGGATTTGTGATAAATGAAGCCTATTTCCGTAATCTGCACGCTCTTTTGGTTAATTTCAAAGAGAATTTACATTTACTCAATGATTTATTTTTAATCTAACTTGGTACATACATAACTACTGTTAGACGTCAATATTTTGTGTTATATTTTGACATGTCAACATTGACGTCTAACAGTGGTTATGTATGTACCAAGTTAGATTAAAACTAAATCATTGAGTGAATGTAAATACTCTTTGAGATTAACCAAAAGAGCGTGCAGATTACGGAAATAGGCTGCATTTACACAAATCCGGCTAATTACTGAAAATTTTGAACAAAATAAAATAAAAAAAGTTTGTTGGTGATCCAACGTTCTAGATATTCGACCGCGCCTTATGAGGCCTTATGCGTTTTGTTTTAGAGCTTTTGCAAATAAGAAAATTTCCCCTATACTAACCAAAAAACAAAGTAACTAGATTAAACAAGTGGGTGAAACCCGCGACACAACCCCAAAGTCGGATTTATTCTGAAGTGATTTTTTGACCAAAACCCGTCCTAGAAAACTGCTTATCGATATCTTATTAGATATCTAGATATTCTGTTAGTTTCCGAGAAAAAGATAGATAGACTTGTGAAACACCCTGTATATAAACCTCAAAAATATATATACATTCATGATCAGTGAGTCCCCATCCGTCCCAAAAAAATATTTTTAAGTTTTTTTTCAAATTTCGTAAATTTAAAAATCGATATGTTCAAAATGGTGACGCATATGATGAACACCAATTAGAATGTTATATAAATGCCTGAAACGGATAATTATGGTATGTAATTTCGGTTTCGAATTTTAAGGGCGGACACAATACTTTTCATATATATCTACGGTAGTAGGTAAGGAAAAGTAAAAAAAAAATAGGCAAGTAATGGTGCTATTACTCTTGCCATTAAAGGTAATAGCAGATAGTGCATGGCCAATGTTGCCAACACTGTTGCGTAGTTAAAACAAGAGGCCTAAATGAAACAGCGCCCCCTTGGCCCCACGCGGCGTCGGCGATAGGGGGCGCCACACGGCCGCCACGTGGCGTATTATTATAAAAACATGAATTGTTTTCAGCAGGTTATATATGTCAATCAAGAAAACTAATAATAAAATAACAAATTATTGTTTACCACACAAGGGAATGCAAGTGTAAAAACTTTAACCCGATCTAAACACTTATTAAAGTTCTGACATTTTTTATAAATCTTTGTGGGATATTTATTGTGGGTCAATAATTGCTGGAGGACCCATGCAAAATTAAATAAAAAAAAGAATATATATACGTACACATACATACATACATACATACATATATATATATATATATATATATATATATATATATATATAATATATATATATATATATATATGTATATAGTATGTGTTGTGAATCAGTTAAGTAGCTAAGAAGGCAATACGTTTTTCTTGGGGGAGGGGGCTACTTTCAAAGCCCCGTGAGTTGCCCTGAGGTTTTAGCCCCTCTTAGAATTGCCTATGGTAATGGTCTCTAAATCATTTCATATCATCATCTTAACATTTATCTAACTAACACAAATTCATAAGAATATATTGTATCAAATAAATCATACAAGTTCATGGTATTACCATCATGAACGAAGTTTATTGTTATATATTTACAGCTTAACTATTTAGCCGTGCTAAGCTAATGATGAATTTGCATAATAAAGAACAAAGAAAATAGCCTCTCCACAAAAGTCTCTATTTTAAAATGTTGAAGTTTGAATAATTGTTTTTATTACTTTGTTCACAAGCGGGTTTGGCAGGGAGTTCAACCCCGAGTTTAACCCCTTGGGGGTTCATCCGCCACTGTTCACACAATGAGTTTTATGGTTAAACTCTGCATTAAATCCTGTTCACACGACACTGCCGGGGGGGGGGGGGGAGGGGGGGGTTGAACCCCTAGGAGGATAGATAGACTTGTGAAACACCCTGTATATAAACCTCAAAAATATATATACATTCATGATCAGTGAGTCCCCATCCGTCCCAAAAAAATATTTTTAAGTTTTTTTTCAAATTTCGTAAATTTAAAAATCGATATGTTCAAAATGGTGACGCATATGATGAACACCAATTAGAATGTTATTAAATGCCTGAAACGGATAATTATGGTATGTAATTTCGGTTTCGAATTTTAAGGGCGGACACAATACTTTTCATATATATCTACGGTAGTAGGTAAGGAAAAGTAAAAAAAAAATAGGCAAGTAATGGTGCTATTACTCTTGCCATTAAAGGTAATAGCAGATAGTGCATGGCCAATGTTGCCAACACTGTTGCGTAGTTAAAACAAGAGGCCTAAATGAAACAGCGCCCCCTTGGCCCCACGCGGCGTCGGCGATAGGGGGCCACACGGCCGCCACGTGCGTATTATTATAAAAACATGAATTGTTTTCAGCAGGTTATATATGTCAATCAAGAAAACTAATAATAAAATAACAAATTATTGTTTTACCACACAAGGGAATGCAAGTGTAAAAACTTTAACCCGATCTAAACTTATTAAAGTTCTGACATTTTTTATAAATCTTTGTGGGATATTTATTGTGGGTCAATAATTGCTGGAGGACCCATGCAAAATTAAATAAAAAAAAGAATATATACGTACACATACATACATACATACATAATACATATATATATATATTATATATATATATATATATATATATATATATATATATAATATATATATAATATATATATGTATAAGTATGTGTTGTGAATCAGTTAAGTAGCTAAGAAGGCAATACGTTTTTCTTGGGGGAGGGGCTACTTTCAAAGCCCGTGAGTTGCCCTGAGGTTTTAGCCCCTCTTAGAATTGCCTATGGTAATGGTCTCTAAATCATTTCATATCATCATTTAACATTTATCTAACTAACAAAATTCATAAGAATATATTGTATCAAATAAATCATACAAGTTCATGGTATTACCATCATGAACGAAGTTTATTGTTATATATTTACAGCTTAACTATTTAGCCGTGCTAAGCTAATGATGAATTTGCATAATAAAGAACAAAGAAAATAGCCTCTCCACAAAAGTCTCTATTTTATAATGTTGAAGTTTGAATAATTGTTTTTATTACTTTGTTCACAAGCGGGGTTTGGCAGGGAGTTCAACCCCGAGTTTAACCCCCTTGGGGGTTCATCCGCCACTGTTCACACAATGAGTTTTATGGTTAAACTCTGCATTAAATCCTGTTCACACGACAACTGCGGGGGGGGGGAGGGGGGGGGGGTTGAACCCCTAGGAGGTTGAACACGGGGTTAAACCCCATGCTAAACTCCGTGTCTGATCAAAATAAATGTCTATTATTTGAGGTAGTTTTGCTACTCTTCAACAATCAAAATTAAATAATGATGTTATAAAAATATGAAAGAAATCTGTTCTTTCTTCAGTAATATAGCAATTATTTTTAATGAGGGATTCCTGTTCGCAGCATAAACATAAACAGTTTTCCCTACAAATTTTCTTGAAATAAGCAATGGTAACAATCCCAGAAAGCGCGAAGCAAGCCGAAGAAAAATGTTTTGATGCATTGCTTTTGATCATGGATATTGTTAAGAGGAGAGCCATCTCTTTCTACGCCCCTGTTTCTCTTAACTTTAAAGAATTACTTATTGCGAGTAAAATGATTTAACATTCTATTTTAAATGCCCTAGTTTGTTTTAGGGTAACTCGGTCTAGGAGTTACTCAGTTACACTCTAAAGTTTTATAAAAATTTGATGTCCCTTCCGAATTTGTTGTGCATTGTATTTGCTCTCGCATGTGAATATATGTGCATTGTATTTGCTCTCGCATGTGAATATTGTATATGTGCTCTCGCATGTGAATATTGTGCATTGTATTGCTCTCGCATGTGTATATTGTGCATTGTATTTGCTCTCGCATGTGAATATATTGTGCATTGTATTTGCTCTCGCATGTGAATATATTGTGCATTGTATTTGCTCTCGCATGTGATATATTGTGCATTGTATTGCTCTCGCATGTGAATATATGTGCATTGTATTTGCTCTCGCATGTGAATATTGTGCATTGTATATGTGAATCAATCATCATGTGAATATAATAAAATCGAGTACGGGGTACCTCGGAACTTTTCCTTCTTACATCGGATTCGCTACGCTTATCCTCCCTGCTTCAGACTCGCTTCGCTCATCCTCAGAAGTACAGTTTGCTAAATTTATACTGAAACATGCCTTCGGATTCATTTCGCTCGTCTTCAGATAGTAAATGTATCATTCTCAGCGGTCACCCATACAGCACTGACCAATGCTCCTTAAGATTTATGATCCAACAAAAATCATACTTGTCGTATTGAAACGAATCTTAGTGTACTTTAGAAATTTGGCACAAGTGCAAACCATTTTCTAATAAATATTAGGTAATGGTTTACACTTGTGCCAAATTTCAACTCAATTGGAGCATTTCCCAATTTTTTAAATAAAAATTGAACTAATGCTGATAATAACATGAAACTTGGCACATATGTTAGTCTTACAGTTAGTCACTTGCGTGCCACATCTCAATCTGATCGCATTATTTTTCCGCGTTTTATATGATTTTTCAAAATTTTTGCTGAGTCATTATGTGGTTAATGACGTCATAAAATATTTTTGGAGTAACACAACTACATCAACATCAGTCATCATCATCATTCAGTCTACTGGAGTAGACTGATTTTTTTCAGGAAGTTTCAACTCTCTAGCATAAATATTTATTTTATTTTTATTGATTTATTTATTTATAAATTTACGGACTAATGTCCTTTTACAAAGTTACAGAATAATTGTGTTCTCATATAAATATTAAAGTTTAAAAAAAAATTAAATGTGAATAAAAATATTGAAACATTAAAATAAAAAAATTAAAACCAAGTACAAATTAAAGAACAAAATTTAAAATAAATTCTAAATATACTTTACCATCGAAATAAAATGATAAAAAAATAAAAAGCAATATAAAAAACATGAACAAAAGAAAGAACTGCATAACCAATAATAAACACTTTTAGTTAATGAAAATAAAACAATGATCCTATATCTACCTATACATGTACCTATACTGGGAGCTTGCGATGATAACAGTCACACACACATACAAATACAAATAAATACAAATACAAATACTTTTATTTCCAATAATACAAAAAAATTACAAAAGAATTACAAAATTTACTCAAATATAAGTTATATTTACAGTGTACAGTAACAATTATGGTTGGTGTAAGTGTAATAAAATAGATTTAGTGGGCTAAAGAATTTTAAATATGAGTATGCATGCGACGGCACATGAGTGCCGTTACATGCATATATTGTCAATAAAACTATTACCATAAATATGGTAAAAAGAAGATGTTTGTAAGAGTAAGCTCAGGGTCAGTTTTGGAACCCACAAGGCAGAGCCTGTGTGTGGGGATTCATCATTAAGGTTTATTAGTAGCAACACTGGTTTAAATAGAAAATATTGAACAGTTAGTTAAGATAGAAAAATTGACGGTAAAAACAGATTAAAATATCACAATTGTTTATCAAGCAAGGTAATCTTGTCATGACATGAATACTCATTATATTACATAAAATTTACAGAAAAAGAATATACAATATAATAAAAGGTAACAAAAAGATTAGAAAATTTTACATGGTATGTATAAAAAAAAAGTATAAAAAAAAGAATTTGGATCATCTGGAATCATTTGGAGTAAATTTCTATTGAAATATCAAATGTTTTGAATAAAAAAAAGTTGGCTAAGGAAAAAATGAAAGATATATTAATGAAATATAAATAAAATAAACACGACTTACATTTTAAAATTATATTAAAAAGAGAATAATGTTACATACAGACAGACAACTTTGCAAAAATCACTCAGGAGGCCTTAAAAACGCCTAAAACGGATAATTCCGGTTTCATCCCGGTTTCAGATTTTTTGCAAACACAATACTTTTCCTATATACCTACGGTATAAATGAGGAAAAGTTAAAAAATGTTTTTTAATCTGCATCGCATACAATATAGGAATGCATTATTCTTGATGCAAGCATAGCAAGCAAAATAAAATAACTTATTTTGCCAATTAGAGGCGCATCCAATGTCCTGAAATGGTGACACCTATGATCTATTAAATTCACTAAGGGATGTGTGAAATTATGTTATCTGTCCCTCTTCTATATTACTGTATTATTATATTTTTGCTACTATAGCCTCTTTTATTGACCTTTTACGAATCATTGCCCCCCTAGGAAGAATCTCTGATCGCCCCCAGGGGGGCGATATAAACCAAGTTGAGGACCACTGTAAGAGAATTTTAAAGAAAATGCGTATATTTATCCATTTAATTATACATTGCACGCCACAGCATTATTTGCACTAATTTGTAGCTTGTTTTATTCTCATTTTCAGCGCATTTTCGTTTTAGCGCGCATATATATATATATATATATATATATATATATATATATATATATATATATATATATATATATATATATATATATATATATATATATATATATATATATATATATATATATATATATATATATTATATATATATATATATATATATATAATATATATATATATATATATATTATATATATATATATATATATATATATATATAATATATATATATATATATATATATATACATACAAAATACATTTCACACAGAAAGTAAAGAATTGGACGATACACGATGATCAGTTAAACTGACAAGTTAAAGGCTATGGATTAAAGGCTAAAGCTGAAGAATGAATGCGTAACTGGAGGCGGTTATAAATGCTACTCTCTGACCAAGCGTGGAGGGTTACAAGATTCTTTCAGCAAGGTTGCAAAATATCCTTGCTGTCTTTGGCTAGGAAGTGGCGCCACAACACTCACCTCGCCAGAAATAATAAAACCTAAACGGATAATTTAATCAAACATTGTACAAAAAAGTGAATTTATTGAGTTATTAGTTATTTTAATTTGTAAATAAAATTGATTAATTAATTTAAACACCATTACGGTAGAAAACAGCTTGTTATCAGTTAATTTAAACTCCTGATTCAACTAATTTAAACAATTTAATCCAATACAAAGGTAATTTTGTGTGTTTGTGCTGTGCAAACTAAAATTATTTAAAAGTATTTAAAATATTACTTAAAAATTAATAATTACTTCAAAATAATAATTAAAAATAATACTTAACAATATTTAACAATAACTTTAATATACAACATAATTAAAAATGGTAAACAAATGTATTTTTTAATTGTAATAATTTAAATAAAATAAAGACTTAAATAAAAAAAAAAACTAAAATACAACACTGTATTGTGATATTCAAATTCTTATCACTTCTTTTAAATACTCGTAACAATCCATTAAAATCCTATTTTTTAATGAAATAGTGATTCTACTGAGTTCATACGCCCTAAAATCAAATTAATTAAAGAAATAATCATCACAAATAAGAAAAAACAAAAAAAACCCCATAAGGACTTTAAGAACGATCACCCTTTCGTTATCAATTTCTTATCAGCGACAGTGGCGCTGCTACGGACTTTGAATCGCGAATACGCTACGGCCGACCAGTAAAAAATGAGCATTCTAAAGGCTGGCCGAAGCTAAGAAAACAAAGCGAGTTAGGGAATCTTGAGTTATTTTTGTCGATATAAATGGATAATCCTTGGATATAAAAATTCCCTAGCTATGCTTTCTTCGCTCACTGGGTTTTCTCAGTTTAAATATTTAAGGCCTTTCGCACAGACGCCATCGAATACACGAAACCTAATTAAAATGTCGAGTTGCAGGTTATTAATGAAATTTAGTTTCTCATCAACTGTTTGTTTATTGAATGATGTTTAGGGTGTAAGTGGTAGTGTATAATACAATAGTAAGTGTAGGTGTATATATTAAGGGTTGAAATACATATAGGTGAGGTATAGTGTGGTGTGTGGTATGCGCGCGCTACTCCCCCTCGTATACCGTGGCGCTCCTCTAGCGGTAATACGGAAACTCCGGACCCCCTTCAGTCGTCCCGAGTCGAAGCAGTAACGCCCCCCCGAGCCTGAGAACAGTCCTCTACTCCTGCTCTACTTAGATTTTTTTTTTATTTTTTTATTTTATTTTTCTTGTGCTCGGCCCGGTTTCATGGTACGGGAAAAGAAGACCTGGATTACTGTTACCAGCACCGGACGTGATTAGACCTCGTCTACCGGTCAGTACACCTATAACGCTTTTTATATATAAGTGCAACGGAATAAGTAATTATAAGTAACGAAACGACGTATCGCTCGTCTCTGCGAGGTGACGGATCGATTTCTAAAACCTGCTAAATTAAACCTCTATTTCTTTACTGTTTTCCCTCTATTTTAAATATGGGCTCGCTAAGAGTAAACCGCCTCTATACCTGGCCGACCCTCTATAGGACTCTATAATCTATAACTATCTCGTCTAAACAAACATCACCTTACAACCATCCATATATTTATTCAACATACACCACACAAAATATTAAAAACTACAAATTTCTACTAAAAATCACAACAAAATAGAATCCGTGTCGGAATAGGTGTAGGTATAAGATGTCTACATGACCACGGCACTGTATTTTACACAACTCTTACTATACAACCAGGTTATAGGTACTGGAACTCAATCTAGCTAGTGCTGCTTACTGGCTAGTTAATAGTACTAAAGTTCCATGCCTTCTCGCGCCAAATAGCTGTACTTTCTTGCTGCAATGTATTACAGCAAATCTTATAAATTTACTGGTTAAACGTTTTGGACTTATAATATTAGACTAATGAATGCGAGCAACGATATGATATTTGTGACAATATACACTGATTAAAACTAAATAGACTAAATCTACTTGTGTAGTAACAGTGGAAGTTTTAAAGAACCTATTAAGTACCGCTTCGTCCTATGAACCAACTTAAAAATAGATGGTTTTAGAGAAATTTAGTCTAAATTTCATTTATGATAAGATTTTTTTATTTTATTTTTTCAGCGGTGGATTTATAATTTAGGGGAAAACTAGAAATTTTAGTAAAAAACCAGAGGGGGGGGGGATAACATGGGTGGAACCTCCTAGGAGAGGGTACGACCCCGCCCAGCCGGGGTCACCCGTACCCTGCCTCCTACACCGACAAGGTTTTTTTACTTATCTATAATTTTTTTTATAAATTTTATTACCAGTATCTTTATTTTGTCAAAAAATATTGGAAATAGACCTTCCGCATTTATTTGTTTAAAAATAGAAGTGGTTTTAAAATTAGATCCAACGATATAAATAATTATTTTATAAATAAACTCGTTATGTTTTTATAATTCAAAATTAGTTTTGTAAAAGATTTTGTTGTAGAAATGCCTGAGGGGCAAGTGCTGGGTAGGGGCAAAAGTTATTTGTTTTTAGTTTGTTATATCAGCTTATGATCAGCTGTTCCCCCTTTACTCTACATGTCCTAAAAATATTTTAACTTTGATGTAAACTTGAAGTTATTACAGCATGGTTAATTTGACAAGTCATTGTCTAAACTCGAAGCAACCATGCTCTTAAATTTGTCTCTCATTCTTTCTTTATCCCTTGAATTCTGTGTCTCTTATCTTTTGACTTTCAACTCTGCCCCTTATCCCTTAAGTCCAACTCCATCCCCAATCCCTTAACGTCCAACTCTGTCTCTTATCCCTTAACGTCCAAATCAATCCCTTATCTCTTGACTTTAAGTTCTGTCCCTTATCCTTTAACGTCCAACTCTGCCCCTTATCCCTTAACTTCCAACTCTAGCCCTCATCTCTTAACTTTGAGTTCGTCCTTTATCCCTTAACGTCCAACTCTACCTCTTATCCCTTAACGTCCAAATCAATCCCTTATCTCTTGATTTTGAGTTCTGTCCCTTATCCTTTAACTGCCAACTCTGTCTCTTATCCCTTACGTCCAACTCTAGCCCTTATCTTTGAGTTAGCCCTTTATCCCTTAACGTCTAATTCTGTTCCTTATCCATTAACCTCCAACTCTGTCCCTTATCCATTAACGTCCAACTCTGAACCTTATCCCTTAACGTCCAACTCTATCTCTTATCCTTTAACGACCATCTCTGTCCTTTATACCTTGGCTTTCAAAATTGTCCCTTATCCCATTTCTATTTTGATTTTGAAATGGAAGATCGACAAAATTATCTATAATAAAAATGGAGGCCTACAGCAAAATCAAGGACAATAGCAGAGCCAAGGCTATGGATCACAAACTCGAAAGTGTAATTTTCTGATAGAAATCGCTAAAACGTTAATGTGGTTATTTATTTGCAAGTAAAATTCATTATATTTGAAATCGTGAATTTAATTGTATTTATTTATTTTGTGTTCTCTCATTTGCAATGAAAATGACGTCGATGAGGTCGTCAAAACGGCCTGTTTTGTGTTTTTTATTTTTATGCTTTAATTTTTAAGGAATACAAAAGTATGCTACAATATGACAACTCATTTAGCTCATTCCTTTGAAAAAATCGTTTAAAATTAGCATGAACCGAGCTACAAATGAGTGCAAATGCTGTGCCGTGCATTAATCTATGGGATAAATAATCGCATTTTTTCTTAGTCAAATTTAAATAACTAGTTGTGACAAAACTGCTCAGGTTGTAAAGCATATATCGGGAACTTAAGCAAGAAATGGATTGATAAGCAATAAAGTACAAATTTCAAAGAAAACTCCCCTGGCTTGCGGACCACTGACACTGATTTTTTTGCTTAATAATTTATATATATGTCTGCCTCCGTGGGCCGTGATCGTAAAGGCGTTCGATTTCGGCACCAGAGGTCCGGGGTTCGCAGTCCGGGCTATGCTCTAAGATTTTTTGAATAGTATTTGTATTAAAATGATTTCGCCAACCCACCTGAGGTGGTTCCACCAGGGTGAATACCCTGATGGGCCGAAAGGCCCTAAAACGGGCATTTTATTTTATTTTATTTATTTACTAATATATATTTCTATTGCTACTTATTTTTTATATTTTATTTGGTACTTATTACCTTTTTTCGTACTGCTACATTTTACTTACTACTTGTTACTTTATACTTCACTCGCTACTTACATCTTTTTATTTTATTA
>JACMZG010001893.1:26660432-26742129 GCA_018340805.1 Microvelia longipes | reverse complement strand
AATCTCTTATAATATTTATGACATCATTAAACATTTCTCTTTTGGGCTAAGCTAAACAAAAATTCTAAGGGTCGACTATGAGTTATCTTACGAACCCAGTCAGTGAAGTAATACTATTCACGTTTCCTTCAGGTTGGAAATCTTTTTTAAATATATCATTTGATACTACCGAGTTTTGCAAAACATGAATAGTTGAACATGAATTTGTGTCTCTCGCACAATTATATTGTGTTCTTTTTTAAATATTAAGCATTTGAACCTAAATAACTCGAACTTAGACCAATCAAATTTATTCCGTTTTTAACAATGCTTTTTATTTAATAATACATCAATTATAATTGTTAGAAGTATTAGAGTCAATATGTGGTTTAATAGGCTTGGCAGAGAAACCCAATGATCGCACTCAGATGGTATTGTTGAAAATTGATAATAGGTAAATAAATATCGTGGAGCTGTAAAAATCGGCCATTAAACGTAATGTATTTTGTTAAAATAAAATAAAATAGTGATGACAAGATACCTTAATATAGTTATTAAGACACCTTAATATCTCTTGAAGATAGAAATATATGAGAATAAATTAAGGGCTTAATAAATTTTTTTAATAAATAATTTAAAAAAGTATTGTAAAGATAAAAATAAATATAGTGATGTTGAATTTACCAAGGTAACAAGTCTCGAGGCTATTGCCTCCTTAGGCGTCTCAGGATTATGTGGAAGGGCATTTGAAGTAACCCTATATCTTCAAATGCCCTTCCACATAATCCTGTACAAAGGATTTGGATGATCGATTAAGGATTCATGGAAGCGTTTGTAGCTGGATACAAAAAAATTTCGGATAATTGAGACATTAGGGTCATTGTGGAAAATAAGGTTTGAAACAATAGACAACATTTGTGATGGTTCGAAGGATTTTAGATTGTAGGATTTGGAGACGAAGGAAGTTAAAAGGCTTCCACGTTTCCAAGCCATAGGTCTAGGCTGTTAAAAGAGCCAATTCGACAGGCTAAGTACCAAGTTTGTTAGTCAATGGTAATTTAGACCTCCTGTCTAAAAAGACGTGAAAGGATCTTGAACCGTCGATATACGTACGTTTTCTCTAAGTGTAATTTTTCCAATTTTAAAGTGTGTTAATTTTAGTAATTATATTTTTTCTACTTTGTTGAAAACCCTAATACATTCGGTATTGTAACAGAATGTATTAGGTTTTTTAATGATTTTTTGATAAACAAATGTATTATGGTACTGAATTGATCTTAATAACGAATAAATTATTTTATTGAATGGGTATTATAATCGAATGCATTAGGTTTTTTAATGATTTTTTGATAAACAAATGTATTATGGTTCTGAATTGACCTTAATAACGAATAAATTATGTTATTGAATGGGTATTATAACCGAATGTAGGTTTTTAAATAAACCTTATAAACAAATGTATTAAGGTACTGAATTGACCATTTTAACAAATAAATTGTGTTATTGAATGTGTAGGATAACCGAATACATTGGTTATTGAATATCCTTATCTATCTATCTTTGGCTATAGACCTGCTGCTCTACTCTCATCTTATATATACTGGTTATAATATTAAAATAGCAAAACTTCCGAAGCCTTGTTAACATTTTTCTGACGTACCAATGGTTCTAAACTCTACATGCTGTATATAACATTAATCACACTTATTATTAATTAGATTAAAAGCACTCATAAATACAAAGTTTAACGTTATCAGCCGAATACTACATAACAGCGATCGGCCGATGACCCAAGCTATTGTATTTTTTCTTTAATTAATGTATTATCGTGTTTTTTTTTTTAATTTGTAGTAATACTTATTTTAATATAATTTGTGTTTCTTAAATTTTAATGGTTTAATTAGTTTCACTTTGCTTCTATTATTTTGTTAGATTATAATTAATCAAATAAGATCTTTGTTTAGATTAGATGTAACATGAGCCGAATAACTTGTGAGACAACTTTTTGACTGTAAGTCAAAAATAATAATTATAATAACAAATAGACAACATTGTTCTTCGATTAAATTAATACACAATTTTGGTGTGGCAATCAAAGGCAACACTGGCTTTTGATAACGAGTGAATATATCATTTTGGTATGACAAGTAAAGACATCAATGTTTTTTTCGGAGCTTTGACATAAATACCCTTAGAATAATACTATATATAGAAGGAGCACAGGACCGTAACACAATGTAATTCCCTGTTAACAGAAAGCCGGTTGACTGGTGCAACTAATATGCTGCCAACTGACAACAAAACATTATTTTAAATATGTGTCAAAATATCTATTAATGAAGAAAGATCGTAAAGAACAAATATAATAACTTAAAACACTGCTGAGTGTTTAATAAAAACTGGTCCCTTAGATGGCAAAAAGGGTGGCGGAATACAAGAATCTACATTAGTTGACGAGGACTACTTATTATATATAATTTTTTAATAAATACGTTAAACTACAATTTCAATGGCTTTAAATATTGTAATGCAGCCGATATTATATTAGTATTTTCTGAATAATCAATCATTAATTAATAATAGAACATAATAATTCAGCACCGCGAAGTTATTGCCAACTTTTTTGAAAATTGTATATTGTTAGGGTGGCAGCATTACTTAGTTGCACCAGCACCGGCTTTCGTGTTATCAGTAGGTGCTCCTTCTATATAAAGTATTATTCTAAGTAAATACCGCTGTTAATATCTAGTTAATACATCATTTTTCATGACAAGTAAACGCAACTCTTTTCCATGACTGCGAATTAATGTGTAATATTGGTATGACAACTAAAGGCAACGCTGTACTTTGACAACAAACAAAACTGTTTTACGAGGGTTTTCCAATAACTTTAAGTTTTAAATATTTATATTTAATTTAAACATTAACTTTTAACTACTTTAATTTAAACATTTTAATTTAAACGTATATTATATTAACGCTATGATATATTCATAGTTATATAACTAGGAAGTTAATTAAAAGTTATTCCATTCTACCTCATATAATTATATTACTTATTTGTCGAGTTCAATGTGTTTTAACATATTTTTTAATTTTCTTATCTTCTGTAATTTTACCAAAATGTTTAATAAAATTGTATTATCAAATTTAAGGTCAGTTTCACGTATTTATATTTATACGAGTAAAGTGTGTATCAAAATAAAAGATAGCGAATGCTAAACGATAGAGTGTTAAAGATGGTTTGATGCTGAGCTGTCAGCAATTTTTTTGAGTTTCCAAATTGGTCTATTACAATTTGTTGCGTTGACTTAAAATTGTGTATAGATTTTTAAGTTCCGTTTAAAGACTTTATCTATTCAGCTGAAGGTTTTAACATCGAAGTTTGAATGCTATTAAATCGGCAACTGACACAATATAATTGTGCGAGAGACACCTAGGAAATGTAACAAGCAAAATGCAATGCTACATCTGGGAACTAGTCCATCATTCGACATTCGTCATCATTACTAGCTCGACATAATGTCATGTCCTACTCTGTTTCGTTACGTCTAAGTCATCATGGCGCCGACAGAGCCTGAACTCACTCTGACCTTCAATTAAAATTCGACGATCGAATACTATCAAATCGGCGTCTGTTTTATAGATGGTGGTCAACGTAGAATGAATGCTAATGATTCAATCTTCTTCTGATTTTTTTTATAAAAAGGCTGAGTTTGAGGTTCAACAGCTGAATACTAATAAATATCAGTTACTTAAGCGGACAAAAAATCAACTCAAAAACTAGTAATTCAAAGTTCTTCCGATGTAACTCAAAAGGCTGAGGATCAAAAGTTTGTATACTAAGTCTATTGCTTAGCGTTCAATGATCCAACGACTGCACTTTCTGAATGGATCTCAAAGGACGCTTAACACTTAACGCTGAACTTCAGCGTTTCTGAACTTTAAAAACTACTCATGAGGTAGTTTTTAAAAATTTGTTCAATTTTTATTGAATAACTTTTATACGTTTTTAGAAATTTGTTAAAAATCAGAAAATAATCCCATGAAGTTAAAATCGGTAGAAGAGTATTCCTTTACGCAAAAAAAGTATACCAAGTTTCGTTTTAACACGTCAAGTACATTCATGATTTTTTTGGGTTTCAAAAGTTAAGCAGCATAGAGCGTGTTCAGTGCCTAGATGGGGTTCCCATGGGAATGAAACGGATGTATTTACTATCTGAGGATGAGCGAAATGAGTCCGAGGACGATTTGCAGTATAAATTTGGGGAATTGTATATTCTGAGGACGAGCGGAGCGAGTCCAAAATAGGGAGGATGAGCGTAGCGAATCCGATGTGATGAGGAAAAGTTCCGGGGTACCCGATTTTTTTTCACTTAATTTTCTTTTAATTTTTATAATTATCTTATATTATAGGCTTCTGTAAAATATAGATCAATCTATAACTATAAACATGCAATATTTGAATTTACAATATTTCTTATGGATATTTATAAGTAGTGTTTTGAACCTATCGCGCAGCATTTGATTTTACAATAGTGGTCATTTATATTGGTATATTGTATTGTACTATCAATGAGCAACATTTTTATTTACAATATAATGTTATTAGTAATAATCAAAATTTAAAATTCACAATAATACTAATTTTATTTAATATCTTGAATATATTGTAATATCTATTACAATTAAGAATTAAATGCTATAGCAGGACATTCCATGTTTATAACTTGTCTCTTTGGGGCGATCATCTGTAAAATAATTTTTTGGGACATAAGTCTTTGTTGAGGAGATAACATGTTTAAAACTTACCTCTTTTGGACATACAGTGTGAAAACTCGTCTCTTTGGGGCGTGTTATCTGTAATACTCTTTTTTTTGGACATAACTCTTTGTTGAGGACATACCATGTATAAAACGCACCTCTTTCGGGCATGAACCATGTAAAACTTGTCTTTTAGGCCCACTTAGTACAGTATAGACAATAAAAGTGTACAAATGAACTATTTCATTTATAGTTTAAGTATATTCTAAAATTATTATTTGGACAAACGAGTGTGTGGATAAATAATTGTTTCTGAATTATTTAATAGTGTAGGTCAGTTAGCAGTTACAGCGTTTATATTCAAGCCACGTACATACGCAATGATATCAAGTTATTCACACCCATTGAAACTTCAGACGCTACTGTTTCCCATTCCTATGAATTTGTTGCTAATACTCAATTTATAAACTTGGCCATATTTGTTATTGTGTAAAATGTATGTAAATCTTTTATTTATTAAAATACTTAATTTGTCAGGCTCAAAGTCGAACGCTTTGAATTGTAATTGTTTGTATTGTCCATGTAACATTTTAGCGAATTACCTTTGGAAAAGAATTGCGAATGGGATAGACATCATGGCGGAAGTCGAACTAATCGAATGAAACCGGTCCGAATTCGATATGACAAGTGACCAAAAAGTAAAAAAAAAAACAGTGGTAACTTACCAAGAACCAAAATCACGGTCTTTAAACCCTTTTAAGATAACACTGACTAAGCTATAACTAGTTACATAATAGTGTGGACTTCCAATTTTAGAGGCATTGTTTTGTAAAAACCAACATGACAATTATGCACATTTTTCTTTGAAAAATACAGAAAAACGAGATGAGATTAGTGCTTGATAATTGAGTAACTGCTTAAATTATAAAGCATAAACTGGAACCTTAAGCAAGAAATAGATTGTTAAGCACCGAAATACGCATTCTAAAGAAAATTCGCCCGGCAAGTGGACCACCGCGCAAAAATTTTAAAAAAAGTTTCTGGAATTATTTTGAAAATTAAAAAAAGACGGAATTGAGTAATTGATATTAATCAATTGAATTGAGTACTGTATTGCGATATTACTTTTACTCTCCTTTGACTTAAGTAGTTGGTTAGTTTTATCCTGAATTTAGTTTAGCTGTTTGAGAATTTCGTGTCACCTATTAGCAATAATAAATAATTCATTCAGGTACTAGGCATTTGTAGGCACTGTTTCATCTTCTCCTTTAATACAATTTTTATTTACCGTCCTCTAACCAAACCAATAAATTACAGACACTATTTCATCTTTTAATCTAATATACTAATAAATGACTGTACCATTTTACTTTTTATTTTAATAATATACCAATGGATTACAGATATCATTTCACATGCTACTCTAATATACCAATAGATAATAGATACTATTTCATCTTCGACTTGAATATATTAATAGATTACTGACCCCAATTCACCTTAAAATCTAATATACTAATAGATGACACTACCATTTCATTTTAATATTCCAATAGATTACTGACCCCGTTTCACCTTTAAATCTAATATACTAATAGATGACACTACCATTTTCACTTTAATATACCAATGATTACAGACCATTTCACCTTTAAATCTATATACTAATAGATTGACCTACCATTTCACTTTAATATACCAATAGATTACAGATACTTTTTCAACTTTGACTTGAATATATTAGCAGATTAAAGATACCAATTTACCTTCGACTTAATATACCAATGGATTACAGATATCATTTTACCTACCACTCTAATCAACCTACTGGCCTTACAGAATTTCATTTTCCACTTAAACATCCTCACAGACTTCAGATGCTTTATCACTTTCTACAAGCACTATCGCTGTCAATATTATTTATTATTATAACTTTTGGAAGCATATGGTTCATTGATTCTCAATTACATTAATTTTGTCTCTTTCCTCGAAGAATACAAAGTTTTTTTTATTTCTGTCTGATTTCTGAGATAGTTGAGAATATCACATGCTAAATATCGCATATCCTAATGTGTTAGGTTAAACAAGAAATTAACCTTATGTACCATTTATGAATTATGTTTGAATATATCACGGTTATTTATGTTGTGTATTCTATGCGGATGCGCTTATATTTTTGTATGTAGAGTGAAAACTTGGATTGTTTTGAGCATTAACCATTTGTTTGGAAAATAAATTCTTTCTTCCTTAGCAAAACATATTTTTCAGTATTATGTTTCAAACATTAAATCATCATATATAAGAGGTGTGCTGATCTCTTTCCCAAGAACAACTTTATGTCATTTGCAGTTTGATAGAATATGATTCATTTTTAAGACCGCCTTAATATTAAAGCTAGTAACTTAGAAAAACATACAATATAAGGTTTTGTTGTATTACATATTTTAGGTAATATTTTAACATTTTTACTTTTTCTCATTTGCGAATTTTCAGCCTCTCGCTATATTTGTTTAAGTATTTATTGTTACATAATAATAATAATAATAATAATAATAATAATAATAATTTCTTTTTTTTCATTAAATTACTTTTAAGTATAATACCTTACGGTATTATACCTTAAATTACTTCCTATAATACCTACGGTATTATAGGAAAAGTATTGTGTTTGCAAAACATGAAAAAACGGGATTTCACGAGAATCATCCGTTTTAGGTGTGCTTAATATGTAATGAGAGGTTTTCACAAAGTTGTCTGTCGGTATGTGTGTGTGTGAGTGTCTTTTATCGTTGTTGCTATCAGCGTATTTATACTAGAGAGTTGAAACTCAATACAAAAATAAATCTCTGAATCTAGTTATGCTATCCGGAAAATATTTTTGTATGACACTAACCCGCATTAATGACTCGGAAAAAATTTTGAGTATTCATAAAACAAGGGAAAAAGTTTAGATCGGGTTGGGATTTGTACGCATATAATATATATTATATATATATATATATATATATTATATATATATATATATATATATATATATATATATATATATATATATATATATATGTGTGTGTGTGTGTATATATATAGATGTATATAGACTAACGTATGAGCTAAGTTTAATCTTATTTTTAATTAAGTAACGATTTAGGACAAAAACTAAATTCAGGGACATTTTCTGGCCTCGAAAAGTCGAGGCATCCTCTGAAAAACTGACCTTGTGCTTGGGGGTAAAGCAGCCAAAAAAATAAGTCAATCTAGTGGCTCAAACCTTTGGGGCAAAACGGTTATGTTTTTTGCGTTTGTCTCTTTTACTAAAAGTACACCTGTTCTTGTTTATTTGAGGGGTGCACATGAGGCGGACACAGGGGCAGCATAAAGGTAAAACTCAGGTGTCGCCACCGTTTTCAAAGAAATTAGATGGGCATGGGACAATTCGTCCCGTATAGAGTTTAAAAGTATTGGTGATGCGTATAATGTTTGAGTTTTTCACTTTTAAGATCCAACACGCTTAATGTCAATAGCCTTTAATTTTAGTATTTTTTTATTTTATTATGATTCATACCTTTATTTTAACAAGGTAAGAATAACATTACATATGTACAATTAACTACTGCACTATAATAAAGAACTAAAGCTTTACTCGACATGTTTATAACCTGACGATAGGAAGGATGTAGTATTGTTACGAATGCCCGAGGGAGTAGTGGTGGGGGTTGGCGACACTATTTTATATTGGGAAAGTCTAATATGTTCCTTCCCCTTTATATAAGTTCCTTGGTACCAACGGAGGAAGTTCTCCACGTTGTTGAATAAAAAAGCAAACTATCAATTTGTTGATATCATTAATGTTGTGAATTGTCGAAAAGATAATTGACCTCATTCGTTCAAGTACCATCGTAGTGGATGCAGTAATTACCTAAATACCTCTCAGATAAGAAAATTATTGTTTTGGAGTATATAATTAAATTGATAACACTAGATTTTTATTTAATATGACATAATAAGAAGCTCTTGACAATTATTATGGCAAAAACCTACATCATAGTCGGACTGAATTGATTTTATTACCTTTTAACTTATTGTTTAAATCTTTTCACCCCAAAAAAATAGTTTAGACTTGTCTTTATTGTAAATGTTTTTACTTTAATTCCAAGATTTCTGCTTGTTTTAAATTTCTAAGTTAGACCTTCCATCTTTTTAAGGATAAGATTAATATTTATAGTTTTTTTTATATTTCTAAGAAAATGTTTAAATATGCTTTATTTTTATAAGTTAATTTTATGTTTTCTACTTTCTCGTTGTTTCTAAGAGAATACATTAAATATTTTTACAAGTTAAATAAAAAATAAATATAACGAAAATAAAAATTAAAAAACAAGCTTTAAGTTAGTTTGTTATGGGTGTGACTTTTAATGTAATTCTTTCTATTGTGCTGACTGCCGGTCTGGCATCTTTGCCAAAAAATTTTAACTAAAGGTCGATAAAAAGAAGTTAAGAAGGCGCCAGGTCGGCGCCCAGCCATGTATGTGGTTTTTCAACGCTGTTTTTAAACTATGTTATTGCTTTTTTGTATATAAAATACTTTGGCATAAATTAAACGGTAACCTAAAAAAAGTTGCGCGTGCATATTTAACTATAATACATTTCATTGATGTACAATTCTTATATAGTTATTTATCATTATATATCTATGTATTTATATTTTTTTAATTCCTGAACTAATTATTTGATTTCTACACCTGCGTAGGAAATAATAAGGTTAAATAATCGCATATACAAATTTAAACAAGAACTTACTTAAATAAGAAATACTATTTTATCTCCAAACGATGTATAATGGAAAGTTTATTGACTAGTTTTTTGGGAGTAAAGAAGCATTTTTCCCTCCCAAGGGAGAAATAGTTACTTTTCCCTCCCTTGGGAGTAAAAAGTAACTTTTTCTCCCTTGGGAATAAAAAATGTTTCCTATTATTGGAGTTTAGAGCCAATTATATCCATATTTAGGGGAGTGGTATCCTTTAAATTTATACAGGAGACCGATCAATTTTCGTAATACTTTCCCGGGGGCGGCACCCCCTCAATTTATATTATTTATTTTGGGCGGCACCCCGACCATAATTTTTTAAATTTTTTTGGGGCACCACCCTCAAAATTTATAAGGGGGACCCGACCAAAAAAAATTCTATTGGCTCAAAATCTATTTCAGGTCAAAAGAAGTTGTTAAAAGCAATTTTTTTTGCGGGCAGCACCCCTAAAATTTATAAGGGCGGGTCCGACCTAAAACAAAATAAGAATAAAATACAACAAAACGTACAAAAATAAGAATATAGCAGTAATTAAATGACGTCAACGTCTGAAGATAAAATACTGTATGCACCTTGGCAGTAAAATCTTATTTTCCTCCTCCCAATTACCAACCTCGGCTTCGCCTCGGGAGTTAATAGTCATGACTCCCTCTGCTTTGCGTTGGGAGTTAAACACATAAATCCCTCGGCTTTAAATCTTTTAAGGTAAATAATTTGGTTCCCTCGGCTTACGCATGAGTAACCAACTAACTGCTCAAGGAAATAATAGCATTCTTTACTCCTTTGGTGCATAAATAACTATTTACTGGTTCATTGATTTGTTCTTTGCTTGTACTACTTTACTCAAATCTTGTAGAGTTAGAGTCGTATCTGTAGTTCGGATCATATACTTCAAATGATAAGTGCGGAGTAAAGCTTAGTTTAGTAAGAATGATTCCTGTAGTAGAATTGGAATAGGTTGGGATTGTCAAACTTGACAAGGAAAGGACTTGGTTGAGTTCTCTTTGCCATCACCATTGCTCATCACCTTCCAAATAATCCTCCATTGTATTTGGAATGATACTTAGTAGTACAGAGTTTGAATATATTTGGAATGGTAACAGTGAGACGTGTAGTACAAAGCTTAAATGTTTTTTGAATGGTATCTGTAGTGCAGAGCTTATCAAGTTTATATAATGGTACCTACAATGCAGAGATAGTGTTAGGAGTAGTACCAGTAGTGCAGAGATTATGATTGAAGTGGTACAATTAGTGCAGATATTATGTTTGGAGTAGTACCAGTAGTGCAGAGATAATGTTTGAAGTGGTACCAGTAGTGCAAAGATTGTGCTTAGGGTGGTACCAGTAGTACAGATTGTGTTTATAGTAGTACCAGTAGTGCAGAGATTATGTTTGGAGTGATACAATTACTCATGAGATTATGTTTGTAGTGGTACCAGTAGTGAAAGGTTGTTTCTAGAGTGTACCAGTAGTACAAGGTTGTCTTTAGAGTGGTACCAATAGTACAAAGGTTGTCTTTAGAGTGGTACCAGTAGTACAAAGGTTGTCTTTAGAGTGGTACCAGTAGTACAAAGGTTGTCTTTAGAGTGGTACCAGTAGTACAAAGGTGTCTTTAGTGTACCAGTAGGGTTGTCTTTAGAGTGGTACCAGTAGTGCAGAGATTAAGTTTGGAGTGATACAAGTAGTGCAGAGATCATGTTTGGAGTGATACAAGTAGTGCAGAGATCATGTTTGGAGGTGACAAGTAGTGCAGAGATTAGTTTGGAGTGGTACAAGTAGTGCAGAGATTAAGTTTGGAGTGATACAAGTAGTGCAGAGATCATGTTTGGAGTGATACAAGTAGTGCGGAGATTAAGTTTGGTGTGGCTCCTATAGTTAACAGCCTATGTTATGTGTGGTACTAGTAGTGCGGAGGTTATGTTACAAAGGTTTTACCTGTAGTGTAGAGCTTTTGTTATGTATGGTGTATGCAGTGCATTGATCATGATTGAAGTAGTACCAGAAGTTCAGAGATTATGTTTCCAATGATACCTGTAGGGGAATGCTTAAGTTTAGTACCGTATTCGTATATTTCTGAGCTTAAGTTTTCCATTTTCCTTTAATACTAATAGAATAATTGAAATGGTCCCTTTAGTGTTAAGCATATGTTTAGAATGATTGCGGTGTCGTAGAGCTTATGAATATACAGTTAAAGAATTAATATGAGTGAGTAGAGAATAGCAAGTCATGCGGAACCCCATTCATAAACCTCTTCATGTCATTTCACAAAGACAATGCATCCGAAATAATGATAATCCTATTTTATAAATAGACTATGATTTAACTTGTAAAGCATGCTTAGTTGTTCATTTTGCGGAAATTTAAAATATTTAAATGCTTTAAAGAATATTCTGTGGACTATAGAACATTATAATAGTATATTATGCTACTAGGCAGCAAAATGGAATTTTGCAGACGAGTTTTATAAATTTGCCCCGAGCCGAAGGCGAGGGTGGGCTATGGAATTACCTGCAGAGGCGTAAGCCGAGGCAGGTAATTAACCCATTTGACAGACGAGGCGACATATGTTAGACTTATACATGTCTACATGCGTGCTAAATCTCAATTCGATCGCAACAATTTTCGCGTTTAATGATAGATGAAACTTAACTCATTTGTATCTTATTATCATTTGTACATTTCTAACACATTTGTATCTTATTATCATTTGTACATTTCTAACATATTTGTATCTTATGTATTACACGCGCGCTGAATTTTAAATTGATCGAATTTTGTTCGCGTTTTATAAATTTTTGCTGTCCATATTGCCGGTTAATGACGTCATTAAAATTATAATTTATACTTGTGTGTGTCTCCTTAATACTAGATGTAAATCATTTAAGGAAAAATAAAGTCATACATAATAAATAATTATAATATATTATTTTGGCAAATAAATAAATAGCAATAGTCTAATATTGCTTATACTGTTTCACCACCTCTCTCTCACTCTCTTTCTGTCTATCTATCTCTCTCTCTCTCTCTCTGTCTCTCTCTTTCTCTCTCTCTATCTATCTCTCTCTCTCTCTCTCTCTCTCTCTGTCTATCTCTCTCTTCTCTGTCTATCTGTCTCTCTCTCTCTCTATCTCTCTCTCTCTCTCTCTCTCTCTCTCTCTCTCTCTCTTTATCTCTCTCTCTCTCTCTTTCTCTCTCTCTCTCTCTATCTCTCTCTCGCTCTCTTCTCTCTCTCTCTCCTCTCTATCTCTCTCTCGCTCTCTATTCTCTCTCTCTCTGTCTCTCTCTTCTTTCTCTCTATCTATCTCTCTCTCTCTGTCTATCTCTCTCTCTCTCTGTCTATCTGTCTCTCTCTCTCTCTCTCTCTATCTCTATCTCTCTATCTCTCTCTCTCTCTCAGATTCTAACAGAGTCCTCTCTCATTCATACATGTCAAATTGTTAATCTGTTTCCCTATATTGATATATAAATAAATATATGATATGCTATTATTATTATTAAAAAGTTTCTTTTTGTGGACTTATAAAAAAAATATATAAATAAAAACAGGTTAATTACACAAAAGTCCTTTATTGTTTAATATATAATAACTAAGCTTTCGACTAAAAATTAGTAATCATCAGAGTTTAAAAAAATATAAAATAAAAAAAAAATACAATTTTACATACTGCTTCATATTGCACCTTAGTATGGTTTGCTTCCGACTAAAAATAAGTCATCATCAGAGTTTAACAAATATAAAATAAAAATACAATTTTACAAACTACTTCATATTGCACCTTGGTACGGTTTGGCAAGCTTACCAAACCATACCCAGGTGCAATATGAAGTAGTTTGTAAAATTGTATTTTTATTTTATATTGTTTTAAACTCTGATGATGACTAATTTTTAGTCGAAAGCTTAGTTATTATATATTAAACAATAAAGGACTTATGTGTAACTAACCTGTTTTTATTTATATATTATTATTATTATTATTATAAAATAAAATAAAAATGTTGTTAAACACAAGTTAAATTGCATTATAAACTAAGAAGGATTATAAGTATTATAGAGTCTTGTAAATAAATTATTTACTGATTGACTTGGTATTACCAGGTACCATTAGACGGTATATTTAGAATTTTCTTTGCAAGAATTAACTTTATTTAACATGAATATGCTTCAGTAAGTAGTAAAATGTACTTTATTTTATCTAAAGAAATCTTGTCTCTGTGCCCTAAACTGATTCTCTTCTCGTCATAAAAATATTTTCTGGCTAGCACAACTAGACTTTAAGATTGGTTTTTGTAATAAGTTTCAACTCTTCTGATAAATAAAGTGGAGAGATAGTTGTTTTAACGGAGGGACACTAACTGATCAATATTATATGTATTATTGAATATTTTAACATTCCTAGTTTGTTTTCTAAATTTCTGAAATGATTGTTTTCATTACTGGAGGGTAATGTTAACAAATATTAACATTAAGATAAAGGTTAATACATTTTTAATTTTATAAACAACACAACAAGAGTATGAAGGATGTTTGTACAATGTTTCAACGTTTTGTACCGACATACAGACATCTTTAAATAATATAACATACATACGCATACATACTGTAATATAACATACATACATACCGTAATACTTGTAATACAACATACACACATACTTTAATACTTGTAATACAACATACACACATATTATAATACTTGTTATACAACTTACATACCTATTGTAATACTTGTAATACAACATACACATATACTATAATACTTGTAATATAACATACACATATACTATAATACTTGTAATACAACATACACACATACTTTAATACTTGTAATACAACATACACACATATTATAATACTTGTTATACAACATACATACCTATTGTAATACTTGTAATACAACATACACATATACTAATACTTGTAATACAACATACACATATACTATAATACTTATAATATAACATACACATATACTATAATACTTGTAATACAACATACACATATACTATACTACTTGTAATAAAACATACATTCGTGAAACATTGAAAGCTATGATGATTATGTACTCACAGACGCACACATACACAACATAAAGATAATCATGATAAAAACCATGCTGAAAGCCCTGGTCGCCCCTAAGCAAATCCTGCATATTTATGTATTATTGATTTGTAATTATGTAATATAATAGTTATTTATGCACCAAGGGAGTAAAGAATGCTATTATTTCCCTGAGCGGTTAGTTGGTTCCTAAGGTGTAAGCCAAGGAAATCAAATCATTGAACTCCCGAGGCGAAGCCGAGAGAGTTATGACTATTAACTCCTGGGGCGAAGCCGGAAATTCATAAAACGCGCGGAAATGATACGATCAGTTTGAGACTTGGCACGCATGTAGTCATATTTAAGACCAACATATGTGCCAAGTTACATCTCATTATCCTCATTAGTTCAATTTCTATCATTGAATTGTACAAGTTTTTTAAAGAATTGAAAAAAATCTGAATTTTACAAAATTGAGTTGAAATTTGGTTTAAAAATATTTCTTTAATCATTAGTAAGTTTACGGTTTTGTTAGATCATATAAAAGTTAAGTAGAATTCAGCGAACTCATTGTATAGATAGGTGACCGTTGGTTATAATACAGATGTATTTACTGTTTGAGGACGAGCGAAGCAAGACCGAAGTCGTGCTGTAGTAAATTTGGTGATTTTTATGTTGTAAGGACGAGCAAAGCGAGCATGAAGTAGTAAGAATGATAGTAGCGAATCCTTTGAAAAGATCCGAGTTTTCTTGTTACCGATTTTTTTCGAATACATGTACAAAAATAAATTTAGACAAAAACTGGTTAAGTAAGAAGGAATTAAAGACAAGAGGAGGGAGGGGAGCTATGTTAAGCATCGATTTTAGTTTTCTATATACTTAAGACTAGAAAGAAGTCGGTGCCTGCACGCACATTGATTGACACACTTAGAACCAGCCCTACCTTACGGCTCGATAAATTACAATCGTTATTAAAAAATAGGGAATTATCTTACTGGCTTTTCTAAAATACTAAGGTTTCACCCTCTAAGATTACCAACCTACAACCTTTAAGACTTAGGGCTGTGAAGTAAGTAAATCTGTAATTGTATGGTTGGTTCTACTGAGACCCATCAAATGTCGAATGCTTTTTATATTCACTGAGATTACTATCTTGGTTTAAAAATTTTAGGAATTATTTATTTAATTTAATTTAATTATACATTAATTACATTGTCATGTATAATCAGAGACCCCAACAGCGTAAGGCAAAAAAAAATGGGAAGTTTGTTATTACAAAAGTAGTATTAGGGAAATTCGGAAATGAGGTACCTTGGAATTTTTTATCACCATACCATATTTCATCATCGCTTCGCTCGTCCTCACTACTTTTTAAATAGCTTAGCTCGGCTTTAGGATATGGAAATCACCAAATTTTTACTGCAGTACGTATTCGGACACTGTTTGGTTGGTCTCAGACAGTATTACCAACTGTTTTATTCCTGGCATAAACCCATCTAGGCACTGACCTCTCTCGATGTTGCTTAACATCGGGTATATTTTATTTTGTATTTTTTTTTCAAATTGGGCTCAGCCCTTAATAAACGTCTTTATTGTCTTAACATAAGTGATTCAACAAAAATCAAAAACATGAAACGAAAATAGCTGTATTAAAATGAAATTTTAAGTATGTGCTTAAAGTATTCTTATTTTTTATATTAAGAAATGCACTTGTACCAAATTTTAACACAATTAGATTTTTCGTTTCATTTTTAACATTTTTTTTTTAAAACGTATGCATGTCATTAGATAAAAATTAAACTAATGCTGATAATGAGATGAAACTTGATACATTTGCTAGTCTTATTTATGACTACATGCGTTCAAAATTTCAAATTGGTCGAAAATTTTTCCGCGTTTTAAGGAATTTTCGAAAATTTTGTTTAGTCTATATAGCTGGTTTATAACAAAAAATAAATTCTTTTCCGGGTAGCTTCTTTTAAGACCTGAAGATTAAAGTTTTTTAACTCTAAAGTAAAAAACACACTGGAAGCAACGATATAGTGTGTAATATAATGGATTGCAAACTTAAGACCTTATGGACTTAAGATGTTATAAAACAAGTAAGTCCAAACAGAGGTCTAAGTAAGTCTAGATTGGTGGTAGCTTTGTGGTTACTGTCGAAACGTACCAACTATCTTACGCTTGGCTGAGCCTTATAAGTTTTTAAATTTGTTATAATTAAGATCTTTCCTTTAAGTTTTAGGAATTATAGAAGAATTTTATTTGGACGAAATATAGCTTGCTTGTGCCTAAATGCATCTATTATCGCAAGGTAGCAAAGATCTAACGCTATAGATCTCAGATCTAATAGTTTTCTAGATTACAAACTTACAACCTCAAAACCTTAAGAAATTATAAAACAAGAAAATTTATTTTTCTGAATAAAGAAGTTTAGGTTCACTTTATTCCGTGTTGTACAGAACGTAAAATACAAAACTATTATCGATTGTTAAAAGTAGAGTTTTCTTGTACGGCGTACAACAAAAAACCTTTATTATAGAGCTGAGAGTTCATCTATTTGCCGCAAGGAGCGCTGAAGTCCACATTCTTGTTGTAGTTTAGCCATAGTTCCGCTAGATGGCAACACTGTTTTAAAGTGTAACGTTCTTCGTGTTATTTATTTATTTATTGTATTTTTACAATCAAAATTAAATTTATATTAATTTTACGTATTTATTTAATAGAAAGTATTGACAATGTTTGATATTGATTAAATTAACAATGAGTTAGTAGCAACTCCACCAGAGTTTAAAGCTTTAGCGGTTGAAGAGGTAAATAAGATTGTTTTGTAAATGTTATTAATTTATTTTTACTCTTTACCCCAGAAAAAGTAGCATACACTTCATAGGTGTGAATGACCTCTTTTACCTCAGCTCTTTTTACTGGCGTGCGATATAGTCTATAACATATAGTCGCTTTGGTAAAAAAAGATTCATTTCACAGCCTAGTATTATAATATACCATTATTTATTTATAACAACAAAACGGACTTCAACAAACAATACAATATAAAATAATAAGGGCAACCATTAAAAAACAGAATTTTTTTACAAATGAAAATAACATGAAACATTTTCATTCCTATTTTTTCAAAACAGTTATTTCTTTTATACTTTCAAGTCATACTTACCAATATTTGGTATAAAAATAAATAAATAATTAAAATTTTTGTTATAAATAGAAAAATGAACAATAAAAAAAGAATATTAAAAATACCCACTTATTTTAATTTATTGATTATAAATTTATAATGTAATTTTAATTATTTATGTTTTTTGAAAGTCGCTAAAAAGTTTAAAAAAATAAAAATAACAAATGTACTCTAAGGGTATAATTAAGAAATATTTAAAGAGTAAATCAATACTCTTATTATGAAAAAAGAGGATGCAATAACAATGATTTAATATAAATTCTATATTGAAAAGAGACGAAAAACTGTATACAGATAAAAAGAATGGTAAAAATAAATTATTTTTACATCTTTCAATCTTTACTATCTTTATTATTTATTATATTATTCTAATATCTTTTATAATTCTGCATTTAAAATATGAACAGCTAAGTATTAATACTTGTTTGTAATGGCCCCATGGCCCCGTGGTAGAAGCAGCTTATGTTTGATCACGAGGTTTATCGGCATCCGGTGTGTTCAGTAAATGGATAACTATGGGTAAATGGGTAACTAGTATGGGTAGTAAATGGGTAACTAATCCAATCACGTGGTGTAGGTAACAACATGGAGTTGATGCAGGTTTAGTTGTCGCGTGATATAAATCCTATCCTATACTAAATCTATCCATTTTATGTATACATCTTTAGTGTATACTTACAGTATTTTATCACTTGAAATACAACATCAGTAATTTATCACTTAAAATACTACCTCTTATGTTATTACAGTTATATAAATACATCACTTATATATATCTTACAGTTATTTATAATGTAATTAAATCACTTTATTATAGCATGTAAACAAACATCATTATATATACTTCAGTAATTATAATGTAAAACAAAACATACTTATATATACTTACAGTTAATTTATAATGTAAAAAATCACTATATATACTTACAGTGAATTTATAGGTAAATCACTTTATATATTACAGTAATTTTAATGTAAACAAAACATCATTATATATATTACAGTAATTTATAATGTAAAACATACATTCTTATATTCTTACAGGATTTTAATATAACAATATCATACTTACGTATTTATCATGTAACATAAACACTTATATATTCTACAGTAATTTTAATGTAAACATAACATCACTTATATATACTTACAGTAATTTATCATGTAAACAAACATCATTATATTATATTACAGTATTTATAATGTAAAATAACATCACTTTATTATACTTACAAGTAATTTTTATATGTAACAAAATTTATAATACTACAGTAATTTATCATGTAAAATAATTCTTATATATACTTACAGTAATTTATCACTTAAAATAACTCAATATATACTTACAGTAATTATAATGAAAACATTAACATCACTTATTTATACTTACAGTATTTAAATGTAAAACACACACTTATATATACTTACAGTAATTTATAATGTAAAACAAACATCACTTATATTAACTATTTATATTTATAATTTTAAGAACATAAGGTAACATAATACTTATATATACTTACAGTAATTTATAATGTAAACAAAACATCACTTATATATACTTACAGTAATTTATAATGTAAAACATAACATCACTTATATATACTTACAGTAATTATAATTAAACATAAATATACTTACAATTTATATGTAAACATAACATCCTTATATATACTTACAGTAATTATATGTAAAACATAACATCATTTATCATGTAACAAACACATCACTTATACTTACCAGTAATTTATAATGTACAACATAATCACTTATATATACCTTACAGTAATTTATAATGTAAAACAAAATCACGTTATATTACTATACAGTAATTTACATGTAAAATAACATCACTTTAATATGATTTTATTGTAAAACATAACTCACTTATATATATTACAGTAATTTATAAGGTAAACCAAACATCATTATATATACTTACAGTAATTTATAATGTTAAACAAAAACATTCACTTTATATACTACAGTATTTACAGAAATATAAGGTAATACGTACAGTAATTATAATGTAAAACAAAAAACATCACTTATATATACTTACAGTATTTTTTCATGTAAACATAACATCACATACTATATAGGTTTATAAAATAACATCACTTATTATACTTACAGTAATTTATATGTAAACAAACATTTATATTACTTACAGTAATTTAATCATGTAAACACTCAATATACTTATAGAAATTTATAAGGTAAAACATAACACTTATATACTTAAGTATTCCACATCACTTTAATTACTTAGTAATGTAAAAAAACATCACTTAATTTATAAAACTTTAATATACTTACAGTAATTTATATGTAAAACAAACATCATTATATTTTACAGTAATTTATATGTAACAACGTAATACATTACATATAATTACTTATAAATTTATTAATAACATCACTTATATATACTTACAGTAATTTATTCTATTAACACACTACTACTCACATATATTATAGAAATTTATAAGGTAAAACATAACATCTCTTATGTTGTGTAATTAGCTTCGTGACGAAGCATCCCAAGTATCAATGATAACGAATCCGATAATATGGGATTAAAATGTTCCGAGGCACCTCGTACCCGTTTTTTCATAATTTGAATTTAACCGGTTGGTTGAAAATGTTACAACTACAATCAGTTTTCGTTTCCCAATTTCCATTTTACTTCTTTTAGATTTTTTTTAAATTTTAAACCGTTTCTTTATATTGCTGAATCATTTCTATTTTAATTTTTCTAATTTTAACTTTCCTCTTGATATTACATTCTACCTTTCAGGTCTGTTATCCTGACATGACCTAGGATTAACTTTTTAGGGTACTTTAGTAAGGTGCAGGCCTCTAGCCACCCTAAATTTGTAGGGGGTGGGACAAAACCAATCCCAGAGGTCGGACGATATTCACACATTTACAAGGGGATTCCATTGAAAACGACTTTGTCACAGGGGGCGAAATAATTTCATGGGGGGGGGGGGGGGGGGCCCCTCTAGTTCCTCCCTGGCTACGGACTTAGTAAGAAGCTTACTAAAAAAATAAGTACCTATGATATGTACATCAGTTCACTTATATTTTCCTAATTTTAACTGTTCTTGATATTACATTTCATTTTTCAGTTTTCTTATCCTAATTTTAGCATGTACCTTTTATATAGCTATTACATTTCAGTATTAGTTCCTAATTTTAACTCTTTTCGGTATTGCATTTCACTTTTCAGTTATCTTATCTTAGTTATACTTTATTCTAGTATTATTTTCCTAATTTTAACTCTTTCCTTATTAATACATTTCACCTTTGATTTTCTATGAACTTATTTTAACATTAAATTTATTTGAGTTTTTCCAAATTTTATTAAAACTCATAATTAGCTTAGATTAATTAATTTTGTCGACTAGCTTTGTAACGAACGTAGCTAGTTTGAATTGGAGTAACAGTGATATTTAAATACTTTGTATATGTAAACATCTAGAGCCCAATATAAACACTAAATATTATGCGGTAATTTTATAGTTAGTTATATGATATCACCCTGATAACGGCTCTAGTCTGCGGTTATTTGTTGACGCAACATTGACATAAAACATAAAAATCTTGTAAAACAGTTTGTTTGTGTTTGACAAACAAAATGGGAAATTTATGACCTTAAGTAGCTTGGAACTCAGTGGCTCAGGGTAATAATTAGAGGCATTTTAAAACAAATATGACACGCCTCTGATATTAATAAGTTTTGTTATTTTATGTTGGTAAGTCTGTTTTATTAATTTAGGGGTTGGTATTTTTTAATAAATAAAATATGATGGTTAAATATAAGGGGACGTTAGTTTGTTAGGATAGATATTTTTAATTATAAAAAGCATGCGTGTTTTGTGTTCGCACTAATAATTTTCATTCTAATCAAGTTGGCTAGTAATGTTTTGTGTCAAAGACTCTAAGAAAATATTTCCAGTATGCCTAAGGTAACTTAAATTAAATCAGTTATCCTTCTTAATCCGGTATAGGCAGGGGCGGACCGGTAAGTGAGGGCGCAGCAAGGGCGATAGCCCTCCTTAGGCACCTCAGCTCAAAATAAACTTTAAAAAACTAGAAAAATTTAAAAAAAAAAATATATTTACCTATTAAATATTTTGAAACATATAATGTATTCGTTTATTTATCTATTTATGGCTGCAAAATTAGTCATTACTGAACTGTTTTGAAGCTGCACAATGTCATTTTACCAACTCTGTCGACAAAATATTTAAAAACAGTACGGGTCAGTTTGTTGGTAATACACTGCTATTTATGCTTGTTTTAATTTTTTTCAGCTGTTAATTAATTGCCAGTTTTATATTGTTTGTTTGGTACTTCATTATTGTTCATTTATTATCGCAAAGATTTATTTTCATTGAATAATTTGACGAAATCGTGCTAAGACAGCGTCATGACGGAAACAATAATTTCTCACGGGGAAGCGCTAAAGGTATCATTTTCATTGACTGGATCCAACAATTTTGACGAAATCGTGCTAAGACAGCGTCATGACGGAAACAATAATTTCTCACGGGGAAGCGCTAAAGATATCATTTTCATTGACTGGATCCAATAATTTTGACGAAATCGTGTTAAGACAGTGTCATGACGGAAACAATAATTTTCCCACGAGGAAGCGCTAAATTTGACGTATAGGATAGAATTTAAAAGAAAAGATAGAAACTGGTAAAGGAGTTGAGAATCTGACTGTGGAACAGTGCCCCGTCTAAATATAGATTTTGGCCCGACAGCACTAAGAAACCTTGGCTTTATATTTAGCTAGGCATACCTGTCTTATAAAAAACTTGAATAATAGAAACGACCTGTGCTGATTTTCTATTAGAGTATCTGATACTATCTAAATTAAATAAGAGACTTTATGTAATACAGAGGGATTATACCGATCACTCTTGGAATTTAAACACAGACTGGTCACATTTATATTCTGATTAAAGTGTTGGACATACATCCGTAAAGATCAGCCTAGTTATTCTTGCTTATTTATTTTTTGACACGTTCATTTTATGTTATGTGGAATATACATAGCTTAAGATCTCTACGTAATGTTTCTAACCTTTAAGTGGTTTCTTAAAACTTAGATAGAGTATCACACGGAACACATATTGCTGAAGAGTAGCATAACTTTTATCACCTTTTCTAATTTTCCTAATTTATACCGTTGGCATATAGGAACGCTAGAAACACACACACATCACTTAAATTTTAAGTTTTATATATATATATATATATATATATATATATAAATATATATATATATATTATATATATAATATGTTTAGAGAAACAATAATAATACTGTTGAATAAAATATAAAAATTAGAAAAACATATAAGAGAAAAATAATAGACGGAAAGAAAGAACAGAAAAAAGAATTGGAAGCTGTACTTTTGAGTGTAGGTTTCGATTTTATGGCTAAAATATAAACTTTCTTCTCTCAGAATTGTTTCGAACCGACCATTATTGGCCTCTTGAGAGCAATGAGCAGAAATAAGGGCATAATTTTACCTTAAATAACTTCTAATCCATTGGAGATAGAAAAAATTGCAAAAAAGTTCTTATTTCTAGTCATACTATCGAAATTTATTACTATCTTTTCGAAATTTCGACTTCTGGACAGCACTGGACTGTTGTGGTTGAATTATGCCCATTTTTCGGTCTAGTGCTTTCCGTTGGTCTTTTTATTGTTAGCTATAGAATCGATATCCAGTTTTAAAAGTAGAGCCTCCAATTGACTTTTTTGTTCTTTTTCCCCGTGCAACTCGAGGTAATTTTCTATAAAGAAATTTATGAGCGTATTTATGACCTCTAACGGCCAGTGGATACTTGAAATTTCTATCTGCTCAAGTTTTTGTGATATTTGGCTGGTATTATATAACTTAGCTGGTATATTCTGTATATAACAAATATTAATTTCCTTGACAAATTAATTTTCTTAAGAACTAAAATTCTAAATAAAAAAACGAACACTTGAGTACTTTAAAATTGTCTTATTTATCATTAGCAACAGACGTTAAGCCTATGCTATATGCTGTTACGTATACCCAAGGGTAATAAAGAGAATTTACAGTTCGTGTTAAAAAAAAGTGCTGTATTTATCACTTACAACTAAAAGTAGATAATATTGCATAAGATTTGAGATAAAAGTAACAAGATTGTTAAATACATTCTTTTGTGTAGACATGAATTAAGTCGGAGGCTCAAGTTTTTCGTGCACCTAGATAAATACGCATTCGTAAGCGCCACTTTTCCATAAATTAAGCTTTCGGTTTCATATCAGTTGTTTCATCATCCTCCGCAAAAGTAAAGATTCTCCCACCTTTCTTACGTAGTTTTCGACGCTGAATCCAAATATACCAATCATTTGATCCTAGCACGTACAGTTGTCGAGAAAAGTGTAATCAAACATTTTTCTGCGAATTTCAGACACGCATTTTTGACGAAAATCTTATTTTCGATAGAATTAACCTTATGTATCCAACCTTATCCTTCATAGAGACCTCAACGTTCTTTATTTGTAAGAGTATATTTCTTCACGTTATAAAAAATTCCATGACACCCTTCTTGATCATACCAACCCTCTTTCTTATCCAAAACCTATCTTCAAGAATCATTTCAGATACCTCCTCTTTTTCTTAGACGTCAGTGGCCCAGAGATCTTTTAGAAGATTAGATAACCTAATAAGAATAACCTATTAATGTCCTTTCACTTAAGTACGAACACTAAACTCTGTCCAAGCCAGAAAGTGCAGTCGCTGGACTGTTTTTTGTCATGACTTACAGGTCAAAATTAATTTCAGCTATATAACTAACTCTCTTGTTGTAGTTGTGATGGACATCTAAATAAAGAAAAATCAGTTGTGATATTTACATTTTATCAATATATGGCATGAGATGGAAGTAACAAGACTATCATACAAATTGTAAATAGTAGAAATCAATTGGAGTCTGAGTCAAGGTCTTAGACCTACGCTTGTACTAAACTCTCTCTTCTTACCCCTGAAATTTAATTTTTTTTCTCTTCTGTCTAAATAGTTGTCTACGGTTTTTTCTTTTACCCCAAGCTAATTAAATTTTCTTTTCATTTTACTTTCCTTAAAAAAGAATAAAAGTAAAAACTACCAATTTTTTCATTGAATGTCCACGTTTAAGTAATTACGGATTACACAAATAAGAACAAAGTAGGAGTCTCATGTATGCGAGGGTATAAGTTCCAGTTGTCTTGTGAAACGATTAAAACGAAACTTGGTGCAAAAATCATGTTATATGATAGGAAAAACGTGATTAGATTTTGTGATTTCCACCTTGTACCTTTTCAAATGTCGGTCATGTTGTAATTGCAAACGAAATCCAAAAAAGTTTTAAATCTGCCAAATCAATTATCCGGTATGTGCACTATGTCAAATACATTTTTTGTAGACAATAAAAAAAAATAAAAAAATAAAATGCCCGTTTTAGGGCCTTTCGGCCCATCAGGTATTCACCCTGCGGGAACCACCTCAGGTGGGTTGCATTCTACACTCTAAAAATTAATTAAAGTTGGGCGAAATCATTTTAATACAAATTCATAAATCTTAGAGCATAGCCCGGGCTGCGAACCCGACCTCCGGTGCCGAAATCGAACCCTTTACGATCACAATAATTAATAAAATTAATAATAAAAAATAACTTTTCCTCGGATGTTTCTAAAAAAACCGAAACTGGATTTTCACCTGAGTTATACGTTTCATGTGTTCTTGAAACTTCCTCAGTGGTTTTCACTAAGTTGTCTTCTAAGTGTGTGTTTTTCTATTATCATCGCTTCTCCCTGTGTATTTATGCTAAAGTGTTGAAACATAGTACAAAAAAACCATGTCTAGTTTTGCAATCGGGAAAATAATTTTTATGACGTCACAAAACCGCAATAATGTCTCAGCAAACAATTCGAGAATTCGTACAACGCGATACAATTTGTCGATCAGTTTGAGATCCGGCACGCATATAGTCATATAATATATGACTATATGCTCGTTGTTATAAGAGCAACGTTTGTGCTAAGTATTATTTCTTTATCAGCAATAGTTCATCAAATGACTTGTATACGTTTTTTAAAAAAACTTTGTAGAAAGACAGGAAATAATCTAATTATGTACCAAATTTGGTACAAGTATATCCGTTATATGGTACGATAGTAATAGTACTCCTTCGTTCTCGAAGTGGAGAGTAAGTGTAAGTACTATCCTTACCACTTACGAGTACTCAAGTACTACTCCTTACTACTTCGTTCTCGAAGTAAGGCTAGTACACTCTGTCATCGTAAGAAAGCCTAGTTGTTGGGTCCTTTTCGCCAACTCTGTAAGATAGATAGTGCTCAATTTCTTGTACTTCTAAGAAGTTTAGCTGCCTCCGTGGCCGAGGTCGTTAGAGCGTTAGTCTTTAAACTGACCTTAGACACCCACGGAGGTCTGGGGTTCGATCCAAGGTTACGCTCTCAGTTTATAGAAATTATTGTTTAGATAAATTATCGCCAACTTTATAAATACACTTTGAGCGCAACGGTTGCTACTACCACCCGTGGTGGTTCCCACAGGGGTTATCCCTAATAAGCCGCAAGGGTCTAAACGGGCATTATTATTATTAAGAACTGTACGTTTATTTGACCTTATCTGGACAAGAGAGTTCTGATGTTATTATGCCAAATATTGTTAGGCATAATAACATCATGCGTGATTTTCAAGCATTATATTTTCATAATGTAGAAAAGCTAGGAACGAGACTTAGCCACACTTGTGAAACAAAGCTGCCACTACTTTTTAAACTATATGGCTACTCTTTTAAATATTAGGTAGAATTGAAGAGTAAAAACGCTTTATAGAGTAAAAATCATTTTACACGTTCAAGAGGTTGTACAAGTCTAATCTTGTACAACCTCTCTTGAGGTTGTACAGTCTATCTTGTACAACCTCTCTAGGGTTGTACAAGTCTAATCTTGTACAACCTCTCTAGAGGTTGCACAAGTCTAATCTTGTTCCAACTCTCTACTATGTGAAAAAGGAAGCTGTACACATGCCCCGTGCTTCGAGAGGGACGGTAAACCAGTTTTCCAATCCTATGAGACGTTAGAGTTCTTTTACCAAAGAGACTTATACTTAGGGATGATTTAACAGCTTTTATCACTCCATGGGTAGCTTAGTACTTTAGATACTTAGATCTTTAACTATGTGATGTTGAATTGAGCGCTAATGAATAAGCAGAAAAAATGTAAGATAACTATTATTACTTGCCCACTTAATTGAAGCTAGTGAGAGTGATAGTAATTAGGGAGAGGTGATAGATCATCTAGCTAGTAGGCCGCGTTGTTGGGCCCTTTTTGCTAACTCCATAGATAGAAGATTGTGTTTTACCTTAAGAGTGCAAGGATTTTTTTTGCATCTAATAAACAAAAGAGCCGTTGCTTTACTAAAATTTCTACAGCTTTATTTAGAAACAAATCGTTCCCCACTGCCAAACTATGCTTTCCTGCTCTCCAAGTCATGTGACAGAAACATATATATGTATATCTTTTAATTCTACCAAGTTTTGCAAAACATGAATAGTTGTCACAGTATAATTGTGCCAGAGACACATAGGAAATGTAACAAGCAAAATGCAATGCTACATCTGGGATCTGTTCCATCATTCGACTTTTGTCATCATTGATGGCTCGACATAATGTCATATCCCACTCTGTTTCGTTACGTCTAACTCATCAGGGTGCTAACAGAGCCTGAACTCTGAATTCAGGTATTGAACATATACAATTTATATAAATTACAATTGATGTCCTAAATTTTGCCTAAACACAGTTTAATTTATGGTTAGGAATGTTTTACTAGTACCTGATATTGCACAGGCTCGGAACCACCGGCTTAATGTCCATTCCGAAGGACGACACGTGATATGATTTCGGCTCCAAGCGGGATCGAACCCGGTATTGATAATGTAAGAATATAATATATTTTGGGTTTACAAAACAAAGCCAAAAGTATAGAGTTGAAATTTTGTACAAAAATCAGTTTACCGCTGTAGTTGTGCTATTCGGAAAATATTTTTTTTATACCGTCATTAATATATATTTTTTAAATTATAAGGTCCAGCGGAATTGATTCTCCCACTCCTTCCTCTACTTCCGTCATCCGAACATCCTAATAAACGTCATTATCTGATGAAAACAATCTAATTTATATAATTCAGTGATTGATGTCTATAAGCTGGGTGGGATTACCTAACAACAAAACGGAATGACATCTCGTCTTCAGACACAAACTTATTTGGCAAACGGCCACGGTATAATAATAGGATGAAATCAGTTGGAATACAATGCATCTTTGCCATTTGTCTTAGCTATCTTAACATCGACAAATATTTAGACAAGGAGCCATCTTACACAGTTGTCGTGGGGAATCCCGATGTTCTAAACAACGCATGAGGTTTCCTCTCACAAATCATCGCTGGCGATCATAGTCTTTGAATTTTTTATGTGAGGAAAGGAACCTGTACATGCCCCGTGCTTCGAGAGGGACGGTAAACCAGTATTCCAATCCTATGAGACGTTAGAGTTCTTTTACCAAAGAGACTTATACTTAGGGATGATTTAATAGCTTTTATTACTCCATTGGTAGCTTAGTACCATAACTGTACATCGATGACGTCATTTTGTGATTTTTCAGAATAATTCCAATTTCACGAAAATATTACATTATTTTTCGTCTTTTTTGCCCTAATTAAAGTAAAAGTATTTTAAAAAGTTGTAATTATTATGTATCTTATATAAAACTCGGTAGCATCAAATGATATTCAGTTATGGCACCTAATGAAAACTGTCACACTTCCAGACCCTTTACCACTGTTCTCCTTTTGTCCTCCCTTTAAGTGTAAGTATCTTTGGCTTGAATGAATCTGGTTTTATAAGTCCAAGAGCCAGGCCTAAAAAATTTGACTCTTTTTGTACTACATCAAACTAAAGTGAAAATATGCCTTAAATTATGAAGGAAAAGCATAGTCTGCTTATACATAGTGGAGCCCTTCGTATGTATGTACTCGTTCAAAATATTAGATAATCGTACATTTACAGTTCTCTTGCAATAAGTGGTTCTCTGTAGGTCATGTGCAAAACATGGAGAGAACATTTTGCAAAGCGGATACAATTTCCTATAAAGCTAGTTATCTGATTTCGTTGAAATCAGATAACTCCCCACTAAAGTTATGATATTTGTTAAATGGCCAAAAAATGCACAAACAGTCAATATTTTTTCAAAGAAATTCAACAACTTTTTGGTGTTCTTTAAAGAGCCATAAGTTTAGTTGTAGTTATCCGATTTTGATGATTAAACACTCGTTTTGTAGAACATTTTATCACATTTAGAAAATGTTCATTTCATGTTTTGCACATGACCCACTGGGAACCACTTATTACACGAAAACTGAAACTTGTGCGATTTTCTAATATTTTGAGCGAGCGCAATCATATAAACACTCTGGGTAGGCAAACTATGTTTTTCCTTCATTATTTTCTTCATACTTTAAGGTATATTTTCAGAAAAATTTGGTTTGAAGTAGTACAAAATGAGTCACATTTTTGTCAGGTCCGGCTCTTGGACTATAGGCAAATATCAGGAGTTTTTCATATTTTATAGACTCGATAGTATCTTTATTCGGCTTCTCTCTTAATTTTACTCGGAATACACCGGTTGGTTGAACTTAAATGAGTCTCTGGTTGGGTATAAGTGAGGAGGAAAGGAAATATGGCGGGTTTGTTGCGTACTTAGTGTGAATAAAACCGCTAAAATAAAAAAAAACAGGTGAAATCCACCGGTGAGCTAGAGTTGAATTAAAAGAAAAGCGGATTAAATGGTGTTTTAAGCTTTTGCTCTCTACGTTTTTAAAAAGTAGAACTGCATTTTTTTAGTAGGGCACAAAAAGCTAAAAGCTCTTGTTTATTCATTTGTATTAAATTATAAAATTTCGAAAGAGGTGGCTTTGGCCAATGACTTGTTGTATAAAATGACACCTCTTCTGTGATGTATCATGTGTACATGAGTCGTAAGCAAAGAACAAAATTTTATTAGATGGATTATTCCTTTAGAAATTCCGAGGCATACTCGCTGGGAAATCTATCACCTCTCTCTCGACACTATCACCGTCATTAAATTTTATTTTTTAAGTTTTGAAGGAGGACTCACTAATCAAAAATATACACACAACAGCACACATTATATATGTATATATATCATTTGATACTACCGAGTTTTGCAAAACATAAATAGTTGACACAATAAAAAGTTCAGGCTCTGTCGGCGCCCTGATGAGTTAGACGTAACGAAACATAGTGGGACATGACATTATGTCGAGCCATCAATGATGACGAATGTCGAATGATGGAACTGTTTCCAGATGTAGCAGTGTATTTTGCTTGTAACATTTTCTAAGTGTCTCTCGCACAATTATATTGTGTCATATATGTATATATTTATGTATATAGTATTTCCTGGATTTGGCCTATTAGGTTGGATTGAATTAAAAAATAATATTCATTTAAAACTACAGAACCCTGTCGTTAATGAAATATTCGTGATGTGATTCAGCAATAATCTTAAAAATTCACTAAGAATCTAAAATATATTGTGGACAGCTGAAATCCAATTTATGTATATTACTATATAAGGTAGAGTTAAATTTATCGTTTGACGTATATAATTTTATGTAAACAAAACGTGGTTCATGACTTATAACATTTGAAATTTCGTTAATATTGTTGCATTATGCCACATAGACTAGTAATACGATAATCTTATACAGGACAGAAGGCGCAAAGATCTTTTGCGGATTTCAGTTCCTGTGCCGCAAAGCCGGCTAGATGCTGAAGGCAGTTTTTTAAAAGACAGAGAGGTCTGTCTTAAGGTTTTTAACCTTTCCTGATGAAAGAATTATAGTTTGTGAACTATAATATTTTATCTACTTACGGTTGCAAAATTAGTCATTGCTGAACTGCTTTTAAGCTTCAAAATGTAATTTTTCCAACACTGTCGACAAAATATTTAAAAACAGGACGGGAAATTGGCTTAGTAATACTCTACTTTCTAGGGAGTTATGGTACATTTAAATATAATGGTAAAGAAGTCAAAACACCCAAGGAGGAGAAATGAATGAGTTGAGGTTATTATGATGCAGGTTATTGAGTTTATTTCGTAATTTCAATGTTTTTCGTAAACATAACAATTTAAAGAATAATATTCTCGTTTATTTTTCATCCGTTAGTAGATAAAATAGTATATGCTACTATGCAGCAAAGAATCGTGACAGCGATTACATGCATCGGCTTCGCCTCGTCAATCAGTTGAATTAATTACCAGCATCGGCTTACGCATCGGCTGAAAATTTCCATAGACTGCCCTTTCCTTCGGCTTAGGTCTAATTCATAAAATTCGTCTGCAAAAGTTTGCTGCTTATAGTAACATAATGTACTATTTTAGTGAAATTCCAAAGGAGAATTAACGTTTTTTAAAAAAAAAACAATCGAGTTAAAAAAACAGGTTGAAAAATACAAACCTTTTTACGAGATCTAACAGTGCATATGTCCTAAAAAAATACTTTACTTGTTCCATATAACTTGATCAATCAATTTTAATTAAAAAGTTTTAAAATGTCTTAAAAAAGCAAAGTAATTTAACTTTGTTCCATCCAAATCACCGGGTTGCAAGGTTTTTAACGAAACTTAAATAATGTCTTAAACAAGCAAATAGTGACTGAACTTGTTCTATATTACTTGATAAATGATTTTTATTTACCGAACTTTACACAACGTCAAATCGAAGCAAAGTGACAACTTACTCTAAATCACGTGATAAATAAGTCATAGTAACTCAACTTTTGTATTCTCTAAACAATAATTAAGTGATCTAACTAGTTTAATATTAATTAATGAAACTATCATAACTTATACGGCAAATTACTTGATAAACGAGATTAGTCATTAAACTTTAGTACTCTCCATAAACAATGACAGAATTTAGAACTTATTTTTCTAAACTTATAGGCATTTCTAAAGGAAGGGGGTGGGGGTGGTTTAGAATCAGTCCTTATCCCTAAATAAAATATATTGCTTTTTCAGCTACTATAACTAAAATTAAATTTAACTTACTTTTATTATAATTTTAAGAATTGAAAAATCGAAAAATAATCCAATAGACATGAAAATTTAGGTATTTCGGTGGTGACCGCGTCAATGTAGATGAAGAACCCGACGTTTCGCTTCTACTGCGGGAGGCATCTTCAGGGATGTAGGACATCATGGAATGCTCTACAAACTGAGCAGTTCAGTTTTGTAGAGCATTGTGTTTCTATCCTTGATGTCCTACATCCCTGAAGATGCCTCCCGCAGTAGAAGCGAAACGTCGGTTCTTCATCTACAATGACGCGGTCATCACCGGAAGACCTAAATCTTCATTATATATATCTTAATAAAAATTAGCTAAATTTAATTTAAGTTATAGTAGCTGAAAAAGCAATATGTTTTTATTTGGGGGTAAGGGCTAATTCCAAAACTAAACCCATACACACGCACAAAATATATATATATATATATATATAATATATATATATATATTATATATAATATTATATATATTATATATATATATATATATATATATATATTATATATATATATATATATATATATATATATATCTGTGTGTGTGTGATACTTTCTCAATGAAATAATTAATTATTATTTTTACCTACTTTTAATAGGTTTAGTAAGCAACCGAGGGTTACCAGCCAACATAATTTAGTTGTTTTAGATTAATTTTACATAAATAAAAAGGAAGATAAGTTAAATTGGTAAATAATATCAGCGAAAAGTAAATTAGATTAGATTTTATTAGTTATGCAGTCTAAATCCAGTCTGGATTAATACTCTTTTTATTTAAAACATATTTAAATAAAATATGTTTCATATTTACTTCGGAAAATTACTTAAATAATAATTTGGATAGTGAAAAAAAATCTAATTAATTTAAATTAGAACACAATGCACAAAAGTTAATAAAACATAAATATTTCGCAACTTCAAAGAATTATGTAAAACAGCTAATTAAAGTCTTATTTTAGAAATTAACAACAATTGCCAACTTAAATCTTTGTAAAATTTAACAAATAAATATTTCAATTAAGTTGGCTAGACTGTAATAACAGTGAGTTATTTTGTAAGTCTCTGACGTATTAATTACACTGTGGCAATTATCAAGCTCTAAAATGATTCTTTAAATCCTGAATACCCGAGCTGTAAACCTTATTTTTATTTCCGATTGAAGGTGAATTATAAATGTTTAGGTGATTTAACATTTCTAGCCATTTGAACAAAATATTAAAGTCGGAAAATATAATGTTACATAAAAAGAGCGTGAAACCCGACCAACGCACAGTTATGTAAGATATAACATTATGTTAATACGCAAAGGTCTTTCCTTTCAGACGAAAATAAATCAATATGTCAGCGAAATAAAAAGATTTTAAACTTTTGTTCTTTACATTTTCACAATATTTACTTTCTTGACTCCTCGTAAAAGAGCTAGCTCTAAGTAAAAGTATAATAATTAAGATCCAAGATGAAATAAAAGTGTTCTGTGCTGTTTAGTAAATAAATACAATAAAAATAGAAGAATGACATAAAATTCTAAATAAAAAAAAAATAAATTCAATGAAAAAATTCATAAATAATATTTCATAATAAAAAAATAATTTTTCAAAAAAAAAAAAAAAAAAAAAAAAAAATAAAAAAAAAAAAAAAAAAGTAACTAATGCTGATAATAAGATGAAACTTGTCCGTATGTTATTCTTAGACATGGCTACAAGCCTGCCAAGTCTTTTTTTTTTTTTTTTTTTTTTTCAAAAAAATTTTTTTTTTTTTTCATTCATAATAATTTTCATAAATTTTAATGAAATTCTTTCTTTGAAGTTTTCTATTTATTACTTAATAAGTAAGCTCCAATTTATTTCATAAAGTTATAGCTAATTTTCCTCTGGTAATTTTATCTAATTAAGTAGGTTGTATAGGGGTATTAGTTGTTATTATTGTTTTATTAATAATTTTTACTCTTCCTCATTTGTACCGTAGGTATATTGGAAAATTATTGTGTTTGGAAAAAATCCGAAACTACGATGTCATAAGAATTATCCGTTTCAGGTGTTTTTATGACCTTCTGAGTAGTTTTCACAATGTTGTCTGTCTGTATGTTTATGTGTGTGTTTTATCATCGTAGCTCCTCGTCTATTTATGCTAAAGAGTTGAAACTTTGTTCAAAAATCAGTCTGCCGCTATTCCGAAAATTATTTTTTATGACGTCAAAAACCCGCAATAATAACTGACCAAAATTTCGAAAATTCATAAAACGCGGAAAAATTATGTGATCGGATTAAGACTTGGCAGGCTTGTAGCCATGTCTAAGAATAACATACGTGACAAGTTTCATCTTATTATCAGCATTAGTTACTTTTTTATTGAATGACTTGTGTACGTTTTTTAAAAAATAGTAAAAAAAGATTCAATTGAGTTGAAATTTAGTACAAGTATACACCTTTACTTATTAAATAAGTACACTAAGTTTTGTTTCAATATGACAAGTATATCTATGGTTTTTGTGGAACATAAAAGTTAAGCAGCATTGAGCGTGGTCAGTGTCTGAATGTGTGACCATCATCTAGGAATGAAACAAATGTATTTACTATCTGAGGATAAGAATCGACATCCACCACGGCGCCTATCCTATATTAGAATTTTCCCAAGGGAATTCCCTAAAAGGAATTTGTAATAAAAAAATTATTTCAACAAAATATTAAAAAAAAAGCTCTAATAATATTTTTTTTGATATTTTATATTGAGTAATACGACAACAATTATTGTTACAAGTATTCGAGTTAATATAGTTTCATGGCTTGAGAAGTCTGGTAAGAGAAACAATCCACTGATTGCACTCTAGCGGGAGTTGATAGATGAATTATTTAGTATATGGAATATTATAGTGATAATTATATTGGAAGAGATAGATTGGATATAGATACATAATATGAAAGATTTAGATAAGAGTTAATTCGGATAAAATATATTAGTTAGATAGGTAATAAGTTTTAAAATCCTGCTGCCCCCGACACCAAGGGTTCACAAAGAAGCATATGATGTCTAATAATTACTCATACATTTTTTACCAACTTAAAGTTAAAACATAAACAATAAAAACCAAAACTAATTTCACTGGCGAGCTACCAACAACCATTAAAATTGTATAATAAGTGAACAAATAAATGAAAAAAAGAAAACAATAAAAGGTAGACAAAACAATAACAAAAAACTATTGGAGGTAACTAACAACAAAAACATTTATAAATAAAACTTAAGACTAATTAAACAAAATAACAATATTTTTTTGATTTTTTACGCCTATCTGATTTCAATACATATTTTGAAGTGTATCAATCCTTAAAATATTTCATTTATTCATTTGTTAATTTTAAAATTGATGAGATATTTCTGTCTACCTATATTCACATTACTGATTTTTATATTCTTATTAATTTTTCGTTTATACGACCTTTTTTATTTTAATACTTTTTTATATCTTTTAAATTTGGTCATAACACTCTACTTTTCCTTATTCATATCATATGTTAGATATAACTAAAAATTCCGAAACCGGGATATCACCTGGGTTATTCGTTTTCAGGTGTTTTCAAAATTTCCCAAGTAGTCATCATAAAGTTGTTTGTCTGTCAGTTTTTTTATGTTGATTTTTGTACCAAGAGAGTTAAAAATATTTACAAAAGTCAATTTTATGGTTAAGTTGGTACCCGCAAAGTATTTTTTATGACGTCATAAACAGTTATTAATGATGAACAAAAATTCCAGAAAATATAAAACTTGAAAAAATGATTTCATGGTTTTGAAATTTGGCACGCATGTAGTCATATTTATGAACAAAAAATGTGCGACAAAAATTTTATCTTAATATCAGTAGTAGTTTAAATTTTATCGTATGTAAAAGCTCGTATGAGCATGTAAAAGCAGTTCAGTATTGTAGAGCATTCCATGATGTCCTACATCCCTGAAGATGCCTCCCACAGTGGAAGCGAAACGTCGGATTCTTCATTTACATTGACGTGGTGGCACTTCAGCAATACCCAAATCTTTATGTAAAAGCTTCATAAAAAATTGGTAAAAATAAAAAAAATGACGTTGACATTTTGTACAATTATATTTATTTGTGTTTTTTTTTTTTTTTCGCTTTAACCCTTAGGGTCATTTAGCGTTTTCCCTCACTCAAATCTCACTCACATTAACCCCTGACTTTGTACACTCCAATCATCTAGGAAGCACCCCTCCGTACATGGTAGCACATGTACCGGTTCACAGTGTGTCTAGTTCATCCACCCAACCAGACTCTATCCAAACTCACTGCTCTGGCTAGTGCCCGCGACTAGTTCACAGTGTGCATAGTTCATCTAGATCAGCTAGACTCTGGCTAGGCTCACCGCTCTGGCTAGCGCCGACTACTAGTTCACTGTGTGCTTGTTTCATCTAGTCTTACTAGCTAGCTCCTCTGATCACATTAGTCTCACTTGACCTCGTACTTCCAGTCTCACCAATCCCATCAGTTCCACTAGCATCACCAGACTCTAGCTAGGCCCACCGCTCTGGCCAGTCCAGTGCCACCCGACAAAGAACTCTAGCACCCAGATGTCAGTGTGTACAAACTCATTCTATAGCCCTGACCTGAAAGTCAAAGCTCCACAGTGCTATTAGGAGACGTCTGTCTTCAAAAACCGAGCACTTTATTCCTAGTCACTTACGTTACTCGTGTCGCTGCCATCACTTTCACTGACTAAGTATTCGGACATACAAAGGCTCAGTATATCTTTCGACCTTCATCTCCCCCAGCCCGCAGAACATTAACTTTTCGTGAGCTGGAGACAACGGAAACGTGGATCCAGACTTGTCTCAGATGAAACTAGATCCAACCCCGCATTTGCGTATTAGTAGCCAAGGAAACCACGTAAAACCTTGGCTGGGTTGGCCGGCCTTGAATTCAAGACCTCCCGAGTGTACGGTACAAGGGATAACCTCATATTGAGGTCCTCCCCCGGCTGGATTTGAACCCTCGACCTCCAGGTCGAAAGGCGAGCGCTCTACCACTGAGCTACCGGACTCGGTTCTTTGTGTTATAAATAAAAATAAATAAATAAATAGTTTATTTATATCTATATAAATACCTGTTTACAATGAGGACAATATACATTGTTCCATTTCAATACTGCTAGTATATATAAAGTTTTGTTTAATCCCCATGTTAAACAATATCAACCGAGGTCACATCGCGTGATCGCGTTGAATAAAAAAGTTTTTAATGTCTGAAAACGAGCGAAGCGAATCCTTTGACGTAATACAATTACAATATAAATTTGGTTATTTTTATATTCTTAGTGCGAACGAAGCGAGTCCAAGGATGACCTGAGCGAAACCAATTTGGTGTGGAAAAGTTCCTTGGCATTCCACGACCGATTTTTTAAATTTATACTTAAAATTTAAGAATTTATCCATTAAATGTTTCGGTCTAGATACATATTATTAGTTTTAATATTCTTTAGAACTTTACGACCTTTTTGATTTTAATTTTAACATTAACATTTTCCATTTTAACATTTATCCCGTTTTGCGTTTCATGAAACGGTTCTGTGAATGGGAATAAATTTTATTTTTCCCATCTTTAATATTAAAAAAGGTTATACTTGTAAAAGTCATAAAAACCTTGTTTTCTTTCTAGTTTTATACCTGTATCTTTTCTCAGCGAAAGAAGGTCTAGAATAGATAGCATTCTCCTGTTTGGGTCTAAAAGAAAAATATCTCCTTTCATTCTGAAGGAAACGGTATTTGTTCTTTTCCACTTTATGGTTGTTGGAAAATAAAAATAAAAATATTGGATAATTTAAAGAGCAATTGATTATAATAATGGTCTTATTTCGTTATTTAGGCCAAAGTCATTTCCAATGATACAGGAACGATTTGTTATAGTTTAAAACAATGCATTCGTAGGTGGGATGGACAATAGAATCGTATAATAACCCGGTTTAAAGTAAATAAACTTGACAGTTTTTGTTACATTTCCGAAGCATTTATTAGGAAAGACCATATTCATTAATTTTTGACAATTTTTTTCTTTCCTTCGTTTATACAGTAGAAATTTGGGAAAATATTATGTTTGCAAAAAAATCCAAAGCCGGGATGTCTCCTAAATTATTATTTTCATGTGTTTTTAAGAGCACTTAAGTTGGTTTTCACTAAGTTTTGTGCGTCCGTGTCTGTTATCATCGTTTTTCCCAATATATTTATGCTAGTGAGTTGAAACTTGTTATAAAAATCAATTTTTAGGTCTAGTTGAACTACCCGGAAAATAATTTTAAAATAACGTCATTAACTGGGAGTAGTGACTCAGCAAAAAGTTCATAAAAATTCGTCGATCGGCTTTACATTTGTAGTCGTATATAAGACCGACATATGCGCCAAGTTTCATCTCATTATCAGTATTAGTTCAATTATCTTCGAATGACTTGTGTACGTTTTTTAAAAAATTGGAAATAAACCAGTTGTGTTGAAATTCGGTATAAGTATATCCTTTTATGTAATAAATAAGTATACTAAGTTTGGTTTAGATACAGAAAGTATATATACGGTGAAGTTTGATCATAAAAGTTAAGCGGCATAGAGCAAGGTCAGTGCCTAGATGGGTGACTGCTGGTAATAGAACTGCAGTATTTACTGCATGAGGAAGCAGGAAGAGTTGCTGCGGTACATTATAACATTCTCAGGACGAGCAAAGCGAGTTTAAGTTGTAGAATGAGCGTAGCGAAACCATTGTGATAAGGAAATGTTTCAAGGTACACCGCACCCAATCTTTTTAACTTTGCGGCGTTACACATCTTTGTTTTTATCACGCGAAAATCATTTTAGTTTCAGAAACAATTTTATTCTTAAACCACGGCCGAAATTTTTATCAGAATCGAATCGAGATCGGTATCCGCCGTTAATGAAACCTGCAAAATGCGTCGAGTATCGCTAGATTGTTTTAATGAAGGATGAAAAATGAGTTTCTAAGCATGATAAAAATCATACAAGAAGTTAAACTTATACCAGCATAACTTTCTGAACATGTTCAGCTGCATTTCAAGTCTCTACGACAAATAATGGTACGGGCGCGTCAGCCTTAAGTTATTTACTACAACGTTTTCAATTCATTTACGTTTTTCAACTTTGTGTAGACATTTTTTTTAAAATATTTTTGGGGCAATATAAATTGACGATGATAGCATGAGTAGGATATAGATTGATTCTAGTAGCCATACCATCTCGGGATAAGTACACAATGGTGCATTTCCCATATTGCCCCGATCATATTATAACCTTTCTAGCTAAAAGTAATGAAGAAACTTAAAACGTTAGTGTTCCTAAATGTTAATACTTGTTTAAGTCCGTATAGAGTTCATATTATGACATTGAAGCTAAATTTTTTACCTCTTTAGATTCTAAATATACACTTCCGAGCAATTTTGTAGTAATTTGATTAAAAATATCTTTAGATAATCCACACACTACCATTTTATCGATAGTAGTGTGTGGATATCGAGGAGTGAGTAATCTGGTTCTGCCTAAACGTAGGCACTTAATGTATAAATGTGCAGTCATTGGGTTCACGGGTAGCTCGATGAGGCTGTTTAGAGAAGATAGGATTATATTGCTTAGTTAAGTTGATATGAAGATGTTTCTAGTTGTTCAGGTTTATAACAGTTAAAATAATTTCAGATAAAATAAAAGGTTCCGAAAGGAAAAGACAGATGAAGAAGAAATGGAGTACAGAGTACAATAAAGTATAGAGGACATAGAATTGTAAAGAGAGTGTTGTTAGAGTAAAGAGAGTGCAAAGAAATCGCAGAGAGACAAAGCGTAGAGAAAATATAGGAAGATTGTAGAGTGAGTGTAGACCGTAGTATAGGGAGAGTTTAGAATAAGTGCAGAGAGAGCGTTGAAAGAGTGTAAAGAGAGCGTTAAGAGAACTTTGGGAAGATAGTAGAGAGAGTGGAGAGACCTGTAGAAGGGCAGATGAACAAGTGAGAAGGTAAGTTACCCAGGGCGCATGTTTCTCTCCCCCTATTTATTGATCTATCTCAGTATAGCCTCACGTCCGTTATGTCCCCCGGTTTCGGAGGAGAGTAAAAAAGTTTTTTTAGCCCTTTACTAGGGCTCAAGTAATGTGCCTTGACCTCCATTGGCCCACCTCCCCCCTTACCCTTCCAACTACGTCCACTTAGCTAGAGAATTATCTTGTAAATGGTTCAAGAACTGGGCCAGATACTTGCATACCTCCTGGTGTCTTCTTTAATCATTTCTTCTCTCATCTACCCTTCTCCAAATATCCTGTCTTATAAATATACAATACAGTCTTATTTTTTATAAAAATATACTTTGCCCTTTTGAGTGCATGCAATAATGATTCGGACACATTTCTTATCTTCAGCTGATCTTGAGGAGAAGTCTGTACGCGGCCTGAATCCCTCTTAGACATAGCGGAAGACGGTTTTCTATACTTAATATCAACTTTTGTGTATTTCAACCGGTCTTTCTAATGTTTATCTTACTTATTGTTTTGTGTCTTAAATATTATGTTTAGAATTTCAAGATACTTTGTTTTTTTTCTAATGATAGCTAAGAAAAAATATTTGTTTCCTTATGAAATTTATTAGACTTAAAGATTCATGGTGTTATTAATGTCTTATCTAATATAATTCACCCAGTTTTTCTTGAGGATTTTTTTAACGTTTAATGTATTTTGTTGTTTCTTTCGCCATGTTTTACTTACATTCCAATGTATTTCATTGATTCTTTCGCCATGTTTTACTTACATTCCAATGTATTTCATTGATTCTTTCGCCATGTTTTACTTACATTCTAATGTATTTCATTGATTCTTTCGCCATGTTTTACTTACATTTCAATGTATTTCGTTGATTCTTTTGCCATGTTTTACTTATTCCAATGTATTCATGATTCTTTCGCCATGTTTTACTTACATTTAATGTATTCATTGATTCTTCGCCATGTTTTACTTCGTATTCTTGATCTTTTTTGCCATGTTTTACTTCTTCCAATGTATTTCATTGATTCTTTCGCCATGTTTTACTTACATTCCAATGTATTTCATTGATTCTTTCGCCACGTTTTACTTACATTTCAATGTATTTCGTTGATTCTTTCGCCATGTTTTACTTACATTCCAATGTATTTCGTTGATTCTTTCGCCATGTTTTACTTACATTTCAATGTATTTGGTTGATTCTTTTGCCATGTTTTACTTACATTTCAATGCACTTCGTTGATTCGTTCGCCATGCCTTTGTTACATTCCAATGAATTTCTAAATATTTTTTCACTGTCTTACTTATGCAGTTCGGCCTGTCGTAATGTTTTTTTATTCTTTAAAATAGTTCAACCATAACTTCGATTATCATACTACCATAATTTATTTGTTATAGCCATTGACAAGTAAAATTTAGCCTGGAACCGAACTTAAGCGATACTATAACAATTATCACTTTTTCTTATTATAAAAGTTAGATTACTGCTATCTGGACAGTTCAAGAATCACAATGGTCGCTGCATGATAGCAAATATGCCTATGGTACCCGCACTTGTATAATGTGAAATCATATACTATTTTACATTTTTGGTGTTAAAATAAGTAACAAACCTGACAGTTAAACGGAATTGACAGTTATAATTTTAGCTTTTATTTTGTCATTGTGACTGTAAGTTTTAGATTACATTGTTTCTCTAAAAGTTATAAGAAAAGTCAGACTGTCAGTCAAAGTTAGTTTTCACGTGTAGACGAAGATAACTCTAGTATTAATACCGTAATAAAATAGTTATAGATTGAACTTGCAATATAGTTCTATTTTTTAAAAAAACCTTGATTATAAAAAAAATCTAGCGCGGTGGTCCGGGCGAATTTCATTTAGAATGCGTATTTCCGTGCTTAACAACCCTTTTCTTGCTTAAGGTACCAGTCCTTGCTTTAGAACCTAAACTCAATTGTCAAGCACTGCTCGTAACTCATTTTGTCTGTATTTTTCAAAAGAAATGCGCTAAAACCTTTAAAGATAACTGAATAAGCTTAAAGATAAGTAACTTTTTCGACTTTTTGGTCACTTAGAGTGGCCGTATCGACATCGGATCGAATTTATTCGACTCGACGCCCAAAAATACATAGAAAATAACTCCCGTCTCGAAATTTATTTTTCGACTTTTAAGTTAGTTAGAGTGGTCGTATTGACTTCAGATCGGTTTCATTCGATCAAGCGTTCAAAAACATAGATAATGATTATTTTTGCTGCAAAAAATATAAACCATAAGTCTTGCCGTTTCTTATGAAAATTTTACTGACTGTAAATGACGTCTCAAAAACCTGGGTTTCAATTGAGTTCAAGTCTTCCCCAAGGTTAATTTTTGGATCAAGATTGATTAAACAAATATTATCGGTTAATGACGTCATTCACATTTTATAAACAATAATGTTTTGGACATTAAGAGGTTGATTTCGATAGCTAGTTTCATCCCGATACGAAAAAGCGATCGAGAACAAAAATCTTATACAAACTTACACACACACAAACACACACATGTATGTGTTGTTATATATTATATATTATATATATATATAATATATATATATATATATATATATATATATATATATATATGTGTGTGTGTGTGTGTGTGTGTGTGTGTGTGTGTGTGTGTGTGTGTGTGTGTGTGTGTGTGTGTGTGTGTGTGTGTGTATGATTGTATGTATTGCTGTATCGACAATTTGTGTGGCATGACCTCAGGCCTTGTGGCTTATACGCGTCAATTAGCATATTCCAAGGAATTTATGAAGAAGAATGAATAACCTTCATTTGCTATCCATTCATTCAACTTTATTTATTTAACTTATTACTTACTAACAAAGGCACACCCAAGGAGTGGGGGCATTACTCTCTCCCAAAACGATCCAAAAACATAATTATGCTATTTCGCAATACTTGCAAGACACCCAGTTTGAGTGTCTTTAAACCCAAAATGTTGTTCAGCTCGCTTCATTGTTTAAATTGGTTCTTTGTGATGATAACCTTCAAAACTATTTTATATTTGAAATATACATTTATCATCATTTACACGAGTTTGTCCTTTTACCTGTCTCCTTTCTGTGGAAAATTTCCGCTTGGTTTTTTTAGAAACCTGTAGCTATAAAATTGTCCTAAACCCGATTTGCAAACCATCAATGCATTATCTTATTCCGGCATTGCATTACAGCCCGAACCAAATAGCCCTGAAACAAATCCTAAATGCGTCAGTGCAAACTAAGTTTATTTTACTTCCTGGAAATCCACTAAAGGTTACGTAGCCTGTTGGAAAGCCAATCCTAAATGCGTCAGTGCAAACTAAGTTTATTTTACTTCTGGAAATCCACAAAAGGTACGTAGCCTGTTTGGAAAGCCAAATCCTAAATGCGTCAGTGCAAACTAAGTTTATTTTACTTCTGGAAATCCACTAAAAGGTTACGTAGCCTGTTTGGAAAGTCAATTATTCCTTAAGTACAATAAATTATACATGTGTTCTCTAAAAATAATAAGTTAGTACAATTTGAATGATTTTTGGATAAACAATTGCTAATGATGTTTTGTTTGTATGTTACAGTATTGCATGTTGCATTAAAGAGGACTGAATATATATATTTTATTTCATCAAATTTATCCAGGTAAGTGCTGAGTTTACTTACATAATAAAATAATTAATATTTTTTTGACTTCCTTGTAATAAAAAAATACAAAAATATGTAAATATTTGCATGCATACATAATAACCAACATGAATGAAATTAAAAGCAATATTCTTAGCGTATTCAGAATGATCAAAAAATCTCTCTTAGGTTGTTCCTAGGATATTCATAGGAACAACCTATAAATATTAATATTAATTCGATAAAAGTTAAGCCGCATTTTAATGCAGATAATGAGATGAACTTAGCCCTTGTGTAAGTCTTATACATGGTTACATGCGTGTCAAATCTCAAATTGATCTTAACATTTTTCCGCGTTTTATGATTTTTCGAAATTTTTGCTGAGTCATTATTAAGAGTTAATGACATGATAAAATAATTTTATTTTGGATAGCAAAATTGCTATTATAGAATAATTTTTGTACAAAGTTTCAACTCTGTGGCATAAATAAACTGGAAGCTATGATGATAACAAACTCATACACACTCACATTCAGACAGAAAAACACCTGAAATGGATAATCCAAATGACATCCCGGTTTCGGGTTCTTTTGCAAACACAATACTTTTCCTATATACCTACGATATTGTAATTAAGGAAAAGTAAAAAAATAAATTTCAATGAAACTTTAAAAATTAAAACACTTAACATATACCCTTAAGTTACTCTTTAAAAATATATTAATTGTATTAAATGCAATGACCAACATTAATAAAAACGTTAATTTCTAAGCACCTAATATTAACATTAAATATAAACACCAATTTGGTAAAATGAAAAATTTATTTCTGAACACCTAATATTAATATAAAATATAAACAATTTGGTAAAATGAAAAACTTATTTTTAAACACCTAATATTAACATAAAATATAAACAACAATGTGGAAAAATGAAAAACTTATTTCTGAACACCTAATATTAACATAAAGTATAAACAACAATTTGGTAAAATGAAAAATTTATTTCTGAACACCTAATATTAATATAAAATATAAACAATTTGATAAAATGAAAAACTTATTTTTAAACACCTAATATTAACATAAAATATAACAATTTGGTAAAAATGAAAAATTTATTTCTAACACCTAATATTAACATAAAGTAATGAACAACAATTGGTAAAAATGAAAAATTTATTTCTGAACACCTAATATTAATATAAAATATAAACAATATGGTAAAATGAAAAACTTATTCTTAAACACCTAATATTAACATAAAGTATAAACAACAATTTGGTAAAATGAAAAATTTATTTAAGGACATATTGCAATACAACTAGATATTCACTTATTCAGGGTTAGCGAAGATATAAATGTAATACATTTCTATTTCATATCCACGCAATATTTCTAAAAATAAAATACTTGCCTTTTTTACAAAATAATATCTCCGGATAACCAAGCTATGTAGTACACAAAGAAAAACGTAAAAATGTCTATCAGATGGGACGAATGAAATGTTCAATTTCGTAAAACAAGTCACAAAAACTTCCGAAAGACAAACGAAACAAACGACTTGGTTATCGTGCCTCATACGCGAGGATAGAAACTCATCTATAAATAAAACATCGTTGAACATTAAAGGTTATAGAGAATTTGCACGTATAAAACCTACAAAAAATACGTATGACTTTAAGAAATAAGCGAATTTTTATACAGAAATAACGATAACACTCTATATCTTTATTATAATATCTTTATTTATTATTATATATATTATATATATATATATATATATATATATATATATATATATATATATATATATATATATATATAATATATAATATATATATATATATATTAATTTCAAACGCTATTAACAATTTTATGATGTGAGGTCAAATATTTTTTAAATATTAATTTGACCTTGTGGAAAAACGGTCGGAGATATGGGTTTATATTATAGAACATTTTTTTATTCCCTTTTAAGGAGTGCTATCACCTTTTCTTTGGTGGACACTTTATATGAAACACCCTGTATGTGTATATATATATATATAATATATATATATAATATATATATATATATATATATATATATATATACACATATATATACACAACAATATATATATATATATATATATATATATATATATATATATATATATTCTACATATATTTTGGTATCAGGATGCCAATCTGAATCGATCCCCCCACTCCCCCTTTAATTTCCAACATCCGAACAACCTCATAAGCGTAATTTTCTTAATGAGAATTTGCTTAAATAAACTAAGAAGAAGAAGAAGCTATGTTATATCAGGTTTTCACTTATAGTCTATAACAACAAATGAGAGTGGTGTTATTTACATCTTGTTAAGTATAGTTATACTAGCATAGGTATATTGTATTGGTAGTCAGACATGCTTTAAATGTTTTATAATGCTTGGTCACAGACATGCTTTAAATGCTTTGTCACAGACATGCTTTAAAAATAAATATATAGTATACTGTGATGCTAGCTAGTGATTTTTTTTACCGTGGCAATATTTACTCTTAATAGAAGGGACAGTAAGGATTGCCAAGATTAGAAATAATTAGTTCACAGCATTGTTTGGAAGAATTATTCTAACTTTCGGCTCTGGTAAATAAAAATAAAATAAACTGTTTGTTTTTGGGCCTGTTTGTGGGGCTTTTCGAACCATTAGGGTATTCGACCTGCGGAAACCACCCTTTAAGTATTAATCAAAGTTGTAATTTCATTCTAAATTTATTTATTTAGACGCGTGACATAAAAAATTTTATTAATTTTCCATTTTGTCAATTTTAAGTACTGACAAAGCTTAGCATCCCTGGGCGAAAACTTTTCGCCAAAATCAATTTATTTTAAATAAATAATAAAAAGGACTGAAAGTCATTAACAATTTAACTGTTATTAAATTAAAGTTATTAAAATCGTGTAAATACAAATACTAATTATGTAAACTTAAAGTGTAATCTGGGCTGCTGGCTTATACTTGTATTATTGGCCTTAGTGCAGAAAAAAAAGAATTCTTCTGAGTTACCCCTTATCAGTGAGTTTGTTACTTCTTATCAGTATGTGTTGCAAGTTTGAGTTTTTGTGGTTAATTTCACTTACTTAATTAACTTTTAAGTAGTTATTTAAGTTGTTAACTATTTAAAAAAACACAATACTTTTCCCTAGAGAACTACAGTATAAATAAGGAAAAGTAATAAATGATAGTGATAGCTGTTATGAAGATAATACTCCGTTTGAATTAATAACACGGGCCGTAAACGCCATAAACTATTGATACCGGCCATATCATAAGGTAGTTTATAATGTAATTACTCATTGTTATTTAACATTTTTACTTTTCTTTATTTATAACAGGTATATAGGAAAAGTATTGTGTTTGCAAAAAAATCCAAAAGCGGGATGTCACCGGAATTATCCGTTTCAGGTGTTTCAAAGGCCTCCTAAGTGGTTTTTACAAAGTTGTCTGTCTGTATGTATGGGTGTATACGTGTGAGTGTCTGTTATTATCGTAGTTCCCAATGTATTTATGCTAAAGTTGAAACTTTGTACAAAAATCAGTCTATAGATGTAGATGTGCTATTCGGAAAATATTTTTTATGACGTCATTAACCCGTAATAATGAAGTAAGTAAAGTGTAGTAGTAAGTAGTACTACTAAGAAAGTAGTATTTATTTGTACTAAGAAAATAATATTTGATCATAAAACGCGGAAAAATGATGTGGTCGAATTTAGATTTGGCACGCATGTAGCTATGTATAAGACTAACATATGTGCTAAGTTTCATCTTATTATTGCATTACTTCAATTTTTATCATATGACTTCTATCCTTTTTTTAAAAAATTGTATAAAATCGGACAATAATCCACAATTTAGTTAAAATTGTCTTTATTATTATTAATATTGTCAATATTTTTACTTTTCCTCATTTATACATAAATATAAATATTTATTGGTGTTTGCAAAGAAATCCGAAACCTGGATGTCACCGGAATTATCCTGAGTGGTTTTCGCAAAGTTGTCTCTCTGTATGTGTGTGTGTGTGTGTGTTATGTCTGTTATCATCGTAGCTCCCACTGTATTGATGCTAGAGAGTTGAAACTTTGTACCAAAATCAGTCTATTGCTGTAGTTGTGCTATTCCGAAAGTATTTTTATGACGTCATTAACTCGAAATAATGACTCAGCAAAATGTCAAAAAATCATAAAACGCGGAAAAATGATGCGATCCAATTGAAATTTAGCACGCCATGGGTACATTTGTAGCCATGCATGGGCGTCCGCAGGGGGGTCAAACGGGCCACTTGACCCCCCTGAACAATCAGAAAAGTTAGATCGACCCGCACTGCTAATGATTCTTTACGATGACGATTCTTTACTTAGTACATAAGTACACCAAGTTTCGTTTCAATGCGATAAGTATATGCATGATTTTTGTTGGATCATACAAGTCAAGCAGCTTCGAATGTGGTGAGTGCCTCGATAGGCGACCATTGAAACGAAAAGGATGTATTTACTATCTAGGGACAAGCGGAGCAAGTCCAAAGACGTGTTGCGGTATAAATGTAACGATTGGTATACTCTGAGGACGATCGAAGCGAGTCCGAAGCAGGGAGGATGAGCGTAGCGAATCCTATGTGATAAAATCATTAGTTGTTTTGTCATTAGAGTTTATAAATGTACTCTGACGATGACTAATTAATAGTTGAAACTGGTCAGTTTTCTTTTTTATGTATTGTGGTTTGACAATTAATTTTTTTTAAACACAAGTGTATTAAATATTAACCATGTTTTTTTTCTTTTTTTTGTATTCTATTTCAACTGTAAATTTTATATTGGGGTGTGGGGAATTAATGAACTTTAAGAATTAGTTAGAAAAATTTTTTTATAATATTATTAGTATTAGTCTCCATTCTATAAGCGATTGTACTTGATAGACACTGGATGGGACGAAATAATTAAACTACCACTTCTCTAAATGACTATATTTCGCCTGCTCCCAGGCATATTCATGTCTCAAACCTAAAATTACAAAAAATATTATTAATTCATGCATGGGTTGGTTACATGGAGAGAAAGCGTACATGAGAGATAAATAAAACAATTTAAATTACCTACTACTCACAAGAATTAAGAATACTATATATTCTTAATTCTTGTGAGTAGTAGGTAATTTAAATTGTTTTATTTATCTCTCATGTACGCTTTCTCTCCATGTAACCAACCCATGCATGAATTAATAATTTTTTTTAATTTTAGGTTTGAGACATGAATATGCCTGGGAGCAGGCGAAATATAGTCATTTAGAGAAGTGGTAGTTTAATTATTTCGTCCCATCCAGTGTCTATCAAGTACAATTTTTTTTATTTTTTTAAACTCAAGTGTATTAAATATTAACCATGTCTATGTGATAAAAAAAGTCCTAAGGTACCCCGTACCCGATTTTTTTAAAATCTAACAATCGCAGATAAATTACGGTACTTAACATGCGAGTAAAACATCTTAGCATAGCTCGTATGTAGTTACGACCTTTCCTCAGGCTGTAAATCCACAGTCTCTTGCAAAGTTTCGTTTCCCTTACTAATTGCGTAATGCACTATAAAAATGCTATTAACTTGAACCGAGGAAATGAATAACTCGTTGAAAATTGTTCGCTTCTACCCATAAAGATAAATGGAAAATAATTAAATTGCTCTAAAACATTAAATATTATTTCTAAGTTGAATTAAATTGATTATAGAGCATAGAGATATATTACTAGAGGAGGTATACCCTACTTCAAAACATTAAGAGGCTTGAAACATCTTTTGAAGCTCTGAGTAACCTCATTGAAACCTCCAATAATTCGGTATTAAGTTATAATAAATCTTTATTATAACTTTTATAATAATATTTATTTATAATAAATCTTTAAGTTAACAGTCGCCAAATCAATCTTAAACTTTTTGTAAGATTTTTGTTTTGTATTTTAATGTTTTGTTTTACAACTTGATGCAATTGTTTACTGTTAATTTGATTACATTAATAGTCGTGTTGGATTACTTTTTTGATTTTTCAAAATTCAACTGATAGGGGCCTCTCTAGTAATAATAGCTCTATATTATATATAGTCCAAGAGCCAGGCCTAAAAGATGTGACTCATTTTGTACTACTTCAAACCAAATTTTTCTGAAAATGGAAAAGCATAGTCTGCCTATCCAGACTATGGCCCCTTCAGTGAATGCCCTTCATATGAAGTGGAGCCCTTCATATGAATGCGCTCGCTCATAATATTAAAAAATCGCACAAATTCCCGTTTTCTAGCAATAAGTGGTTCCCTGTAGATCATATGCAAAACATGAAGAGAACATTTTTTAAAGCTGATAAAATTTACTATTAAGCGAGTGTTTTTTTCGTCAAAATCGGATAACTACAACTACAGTTATGACATTTGTTAAATGATTAAAAAAATGCACAAAAAGTCGATATTTTTACAAAGAAATTCACTGACTGCATAAATTAACCATTTTTTTGGTGTTTTGAAAGAGCCATAACTTTGGTTGTAGTTATCTGATTTTGATGATTGAACACTCGCTTTATTGGAAATTTTATCATCTTTAAAAAATGTTCTATTAATGTTTTGCACAAAACCCACAGGGAACCACTTATTTCAAGAAAACTGAAATTTGTGCGATTTTATAAAATTTTGAGCAGGCGCAATCATATGAAGGGCCACCACTACTCTAAATAGGCAGACTATGTTTTTTCTTCATAATTTAAGGTATATTTTCAGAAAAATTTGGTTTGATGTAGTATAAAATGAGTCTCATTTTTTCAGGTCCGGTTCTCTTGGATTAATAGTACTTGTATGTAAAATTTAAACGTACATAAAAAGATAGAGATAACAACAGATTAATTACATCCTTTATTTTTAAATATATTACAAATAACTAAGATTTCGACTAAAAATTAGTCATCATCAGGGCTTAACACAATATAAAATAAAAAAACACAATCTACAAAGTACTTCATATTGCACCTTGGTATGGCTAAGGTGTAGTATAAAGTAGTTTGTAAATTGTGTTTTTTTTTTATTTTATATTATGTTAAACTCTGGCGATGACTGATTCTTAGTCGAAAGCTTATTTATTTGTTATATATCTAAAAATAAAGGACTTCTGTGAAATTAATCTGTTGTTATTTATTATTTTTTAAAAGTCTACAATGAGAAACTTAAAATTTTTAAAAAGTAAAAGTTAAGAAATCAATATCACTTATGATAGAATTGCTTGGTCGTGCTTTACAGATAAATAACATGATGAATGATATATAGGTTATAAAGCCCTTCCACGTACTGATGTTTTCTTTCTACAGCTAGTGCAAGTAATGTAATAATAGCTAATTATGCCACTAGATAAGAAAAAAGAATACTTCTGCAAAGCAATAAATTTATTTATCATTTGATACCACCGAGTTTTGCAAAACATGAATAGTTTACACAATATACTTTTTCGAGAGAAACCTTCATCATGGAACTGTTCAATTATTATGTTGTGTTTTGCAAAAATCGATAGTATCAAATGATATATGTTTTGCTTGCCATGCATGATGGTGATAAGAGAGGACTGCTCGTTTCTGGTAAATATTCTTTAGAAACTTAATTGAAGGTTCAAGAGTGAGTTCAGGCTCCGTCGGCGCCCTGATAAGTTAGGCTTAACTAAACAGAGTGGGACATGACATAACATAGAATCATTAATGATGACGAATGTCAAATGATGGAACAGTTCCCAGATGCAGCATTGCATTTCAATCAATAAATTTACCCTCTATCTAAAAGTGGGTAAAACTATTTGTAGAGTGGAAGCCAAAAGAGACTTGCTCACATTTTGACGTGATGCATTCAATATTTTATCTTTTCACGCAAAAATCGTGGCACTCATCTTGTACTCATCGGATTAGTAGCTGGTGCATACATTTTTACACAACTCGATGAACATCGACTGCACTCATTTTGTTCTCCCAAGATGTTTTCAACTCATCAGATGAGTGTTTGGAACATACATTCACATAACCACTTGATGTCAACTTGTACTCTCAAGATGATTTCAACCCTGATGAGCCTGAATGACGATTCAACCGTGATGATTTGAACCCTGAAATGAGCATTTGGTGCCTACATTTACAAACCACTTTATGTCATCTTGTAATCATAAGATGATTTCAACCCATATGTGCATTTGTTGCCTAAATTTACAAATCACTTTTTGTCATCTTGTACTCACAAGATGATTTCAAGCCATATGAACATTTGGTGCATTCATATGCAAAGCATTTTGTGAATATCAACCACCCTAAGCTTGTACTCACCGGATAATTTCAACCTATCCAAAAAAACCTTATGGTAGATAATTCTATAGATCGATTACTTGTGTAAATCAGATATATCAATAAAAATTTGGAGGCAGCAGTAACCTATAAATCTGTAATAAAGGCTGTAAGCTCAGACAGAATAGTTGAATCATTACGACTGGCTGGCAGAATGTAAAATTGGCAGCTATACAAGAAGATATAGGTTGAAAATTCTTTGTTTTAGTATGTCATATTATAATAATACGCTATTTTTGTCAATTCTAAAACCAGCTTACGTATCACATATTTTTACTTTCCTACGCCTACATATTACTATACTAAGATTGTAGAAAAACTACCATGTTTGGATTTAAATTACGAAACTGATACAGCTAAATTATTCGTTTCAAGTGTTTTAAGACCTCTTGGTAAATAAAGGGTTTCATGCTGTAATTCTGTAGAACGCACAGGGGCAGCATAAACACAAAAAAGTGTAGCCACCGTTTTCAAGAAAAATAGATGGGCATGAGACATCTTGTCCCATATAGAGTTTAAAAATATTGGAGAAGCGTATAGAGTTTGCGTTTTTCACTTTTAAGATCTAACACGCTTAATATCAACAGACTATAATTCTAATATTTTTTTTAATTTTCTTAGGGATCATACTTTTATAATCTTAAATAAGAAAAGAATGATATTAAATATGTACAATTAAATACTACACAACAATAAAGAACTAAAGCTTTACTCGACATGTTTATAACCTGACGATAGGAAGGATGTAGTATTGTTACGAATGCCCGAGGGAGTAGTGGTGTGGGTTGGCAACACCTTTTTACATAGTAAAGGCCTGATATGCTCCTTCCCCTTTATATAAGTTCCTTGGTAGTACGTACGTGTGTCAATTGAACCTAATCTTTAGGTTTGGGAACTAAATAGTTTTGCTGTTTCCAACCCTGATTATTGATTTAAAAATACTTGCAAAAAATTTCAAAATATAATTATAACGTCACGATCCTCTATTAATGATTTAAAAATACTTACGAAATTTCAAAACTGTAATTATGGCGTAAATATCTCTGATTAATGATTTAGTAAGAATTTCAAAAAATGTTAAAAATCTAAATAATTTTATTTTAAAAATAAAATTATTCAAAATAATTTTTGTTAAATTGCCGTAGAAGATCGTTCTAGGTTTGAATCCCTTAATAAAGTCTTATTATATAACCTTATTATATAAATAAAAACAGGTTAATTACACAAAAGTCCTTTATTGTTTAATATATAAAACTAAGCTTTCGACTAAAAATTAGTCATCGTCAGAGTTTAAAAAAATATAAAAAAATACAATTTTACAAACTAGCTTACCAAACCATACCAAGGTGCAATATGAAGTAGTATGTAAAATTGTATTTTATTTTATATTTTTTAAACTTTGATGATGACATTTTTTAGTCGAAAGCTTAGTTATTATATTTTAAACAATAAAGGACTTTTGTGTAATTAACCTGTTTTTATTTATATATTTTTTTATAAGTCCACAAAAAGAAATTTCTTAACCTTATTATATTATTTTTAAATTCTAGTTTGCGAAATTTGTTTTAAATGCGTGATTTTTTGCTTCTCAATCCAATGTTTGCATCTATGTTTTCGGCGTGTTTATATTAACATGAGCAATTGCGTCACAACTTGTGACAACTTGTCACAATTTAATTTTTTCGAATTATTCAAAGGAAATAGTGCACTAAAAATGCACTTTAGTGTGCTAAAAATGAGCATAAACTGAGCTTAAAATAATATTGTGCTGTGTAGTGTATAGTCCATGGAAAAAAATAAATAACAAATTGCGAGGCTACAGCTCAGGATATTAAATATATAACTAAATCTTAAGCAAAAATTGGATTGATAAGTAAGAAAACACGCATTTAAAAGGAAATTCGCTCGGCTTGCGGACTTCTGCACCGGCATTTTTTAAATACCACACTCAAGGATTGATAAAAAAAAACTTAAGATTTTTTTAACGCTGAGGGGGGTCTATCAAACCTATTGGCTATCAATTTTTGCATAATTAATACAAATGATGAACAAGGTCACTAAACAAACCCTTCTATCCTGGGCTTGTTAATATCCCCGGGCAGTTTTATTGTTCTATCGTATCAGATTGCTCACCATAGACAACTATTAATATTTTTAGGTCCATGGGACTTTAAAGATATTAGAATAACTTAAAGTCCCATGGACCTAAAAATATTAAATAGTTGTCTATGGTGAGCAATCTGATAACGATAGAACAATAAAACTGCCCGGGGATATTAACAAGCCCAGGATAGAAGGGTTTGTTTAGTGACCTTTGTTCATCATTTGTATTAATTATGCAAAAATTGATAGCCAATAGGTTTGATAGACCCCCCCTTACTCTTCAAGGGTTAAGAAGGTAAATAACCCCTTGATATTTAACCTTGCTTGAGCCATACGTTGCCGGATTAAGTTACCATAAAATGTTACACCTTTACAATCGACTTACAAGTAAATCTGATTTATCCTATCGTGTTCTTGTCTAGATCAAACATCAGCATCGATCAATCATGAGCAAGATAAAACATCGGCAAGTTTGATTATACATCGGCAAGTTTGATCAAACATCGGTTAGTTTGATCATACATCGCCAAGTATGATTTTGATCAAACGTCAGCAAGTTTGATCATACATCGGCAAGTTTGATCTAACATCGGCAAGATCAAACCTTTCTAAGATTCCATGCTGAAAATGTTTTTTTTAGACCATGTATATATTAATAAAGCAATTTTTATATTTATTATGTATATATATATTAAATATATTAAATGTTTACATTGAACATTAAATATATATTTATATTTCTTAAGAGAATAATGTCTTTTCTGAAGAACCCCATAACTACTATTAGGTGAAGAATGACTTCAATTCTATTTTATATATATATAATAACACAATATATTTTAATATACATATATTAACAATATATTTAATAACATATATATAACAATAATTTTTAATCTATTGGGATCATCTTCAGAAAAGACTAATTACAAAAATATTACTTAAACATACAAAAGTACAAAATGATAAGAATTAAACTTGACAAATAATACTTACTATAAAGACTACTAAAACTACAGAAAATATAATTTAAAAAAAAAACTAAGAAAAAAAATAACAGATTTAAAAGTTTATAAGGCTTATAATAAAGGTAAAAAGGTTACAAACAAAAGAAACCAAGAGGTAAGGTAACAAAACAAACTACTAAAACAAAACATAACATTAGTAGATTTATAATGCGTGAAAATTTTCAATTTATTAATAACATCAATTGTAATCCTTTTCCTCATTTTTACCGTAGGATAAGGGAAAAAGTATTGTGTTTGTAAAAAAATCCGAAATCGGGATGTTTTCACCTGAATTGTTCGTTTCAGTTGCTTTTAAGACCTCCTGAGTGGTTTTCACAAAGTTGTCTGTCTGCATGTGTGTGTATTATCATTGTATCCCAGGTTTAGTACAATTAATCTTTAAGTCTAGTGTGAGGAAAAAAATTACGTCATTATCATAAAATAATGACTCAGTAAATTTTAAATCTTAGTCTAGTTGTGATCTCCGGAAAAAAATTACGTCATTATCCGGAAATAATGACTTAGTAGAAATGTTAATATCTTTAGGTCTAGTTGTGATATCCGGAAAAAATATGTCATTATGCTGAAATAATGACTCAGTACAAATTTTAATATCTTTAGGTCAGTTTGTGACTCCGGAAAAAATTACGTCATATTCCTGAATAATGACTCAGTTAATATCCTAATCTCCGAAAAAAAAAAATTACGTCATAATCCCGAAATAATGACTCAGTAAAAATTTAATAATCTTAGGTCTAGTTGTGATCCTCCGGAAAAAAAATTATGTCATTATCCCGAAATAAGACTCAGTAAAAATTTTAATATCTTTAGGTCTAGTTGTGATCTCCGGAAAAAAATTACGTCATTATCCGGAAATAATGACTTAGTAGAAATGTTAATATCTTTAGGTCTAGTTGTGATATCCGGAAAAAATATGTCATTATGCTGAAATAATGACTCAGTACAAATTTTTAATATCTTTAGTCTAGTTGTGATCTCGGAAAAAATTACGTCATAATCGCGAATTATGACCCAGTAAATAAATTTTAATATCTTTAGGTCTAGTTGTGATCCTCCGGAAAAAAATTATGTCATTATCCCGAAATAATGACTCAGTAAAAATTTTAATATCTTTAGGTCTAGTGTGATCTCCGGAAAAAAATTACGTCATTATCCTGAAATAAGACTCAGTAGAAATGTTAATATCTTTAGGGTCTAGGTTTATATCGGAAAAAAATATGTCATTATCCTGAAATAATGACTCAGTACAAATTTTAATATCTTTAGGTCTAGTTGTGATCTCCGGAAAAAAATACGTCATTATCCTGAAATAATGACTCAGTAGAAATGTTAATATCTTTAGGCCTAGTTGTGATATCCGGAAAAAAATATGTCATTACCCTGAAATAATGACTCAGTACAAATTTTAATACCTTTAGGTCTAGTTGTGATCTCCGGAAAAAATTGTCATTATCCCGAAATAATGATCAGTAGAAATTTTAAATATCTTTAGGTCTAGTTGTGATATCCGGAAAAATGTCTTATCCGAACTAATGACCAGGTAAAAATTTTAATATCTTTAGGTCTAGTGTGATCCTCCGGAAAAAAATTATGTCATTATCCCGAAATAATGACTCAGTAAAAATTTTAATATCTTTAGGTCTAGTTGTGATCTCCGGAAAAAAATTACGTCATTGTCCGGAAATAATGACTTAGTAGAAATGTTAATATCTTTAGGTCTAGTTGTGATATCCGGAAAAAATATGTCATTATGCTGAAATAATGACTCAGTACATATTTTAATATCTTTAGGTCTAGTTGTGATCTCCGGAAAAAAATACGTCATTATCCCGAAATAATGACTCAGTAAAAATTTTAATATCTTTAGGTCTAGTTGTGATCCTCCGGAAAAAATTATGTCATATCCCGAATAATGACTCAGTAAAAATTTAATATCTTTAGGTCTAGGTTGTGATCTCCGGAAAAAAATTACGTCATTATCCTGAAATAATGACTCAGTAAAAATTTTAATATCTTTAGGTCTAGTTGTGATCTCCGGAAAAAAATACGTCATTATCCTGAAATAATGACTCAGTAGAAATGTTAAATATCTTAGGGTTCTAATGTGATCTCCGGAAAAAATCATCTCATTAAAAATAATGCTCAGTTATCTGAATATGACTCAGTTTAATTTTAATCTTTAGGTCTAGTTGTGATCTCCGGAAAAAAATATGTCATTATCCCGAAATAATGACTCAGTAATAATTTTAATATCTTTAGGTCTAGTTGTGATCTCCGGAAAAAAATTACGTCATTATCCCGAAATAATGACTCAGTAATAATTTTAATATCTTTAGGTCTAGTTGTGATCTCCGGAAAATTACGTCATTATCCCGAAATAATGACTCAGTAATTAATTTTAATATCTTTTAGCTAGTTGTGATCTCCGGAAAAAAATTACGGCTCATCTATCTCCCGAAATAATGACTCAGTAATATTTAAATACTTAGGTCTAGTTGGATCTCCGGAAAAATAATTAAAATGAAAAATAATGGATTGAGAGTTTGGTCTAGTTTGATCTTTACGGTCCAATACACTGTAAACTCGAACGTCATATGAAACTCAGTAAGTTAGTTGTGATCCAAGTTCATCATCTAGATCAGTATAATTAATTTAAAATAATAGAAATGATTTCATTAATTTGAGATTTGGCACACATGTAAACATGTATAAGAACATATGAGCCAAGTTTCATCTCATTATGAGAATTAATTTTAATTTTATAGAATCACTTTTAAGGGCTTTTTAAAAAATTGTTAAAAAAACGAAAACAATCCAATTTAGTTGAAATTCAGTACGCGTATATCCCTTCATATTAGTGAGCTATGTTTTGTTTCAATACGGCAACGATTTTTATTGGATCATAAAAGGTAAGGAACATTGAGCGAGGGCAGTGCTGTATGGGTGACCGCTGAGAATGAAAGCGATGTATTTACTGTCTGCCTGGAAAGGTTAGGTTAAAGTCCTAACAACCAACACTTGACTCACACACCGTCTTTCTCAAGACGAACCTGATGATGGGAGAAGTACCTGCTCCCGAAACGTCGTTAATTGTAATAGTACTGACAAATGGATTACGTCCAACTAATTTTACTCATAATTCACCATTCACAAATGTTCACGTCTAAGTCTGTTATAACGTCATCTGACTCATTCGACTAATCAAATACGGTGCAAGAACCGGAATCACCTATGATGTGAACTCCTATTAAATACGCTGTGTGTACTCTGTAAATTTTGCAATCAAACAACTCGTACAAACAGGTATTGAACACTCCGTACATTGGCTTTTTCCAGAGAAAAATACCAGTTCATATCCATTTTACTATATTTTAAATGTATATCTAATGATTGTATCACCGCTATTAGATAAAAATTACCTTTAAGATAACAAATATGATTTTGAATATTTCTGACGGGTATTTCAGGAGGATGTCAGAGCGTTGAATACTCTTTGCAATATCTCATCACTTTCAATTTTATTCTTGTGTGTTGAAATTAAAATAAAAAAACCCAGAATTGAACTAAACATGACAGTTTGAAATTTCTTTCTGTCAGTTTGAATACTTTATGAGGTAAATTCTATAAAGTTAAAAGTTAGAGAATGTGGGGTCATTGTAAAGACGCCTTTTGTGTAGAAGGCTAAATGAACGGTGGGGAATGTCATATTTTCACCGAGGGGGGTTTTTCCTGGTGGTGAGGAAATGCCTTGCTAGCTATGACGTCATAACCTTTCTGTCTTTGTAACTTTGGGTGTGAAAAAACTGCTTCACGTGGAGAATAAACGAGACCTATTGAAAGGCTCTGGTGGCAATATTAAACCTCCTCTCCTCGGCTCATTTGACCCTATAACCTAGTGGCAACTCTGACCTATATTTCCATCTTGGAAGCAACCAAATTTGATCATATTCGCAAAACGAAATGAAGTTATACTTATTTCTACAATGGCATAATTACTCTGGCAAATAGTATAAGCGAATAGCATTTTTGAAAAATAGGAAAATAAATTAGATAAGTTTTAGGCCCCCCCCCCCAGTTACTTTTCAGTTTATTTTAAAATATGAATTAACTTTAGAAATAATAGAATCAATAAATAATTAAAATAACCTTGGAATGAATACATGAATTGTAAATCCTATATTATAATGCATGATAACTACCAATAAAAATTAATTAAAATTAGATTTTTAAAAATAATTTAAATAGCAACTATAAAATATATAACCGTCTTTAGCTTCAAGCATTACCGCTTTTTTGAAGACGGCGTAACATAAAATACTAATCAAAATAAACATAAATTTATAATTATAAAATTGCTAAAATTGAAAAAATTGTGATGTAATCATGTAATTTATAAATAATAAATATTATTAATAAATGATTAATACATTTCTCAGTATTTTTTTCATTTATTGGGGTTAAAGATTCTAAATTCTAGGAAAATAAATTAGATTAGTTTTAGCCCCCCCCCCTGTTATTTTTTGGGACCAAAAAGAATGTTTTGTTTGCTCAAAATCCGTTTTAGGCTAAAATGAGAAGTTTAGAGCAATTATTCCTTTTCGACTTTCTTTATGCCCTCGAATATTCGAATGGGTGTCCGAACATTTGTTTGTTTTATTCGCTCAAATTCTCTTTATTATGAAGAGATTTTTTTTAATAAAAAATACAATTTTTACTGAGGCAAAGGCCTCGGGTCGTCATAAACGACACTACTCACAGGTTTCATCCATAGATGTGGCTGAAATCTCTCTTTCTTATTAAGCTCTAAAGTGATGTGAAAAATCCAATTTTAGGCTTCGAAACCCCAAGCATGATCAGATAAAAACTTGTATGCAGATCATGAAACAATAATGACACGTATAAATGTATTTTGTTCGTCGCGCTTAGGCAGACAAATTGAAATTACCTGCCGCGGCTTAGCAAATCACTAACTCCGCCTCGAGCGCCAAATTTTAAAGTGTTACTAATATTCCATTTTCTTACCTAGTTACTTATTACTAGTTACAAGTTATTTATTACAAAATATTGTCTCTCGTGTCTTGTCTATAATTCATTCTTATCAAATCAAAAAAAACTTATATTCGCCATACGCCCCATACGGATGGGCTCAAGGAGGGTTTAACCTAAAAGGGCCCAAATCTACATCTCAAGGGGCCCAAATGGTGAGGGGTCCCACATTGCTTCTCAAGTAGGAAGTCCTCTTTTAACGAGAGTAGTAGACCCTAGATCATTGGGGTCTAATCTTCGTATGGGGCCCTTAAACGTCTAGGTAAATTAAATAAGGGCCATAAAGATCAAAATTTAAAATAAATTTTTAATTATTCAAATAATATATCTATCCCCTAGAATATATATCCCCTATTCTAATATTATATAGAATAATATATATATATATATATATATATATATATATAATATATTATAATATATATATCTAATATTATCATATAATATATCTAGAGCCTTTAATGCTGCTATAGATCCCAGATCAAGTATGCTAGATTTCTTTATGGCCCAGTCTACAGTATAGGGCTCTTAAAACCCCGGTAAAATAAATAGGGCCTTAAAGACCTAGATTTAAAAGCATTTGTGTCTAGGAGCTCTTTCGGTCCTACCTTATAAATTAGGCCCCTTTGATTTGAATTTTTAATATATTACATAATTATAATATAATGAATACATAAATGTCTCTATTATAACTTTAAAAATATTAATATGTTGATAATTTTTTTATGTTTATTTTTGTGCCGCCCTCGCCTCCAATGGCCAGTCCGCCCCTGATTAGGGCTCTATAGCAGTATAAAAAGACTTGATTATACAGTATTAAGGACCTTGATAATACCTAAAAGTTTAAGGGCCCAATACGAAGACTAGAGTCAATAATTTTTTAGCAAATGCAATACTTTTCCTATATACCTACGGCATAAAAGAGCAAAAATAATAATGTTTTTTTGAGGTAGTACGTAATTGAGCACTTTATTTGGATCGTTTTAGGATGAGCCAATCATATTGTTATAGGAAGTATTTACTTCTCACCTCCGAGGACATAATGAATGTAAAAAACTCCTAGGACGTAAAAGTAATTCATATATTGCCGCCATTACTATAATGTTGCGTGTTCAAAAAAACAATCTGTGTAAAACCTTCATGAGGTTTCTTTATAACGTTCATTTTGTTTCTGTTTTTCGTAGACTAATTTTTTTTTCGTTTTTAAAGGTGTTCTAATTGACAATTTTTTTGTGTGTTATTTGTTAAGCTTTTACATTTTTGAGTAAAAGTGTGAAAGCTTATGGATGAATTCATTGACGACGATAATATGGAGTTAATTGGACGTTTTTTTTTTCAATTAAGTATATAGCGCAGTTTATTTAATGAGTGCTACCTCAAAAAAAATAGTGTATGCCATCCGGCTGAGAAAGTCTTTATGTCTTGGCAATTTTTCCCGACTCGCTTCGCTCGTCGGTAAATCTAATTGCCGTGACATAAAGACACACTTCTCAGCCTTATGGCATAAATAACTATTTTTTATCTTTTAAACAGCATTTTAAAATTAAATGCTGAAATTCTCAAGTCTTTGACGTATAGGATTTGCAGGTAGGTTCGAATTCTCGAAAATCCTCAGAAAGATGTAGAAATTGCTGTACTATCAATTATTAAGGATGAATAATGCCTTGCATTAGGACCTCTCGTCACAAGTGTATTGACGATACAATAAACTAAATTATTTGTTAAAATAAGACCATGAAGTTAATTTTAAAATTAATTTTATTTAAAGTACTTATGTAGCTCTCATAAGTGCTGAGTCACTTTCCATAGGTTGGTGGATCACCACTTGTCTGCAAACCAATGGTCAGAAATAATTTTACCAATTAGTTCTGAAGTTATTAAAGTCCAAAGACTTGGAATAAAAAATCGAGTCAGAAACTTGAAAGAGAAAGGAATACCAGAATAAAGAATCGAAGATATTTTTGAACCTTTAAAAAAGTAAAAACAATTGAATAGAAAGATTAAATCTAATTTTAGGAGATGGTACTAATTTAATCTTTTTACCTTTTTTTATACCGTAGGTTTTAGGAAATCTATTGTGTTTGCGAAAATCCAACTCCGAGATTAAAACTGAATTATCTGTTTCAGATGTTTCTAAAGGTCCTGAGTGGTTTTTAAAAGATGTCTGTCTGTATGTGTGTAAATGTCTGTGTGTTATCAACGAATGTCTGTGTCAGTGTATTTATGCTTGAGAGTTGAAATGTGGTACGAAAATGTATCTATAGGTCTTGTTGTGGTATCCGGAAAATAATTTTTATGAAATCATTGACTGGAAATAATGACTCAGCACAAATTTCGAAAATTTTATAAAACGCGAAAAAAATGGTTTTTAATTTATTTGAGATTTAACTCAAATGTAGTAGTATATAAGATTTACATATGTGCTTAGTTTTTTTCATGATCAGCATTACTTCAATTTTTATTGCACGTATTATATACGTATTTTATTTTTAAAAAAGAAAATTCGATTGAGTTGAAATTCGTTATAAGTGTATTTAATTTCGTAATGAATAAGTATACTGAGTTTTGTTTCAATACTATAAGAATATCTACGGGTTATGTTGGATCATAAAAGTTAAGCAGCATTGCGCAAGGTCAGTGCTTTGATGGGTAACCGCTAGAATTAAAATTAATGTTTCTAATGTCTAATGACGAGCCAAGCAAATCCGAAGACGTGTTTTAGTATAAATTTGACAATTTGTCATTCTAAGGATGAGCGAAGCGAGTCTGAAGTTGTTAGGATGAGCGTAGCAAATCCGAAGACATTTTTTAGTATAAATTTGACAATTTGCCATTCTAAGGACGAGCGAAGCGAGCCTGAAGTTGTTAGGATGAGTGTAGCAAATCCGAAGACATGTTTTAGTATAAAGTTGACAATTTGCCATTCTAAGGACGAGCGAAGCGAGTCCGAAGTAGTGAGGATGAGCGTAACTTTTCATTGTAATGAGGAAAAGTTCAGAGGTACCCCGTACCCGATTTTGTATTACTTTTATTTGATAATATTTCAAGTTTTAAACTCCTTGTTACGTGAAGAAAATTTTCTGTCGGCTAAGTCAGTCGTCCGAAAAATTAGTGACCCGAAAATCTTATTTTAAGGTCTCTGCCTCGTCTTCTAACCCTTGTCTTATTCAATAATTTGGTTTTAGAGAGAGTTTCAAATATTTTCTATCCGGGAAGTCTACCCCCCCTCTCAACGCGAATGCACTATGACGCTAATTTATACAAATTATACATTCCTCCCAAAGTTTTTAATAACCCTTATCCCCTCCTTTTTAGTCCTCCTTCTCTTAATTAATAAATTGCCTTGTGTTTTGACATTTTACTTGGTATGTCTTATGTTCACTATGCGAATTTCCTTAGAAAAAAAAAACGCTATTCACCTCACCTCATAATACGTCCTGAATCTGAACATGAATTAATATGTTACGATTTTTTTGCAGGTGAAGGTAAGCTGCTCCATGAGTGCGCTGACTCTGCAAAACCATCGCCTGTAAGTATTTCTCACTCTTATTGTACTATATTATCATTAGGTCATAATTTTACCGATACAAATTATTATAAAATGATATCGCAATACCTTACGGTTTAAGCTAAGCCATTCGGCGACAATATGTTTAGTAAACATTTTCAACAATATGTGAAAAACATTTTCACCATCTAGCTGAATGATTAGATATCTCGCGACAAAAACTGTGCCCTGCTAGAGAGTGAAAATATATTTTGCGAAAAAAAATTGCTATCTAGCTGAATGATTAGATATCTTGCGACAAATATCGTGACCTTTTGTATAGTGACAATCTATTTTGCGAAAACAAATTATGCCATCTAGCTAAATAATTAGGTGTCTTGCGATGGAAATGGTGCTATTCTGTAGAGTGAAAATAAATTTTCCTATGTATCTAAATGATCAGATAAAAAAATGCCATCTAGCTGAATGATTAGATATCTCGCAACAAATATCGTGACCTTTGGCAGAGTGACTATGCATTTGCGAAAATAAATTATGCCATCTAGCTAAATGATTAGGTGTCTTGCGATGAAAATGGTGCTATTCTTCATAGTGACAATAAATTTAGCTAACATAAATTTTGCCATGTAACTAAATTATATCTCGCTCTTTATTATGAGATACCTAGCTCTTAAATTTATGATTGTAAATGTAAGGGCTAGGAAAGGGCATTTTTATTCAGGATGGATAAAGATAATATAACGTGTATTCAGTAACCGATACTGGCGCGGTTGTACGCAAGTCGGGAAATTTTTTTGTAATGCGTGGTTGGTTACTCAACAATCCATTGTACCCCTTGGTTTTCGGTTCATGCTTTATATCCAGACCACTAGCAGATGTGTTCAGATCTTCAATAGCAAAACTGATCTTTTAATGAGTGGGAGTGATGATGTCAAGTTTCGATACTAAAATTATGGAACAAATGAGCCTATTTCCTTTTAACAATCCTGAACAAAATAAGTAAGATCACTAATGCTTTTGCTATAAAGCATAATCATGCTTCTTAACCTTAGAATGAAGCATAAATTTTTCGGATTTTCCGATGTAAATGCGCGTATCTGTCCTATAGATTATTCAATAAAGTGGTCATCATCCCAAAATTTGGATTGGCAAGAAATGGATTGTTAAGAGAAGAATCGCGCATCTCAACATATAGAATTAACATAATTAAAAGTTGTAATTCCTTTGTACACAATTAAGAAATTTCCTGACCCCATGGACGTTGTATGAGATATAGAAGTAGGAATAGTTAATATCCCATGGTTATAGCAACCAAAGGTGCGAAACACAGGTTATGTAACAAGGATAAGTGGAGTTTGCTGCTCAACTTTCTTCTGTGCTTTTTGTTCGGTGTTCGGCGTAATTTTTAGTTACCTTTCGTGCTTGTTAAGTAAATTAAAATAAAACAAGTAAAAAAAGAGAAGCAATTATTTTTTAATTTTTTGGTAATAAAACCTTAATTAGCAAAACAATAGAAATACTACCGGGAGTTAAATTTTCCTCTAAATTTAGGACTTGCTTACTTAATAAAATTATTGTAAGCTCACGGACTTTGTTTTTGTAATAAGATCCTTCTCTATTTTTTTAGCGAATTTCCTTTGTGAAAAAATTCGCAAATGATATAGACGTCATGTCGGGAGTCGAACCTCGGACCTCAACACAAATCCGTTTCAGAGGTCCATTTTTCAGAAAAAATCCCCCAGAGGGATTTTTTCGTGATGACGAAAAATAGCTTCTGCGAGACTGAAATTATAAAAAAATGGATTGTTGAGAGAATATCCGCGCATTTCAAATCAAATTCACCCGGTATGAAGACCTACACGCCGTAATCCTCCAACATTATAGTAATTCGATTTAATTCACTATTCTTCATTTATTTAAAAGAAGAAAGATATTTGTGAAAAAAAAACTCCATATCATTGTTATGTCAAAAATATAATTAGCTAAATGAGCATCTAATTAATTAGGAATTCCATTTTTGTCAAAAATGTATATGAAAGAAAGTCAGTGGGAGCGCATGGGAGCGCAGTCCTTGTTGCTCGTCAAGGTTGCAATCCATACACCTTTATTCTACATTTTTATTTCCATTTAGTTAGATAAAACCCGTCGGCATATTAACAACTAATTTTAAAGTTGGTCTTTTTTTTGTTTAAAAAAGCTGTGACGTAGGTGCGTTATCAGTCGGCGTTATATCGGTCATTGATAAAGTCATGTGTAGTGCTAATCCGTAGAGAGACCACTCCAGGTTATTCCATTCTTTTTAACATTTAATTATGATTCATTATTATTTTATTGATATTTAATTGGTTTTGGATATTTTATTTAGTAACATATACTTAATTTAAAAAAAAAAAGATCAATTACCTATTATCAGTTAAGTGGTTTACAATTGTAACACATTTTTTATTGTAGCAATGTTAGGTCAATCAACTAATTAATACTTGAATATTAAAATAACATACTAGTCATTTATGTTAAATCTTGTCTTGTACAATTTAGCTAATCAGCAAAGATCTTTAATTTTTAAGCAGTTGATGCTATAAAGTTTTATTATGAAAAGAAAAACGCTAAATGAACTTTGTATAAGTGAACATACTTTTGTGCTTGACTAATTTTGACAGGATAATCATAGTTTAATTAAGAGAATGGAATAAACTTAATAAATATATTACAAACATAATATATAATAATATATATATATTATATATAATATATATATATATATATGAAACAATAAATTGTGCGACATAACACCTAGGAAATTAGGAAATGTAACAAGCAATATATATATATATATATATATAATATATAAATATATAATATATATATATGAAACAATATAATTGTGCGAGAGACCTAGGAAATTAGGAAATGTAACAAGCAAAAAGCAGCAATGTAAAAGCTTTTAACATGGCGGTAGTCGAACCCCGGCATAAATCCGTTTCAGAGGCCTCTTATGACGAAAAAATAGGTTTCGCGAGAATTAATAACTACATTACATAAATCGGAACCCTAAGCAAAAAATGAATTGTCAAACACAGAAACAAAAAGGAAAATCGCCCGATATGCGGACCACCGCGTCAGAATTTTTTATGAATGAATGTTTTATAAATGTCATTTGTGAAATATTTATCTTTTTATTAAATATTTATTACATAAAGATGGCTTACTTAAGTAAATTATTTTATTATTATTTTTATTCAAAAAACTAATAATAACTTCTTTTATATCAAAAAGATCATTAAAAATATTATTTTAAACAATATAAGTCTAATGTGGTTAATAATAATTATGAAACATAAATAAGTATGTAATTAACTTTGTTTGAGTTTTATAAAAATCATTATAATTCTTGCCCTTTCTCTAAATATCTGATATATCTATTAAGAGCCCTCACTATAACTACCTTAATTTAATTTTTTATTAAATAATTTTCATAAAAATTGTAAAGATATATTTACAATTTCAGGGTTTCTGTAAAGGATAACCGTGGTATATAATAGCTTAGTATCGCGTATATACTAAGCTTAAAATATTAATTAGGCGAGATCTCTATCAAAACACTTATCATAAAATCCAAGAGTAAAGCCTACTCTCTAAACGAATCTCCTGTGCCAAAATCAATTGTTTTTAAGATCATGACTTTGGCAGCTAACAATTTTAATTATAACTGGGGCATTAAGTGCTTGTTTGTTTTGAGTAGCAATATTTTTTTTACTTTTCCTCATTTATACCGTTGATATTTTGGAAAAGTATTGTGTTTGCAGAAAAATCCGAAAACGGGATGTCAACGGAATTATCCGTTTCGGGTGTTTTTAATACCTTCTGAATGGTTTTCACAAAGTTGTCTGTCTGTATGTGTGTGTATGTTATCATCGTAGTTCCCAGTGTATTTATGCTGAAGAGTTAAAACTCCGTAGGGAAAATTTGCCGCTTTAGTTGAGCTATTTGAAAAATAATTGTTTTATGACGTCATTAACCCGCAATAATGACTGCGAAAATTTTGAAAAATCCTAATAAGCAGAAAAAGTATGCGATCGGATTGAAATTTGTCACGCATATGTCCATGTAAAAGACTAACAAATTTGAAAAGTTTCATCTCATTTTTAGCATTAGTTCAATTTTTATCGAATTACTTGTGTGCGATTTTAAATAATTGGAAAAACCATAAAATGATTTAATTTATTTGAAATTTAGTACAATTTTATACATTTACTTATAAAATAAGTTCACTTAGTTTATTTTAATACGACAAGTATATCCATACTTTTTGTTGGACCATTAAAACTTAAAGAGCATTGAGCGAGGTCAGTGCTGTACGGGTGACCACTAAGAATGATGAAACCGGAATTATTTGTTTCAGGTGTTTTTAAGGCCTCCTGAGTGGTTTTTGCAAAGTTGTCTGTCTGTATGTGTGTGTGTCTGTTATCATCGTAGCGCCCAGTGTATTTATACTAGAGTTGAACAAAAACCAGTCTACCGCTGTAGTTGTGCTATTCGGAAAATAGTTTTTTATGACGTCGTTAACCCGCAATAATGACTCTGCAAAAATTTCGAAAAATCATATAGCGCGGAAAATGATGCGATTGGATTGAGATTTGGCACGCACGTGACTATGTATAAGTCTAACATATGTGTCAAGTTTCATCTAGTTACCACCATTAGATCATTTTTTTTTTTTGAATGACTTGTGCACGTTTTTTAAATAAATGGAAAACATTGGAAAATCATCTAATTGAGTTGAAATTTTATACAAGTGTATACCATTACCTAATAAATAAGTGCACAATGTTTCGTTTCAATACGACAAGTATATCCATAATTTTTGTTGGCTCATAAACATTAAGCAGCATTTAGCGCGGTCAGTGCAGTATAGGTGACCGCTGCGAATGAAACGGATCCATTAACATTCTGAGGACGAGCGAAGCGAGTCCGAGGACATGCTACAGAATAAATTTGGTGTATTGTATACTCTGAGGACGAGCCAAGCGAGTCCGAAGCAGTCAGGATGAGCGAAGTAAATTCGATGTGATAAGGAATAGTTACCCGAGGTACCCAGTACCAAATTTTTTTTGGAAGGAACGGAAAGACGCAAATGCTAATCAAGATTAAGTTAAGCCGTTTGGCCCGTTTTTGGAAATGTTTAAAGATAATTACGCAATTGTTTTTACTGGCTTAAAAGACAAGGTGGAGGGAGGTTATTATCCTAAATCCCCTTTTCCCCTCAACCCCCTTATAACAATTACCGCGGTGGCAAAGGTAATCAACAATGCACTTATTTTAATTGTTCTACCCTTTCCCAAACTCTTTCATAGATCAAAATAAACGTGAATTGTGCAACTTCGAAGGATTTTTTCTTTGTTTTTCTTACTTATACTACAGATATAAATAAGAAAATAAAAAAGAAAATGTTATTCTGCTCAAAAAATGTTTATAGTGTAAATGTATGACCCCTTAAGTGGTTTTAGGAGTTTTTTTAAATATTCTTTAATGTTTGATTTACTAAATTAATGTTCGAGAGATACACATAACATCCAATAATGACACAGTAAAACATTCTTTAATGTTTGATTTACTAAATTAATGGTCGAGAGATACACATAACACTAAATAATGACGAAGTAAAACATTCTGTAATGTTTGATTTACTAAATTAATGGTCGAGATACACATAACACCAATAATGAAGTAAAACATTCTTTAATGTTTGATTTACTAAATTAATGTTCGAGAGATACACATAACACCCATATGACGAAGTAAAAAATCCTTAATGTTTGATTTACTAAATTAATGTTCGAGAGATACACATAACACCCAATAATGACGCAGTAAAACATTCTTTAATGTTGATTTACTAAATTAATGTTCGAGAGATACACATAACACCAATATGACGCATAAAACATTCTTTAATGTTTGATTTACTACATACACATAACACAATAATAAACATTCTTTTAATGTTTCGAGAGATACACAACATAATTTAAAACATTCTTTAATGTTTGATTTACTAAATAAGTCGAGAGATACAGACGATAAAACATGTAATGTTATTTACTAAATTAATGGTCGAGATACACATAACACCCAATAATGACGCAGTAAACATTCTTTAATGTTGATTTACTAAATTAATGTTCGAGAGATACACATAACACCCAATAATGACGCAGTAAACATTCTTTAATGTTTGATTTACTAAATTAATGTTCGAGAGATACACATAACACCAATAATGACGCAGTAAAACATTCTTTAATGTTTGATTTACGTTCGAGAGATACACATAACACCCAATAATGATGAAGTACAACATCTTTTAAATTTGATTTACTAAATTAATGTTCGAGAGATACACATAACACCCAATAATGACGATAAAACATTCTTTTAATGTTTGATTTACTAAATTAATGTTCGAGAGATACACATAACACCCAATAATGACGAAGTAAAACATTCTTTAATGTTTGATTTACTAAATTAATGTTCGAGAGATACACATAACACCCAATAATGACGAAGTAAAACATTCTTTAATGTTTGATTTACTAAATTATGTTCGAGAGATACACATAACACCCAATAATGACGAAGTAAAACATTCTTTAATGTTTGATTTACTAAATTAATGTTCGAGAGATACACATAACACCAATAATGACGAAATAAAACATTCTTTAATGTTTGATTACTAAATTAATGTTCGAGATACACAAACACCAATAATGACGCAGTAAAACATTCTTTAATGTTTGATTTACTAAATTAATGTTCGAGAGATACACATAACACCCAATAATGACGAAGTAAAACATTCTTTAATGTTTGATTTACTAAATTAATGTTCGAGAGTTACACATAACACTAAATAATGACGAAGTAAAACATTCTTTAATGTTTGATTTACTAAATTATGTTCGAGAGATACACATAACACCCAATAATGACGAAATAAAACATTCTTAATGTTTGATTTACTAAATTAATGTTCGAGAGATACATAACACCCAATAATGACGAAGTCTTTAATTTTGATTTACTAAATAATGTTTGATTTTAATATTTACTAAATTAATGTTCGAGAGATACACATTAATGACGAAGTAAAAACATTCTTTAAGTTTGATTTACTAAATTAATGTTCGAGAATACACATAACACCAATAATGACGAAATAAAACATAATTTGATTTACAAATTAATGTCGAAGCTACACATAACACTAAAATGACGAAGTAAACATTCTTACTAATTAATGTTCGAGAGATACACATAAACACAATAATGACGAAGTAAAACATTCTTTAATGTTTGTTAATAAATTAATGTTCGAGAGATACACATAACACCCAATAATGACGAAGTAAAACATTCTTTAATGTTTGATTACTAAATTAATGTTCGAGAGTTACACATAACACTAATAATGACGAAGTAAAACATTCTTTAATGTTTGATTTACAAATTAATGTCGAGAGATACACATAACACCAATAATGACGAAGTAAAACATTCTTAATGTTTGATTTACTAAATAATGTCGAGATACACATAACACCCAATAATGACGAATAAAACATTCTTTAAGTTTGATTTACTAAATTAATGTTCGAGAGATACACATAACACCAATAAGACGAAGTAAACATTCTTTAATGTTTGATTTACTAAATTAATGTTCGAGAGATACACATACACCCAATAATGACGAAGTAAAACATTCTTTAATGTTTGATTTACTAAATTAATGTTCGAGAGTACACATAACACCCAATAATGACGAAGTAACATTCTTTAATGTTGATTTACTAAATTAATGTTCGAGAGATACACATAACACCCAATAATGACGAAGTAAACATTCTTTAATGTTTGATTTACTAAATTAATGTTCGAGAGATACACATAACACCCAATAATGACGAGTAAAACATTCTTTAATGTTTGATTTACTAATTAAATGTTCGAGAGTTACACATAACACTAAATAATGACGAAGTAAACATTCTTTAATGTTGATTTACTAAATTATGTTCGAGAGATACACATAACACCCAAAATGACGAAGTAAACATTCTTAATGTTTGATTTACTAAATTATGTTCGAGAGATACACATAACAACCAATAATGACGAAATAAAACATTCTTTAATGTTTGATTTACTAAATTAATGTTCGAAGAGATACACATAACACCAATAATGACGAAGTAAAACATTCTTTAATGTTTGATTTACTAATTAATGTTCGAGAGATACACATAACACCCAATAATGACGAAGTAAAACATTCTTTAAATGTTGATTTACTAAATTAATGTCGAGAGATACACATAACACCAATAATGACGAAGTAAAACATTCTTTAATGTTTGATTTACTAAATTATGTTCGAGAGATACACATAACACCCAATAAGACGAAGTAAAACATTCTTAATGTTTGAACTAATAATGTTCGATTAACTAACGAAGTAACATTCTTTAATGTTTGATTTACTAATTAATGTTCGAGAGATAACACAAACACCCAAATAATGACGAGAGATAAAACATTCTTTAATGTTTGATTTACTAAATAATGTTCGAGAGATACACATAAACACCAATAATGACGAAGTAAAAACATCTTTTAATGTTTGATTTACTAAATTAATGTTCGAGAGATACAATAACACCCAATATGACATTCTTTTAATTTTGAGTTCGAAGAACATACACAATAATGACTGTTTGATTTACTAAATTAATGTTCGAGAGATACACATAACCTAAATAATGACGAAGTAAAACATTCTTTAATGTTTGATTTACTAAATTAATGTTCGAGAGATACACATAACACTAAATAATGACGAAGTAAAACTTCTTTAATGTTTATTTACTAAATTAATGTTCGAGAGATACACATAACACCCAATAATGACGAAATAAAACATTCTTTAATGTTTGATTTACTAAATAATGTTCGAGAGATACACATAACCTAAATAATGACGAAGTAAAACATTCTTTAATGTTTGATTTACTAAATTAATGTTCGAGAGAACACATAACACCAATAATGACGAAGTAAACATTCTTTAATTTTGATTTACTAAATTAATGTTCGAGAGATAACATAACACCCAATAAATGACGAAGTAAAACATTCTTTAATGTTTGATTTACTAAATTAATTTTCGAGAGATACACACTAACACCCAAATAATGACGAAGTAAAACATTCTTTAATGTTTGATTTACTAAATAATAGAGTTACACATAAACCGAAGTATAATAACTACGACGACGAAAATAAACATTCTTTAAGTTTGATTTACTAATTAATGTTCGAGAGATACACATAACACCCAATAATGACGAAAAAACATTCTTTAATGTTTGATTTACTAAATTAATGTTCGAGAGATACACATAACAAATATGACGACAATCTAATGTTTATTTACTAAATAATGTTCGAGAGATACACATAACACCAATAATTGACGAGTAAAACATTCTTTAATGTTTGATTACTAATTAATGTTCGAGATTACACATACACTAATAATGACGAAGTAAACATTCTTTAATGTTTGATTTACTAATTAATGTTCGAGATACAAAACACCAATAATGACGAATAAAACATTCTTTAATGTTTTGATTTACTAAATTAATGTTCGAGAGATACACATAACACCAATAATACGAAGGAAAACATTCTTTAATGTTTGATTTACTAAATAATGTTCGAGAGATACACATAACACCAATAATGACGAGAGTAAAAATTCTTTAATGTTGATTTACTAAATTAATGTTCGAGAGATACACATAACACCCAATAATGACGAAGTAAAACATTCTTTAATGTTTGATTTACTAAATACGAGAATACACATAACAAATGACGAAAAAACATTCTTTAATGTTTGATTTACCTAAATTAATGTTCGAGAGATACACATAACACCCAATAATGACGAAGTAAAACATTCTTTAATGTTTGATTTACTAAATTAATGTTCGAGAGATACACATAACACTAAATAATGACGAAGTAAAACATTCTTTAATGTTGATTACTAAATTAATGTTCGAGAGTACACATAACACCCAATAATGACGAAGTAAAAACATTCTTTAATGTTGATTTACTAAATTATGTTCGAGAGATACACATAACACCCAATAATGACGAAGTAAAACATTCTTTAATGTTTGATTTACTAAATTAATGTTCGAGAGATACACATAACCCCAATAATGACGAAATAAAACATTCTTTAATGTTTGATTTACTAAATTAATGTTCGAGAGATACACATAACACCCAATAATGACGAAGTAAAACATTCTTAATGTTTGATTTACTAAATTAATGTTCGAGAGATACACATAACACCAATAATGACGAAGTAAAACATTCTTTAATGTTTGATTTACTAAATTAATGTTCGAGAGATACACATAAACCAATAATGACGAAGTAAAACATTCTTTAATGTTTGATTTACTAAATTAATGTTCGAGAGATACACATAACACCCATAATGACGAAGTAAAACATTCTTTAATGTTTGATTTACTAAATTAATGTTCGAGATTACACATAACACTAATAATGACGAAAGTAAAACATTCTTTTAATGTTTGATTTACTAAATTAATGTTCGAGAGATACACATAACACCCAATAATGACGAAGTAAAACTTCTTTAATATTTGATTTCTAAATTAATGTTCGAGAGATACACATAACCCCAATAATGACGAAGTAAAACATCTTTAATGTTTGATTTACTAAATTTGTTCGAGAGAACACATACACCATAATGACGAAGTAAAACATTCTTTAATGTTTGATTTACTAAATTAATGTCGAGAGATACACATAACACCCAATAATGACGAAGTAAAACATTCTTTAATGTTTGATTTACTAAATTAATGTTCGAGATTACACATAACACCCAATAATGACGAAGTAAACATTCTTTAATGTTTGATTACTAAATTAATGTTCGAGAGATACACATAACACCAATAATGACGAAGTAAAACATTCTTTATGTTTGATTTACTAAATTAATGTTCGGAGTTACACATAACACCTAATATGACGAAGTAAAACATTTCTTTAATGTTTGATTTACTAATTATGTTCGAGAGATACACATAACAACTAATAATGACGAAATAAAACATTCTTTAATGTTTGATTTACTAATTAATGTTCGAGAGATACATAACACCAATAATGACGAAGTTTCTTTAATGTTTGATTTACTAAATTAAGGCGAGAGTTCAATAACACCCAATAATGACGAAATTAACTTCTTTAATGTTTGATTACTAAATTAATGTTCGAGAGATACATAACACCCAATAATGACGAAGTACATTCTTTAATGTTTGATTTACTAAATTAATGTGAGAGATACACATAACACCAATAATACGAAATAACGTTTGATTTACTAAATTAATGTTCGAGAGATCACATAACACCCAATTAACTTTACTGTTTGATTTACTAAATTATGTTCGAGAGATACACATAACACCCAAATGACGAGTAAACTTCTTTAATGTTTGATTTACTAAATTATGTTCGAGAGATACACATAACACCAATATGACGAAGAAATTCTTTATGTTTGATTTACTAAATTAATGTCGAGAGATACACATAACACTTAATAATCGAAGTAAACATTCTGTAATGTTTGATTTACTAAATTAATGGTCGAATACACAACACCCAATAATGATGAAGTACAACATCTTTTAAATTTGTAGTAGTACGCTTATGGTATTGAATGGCCTCTTATTTATGTTTCCTTTGGGGTTACTTTGTTATTTGGCAAATCGACTTAGCGAGTCATTCCACTTATTTAAGATCCTTGATCCGACCAATCAAGAACTTTTCCCCTAAACGTCAAAATCATTTTAATTCGTTTAACCATTTTCCAACAATGGACTTTTGAATCATTTAACTATATTAGGAAATATTTGATGTGGTTTCAGGGAGAATTAGAAGACATTAAGTTGTTGGTAATCTGCATACTTTAATTGCAGTAGCATTAAATACTTGGTAATATTTTTACCACAAGTTTTGAAAGGGAAAGTATTATTTTTAGACGGTAATAAGAAAACCATTACAGCTACAAATTTTATGGTATTTCTTGCTTGTTATTTAACGAACGTCATAATGACTTGAAATTTATAAAGGGGACTAAGGGGACGCGGATCAATTTCTGTGAAACTTTGCCGGGAAAGGCGCCCCGAAAATTTATGAAGGGGATCCGACCAAAAAAATTATTTGCTCAAAATCCATTTTAGGTAAGAAGAAACTGTTTATATTATTTTTATTTCTTAAGGGACCCCCCCCCCAACATGAATTAGGGGAGATTTGAAAAAAATTATAATAAAAACAACATAGCGTATGAAAATAAGGAAATAACAATAATTAAATGACGTCAACGTCTGGAGATAAAATCTTGTATGCACCTTGGGAGTAAAAAGCTATTTTTTCCCTCGCAATAATCATTAGTTAATAGTCATAACTCCTTTGACTTTGTCTTGGAAGTTAAACACATAATCTGGCCTCAGGTATTAAATACTTTGGTTCCCTCGGCTTTTGCTTAGGATCTATAAAAATAATAATAAATATAACAAATTATTTATTTTCATCATTCAAATTTGTACAAATAATATTATTAATCACTCTGCATTATTCAATTATGTACCTAAAACAAGAAAAAATGCAGACGTTTGATGTGATGAGCCCTCTTAAGTAGTAAAATTTGTGTGAGGGCTCATTTTTTCCTCTCTTAAATTATAAAATATGAATTAAAATTAAAACTTAAAAAAAATGAAAAAAGAATTAAATAAAAAGAGTCAACTCCGACTAAATTAAAATTAAAACTTAAAAAAATGAAAAAAGAATTAAATAAAAAGTCAACTCCGACTAAATAAAAATTAAACTTAAAAATGAAAAAAGAATTATATAAAAAGAGTCTACTCCGACTAATTAAAATTAAAACTTACTAAAAATGAAAAAGAATTAAAAAAGAGTCAACTCCTAAATTAAATTAAGACTACTCTTAAAATTAAAACTTAAAAATGAAAAAAGAATTAATAAAAAGAGTCTACTCGACTAAATTAAAAATTAAACTATAAAATGAAAAAGAATTAATAAAAACGAGTCTACTCCGCTAAATTAAAATTAAACTTATAAAAAAAAAAAGAAATTATTAAACAGAGTCAACTCCGACTAATTAAAATTAAAATTAAAATAAAAAAGAATTAAATAAAAAGTCTACTCGACTAAATTAAAATTATTATAATGATTTAAAAAGAATCAACTCTGACTATTAAATTAAAACTATAAAATGAAAAAGAATTAATAAAAGAGTCTACTCACTTAATTAAAATTAAAACTTATAAAATGACTACTCCGACTTCCAGATCATTTTTGTTTATATAATATTTTATGACCATTGCTTAATAGTGATCTGAACTATCTAACTGCTCAGGAAAATAATAGCGTTTTTTAGTCCGTCCAATGGTGCATAAATAACCGTTACCTTCTAGGAGGGTAAAAAGCATTTTCAATGCTTGGGTCTAAAGTTACTATTTCATAGCCTACCTCTGAAAAAATATTATTTCAGTGAGTATAGTATATAAGTCGGCAAAAGTGTCAAAAACACGTAAAACACGAAGAATCGGATTTATTCTAAGTTTAACTTTCTATGTTAATAATAAATGTATTAGCATCATCTCATTTGATATTACCGAGTTACATAGTACTAACTACGCAAAACATAAATAGTTGACACGATTATATTGTGTCAATTATTAGCATCAGTTGATTTTTTTATCAAATGAAGTGTTTTTTTATCAGTAATGTTTTTACTTTTCCTCATTTATACAGTAGGTATATAGGAAACGTTTTGTTTTCGCAAAAAACCAAAATCGTGATTTAACCTGAACTGTCCGTTTCAGGTGTTTGAACACCACTTAAGTGGTTTTCACACAGTTGTCTGTCTGTACGTGTGTTATCATCGTAGCTCTTAGTGCATTTATGCTAGAGAGTTTGTACAAAAATCAGTCTATATCTGTAGTTGTACTATTTGGAAAATAGGTTTTTTGTAATAATCAATACGAAAAAGCCTCTCCACAAAGTTAATTAAATAAAATTCAAAACCGGCTTTCAACCTAAACGGTCATCATCAGTGCCTAAAAACAAAAAGTAAAATAGACTAGAAAAAAAACTAAAAAGAAGAATCAAAAAGTAAAAATGACGAACATACAAAAATAGCATAACATATAAAATAGGTTTTTTATGACGTCATTAAACTATAATAATGACTCAGCCGGAATTTCTAAAAATCATAAAACCCCGAAAATGATGCGAAAATGATTCACACAGTTGTCTGTCTCTATGTGTCTGTATCATCGTAGTTCCCAGTGTGTATCCCTAGTGTAAGCGTAAGAGTTAAATTTTGTACAAAAATCAGTTTATCGGTGTAGTTGTGCTATTCGAAAAATAATTACTTATGCCCTCATTAACCCGCAATAATGACTCAGCAAAAATTTAGAAAAATCATTGTGCGAGTAAGTGTTTGTTTGTCTGTTATCATCGTATCTTCTAATGTATATATGCTAGAAAGTTGAAATTTAGTACAATAAAACTTGGTGCTATACGGAAAATAATTTTACATTGACGTCATTAACCGGAAATAGTGACCTAGGAAAATGTCAAAAATTCATACAACGCGGAAATAGTTATTTATGCCTAAGGCTGAGAAGTGTGTCTTTATATCACGGCCACATTAGATTTACCGACGAGCGAGCGAGTCGGGAAAAATTGCCAAGACATAAAGACATTCTCAGCCGGATGCATACACTATTTTTTTTTGAGGTAGCACCTCATTAAATAAAGCACTCATTAAAAAAATCAAAAAAATAGCACTCATTAAACTGCGCTATATACTTAATTGAAAAAAAACGTCCAATTATATTACTCTTTATTATGCCGTCATTAAATTCATCCATAGCTCACACTTTACTCAAAAATGTAAAAGCTTTACAATAACACACAAAATTGTCAATTAGAAACACCTTTTAAAAACGAAAAAAAAATTAGTCTCGAACAAACAGAAACAAAACGAACGTTTTTAAATAAAGCTCATGAAGGTTTAACACAGATGTTTTTTGAACACGCTACATTACAGTAATGGCGGCAACATATGAATTACTTTTACGTCCGTAGGGTTTTTTTACATTCATATGTCCTCGGAGTGATAAGTACTAAATAACCTCCTATAGACAATAATGATTGGCTTCTCATCCTAAAAACGGTCCAATAAAGTGCTCAATTACGTACTACCTCAAAAAAAATGTTTTTATCTATTTAAAATTTCGTGCGTATGCAGTCATATATAAGCATAGAGATATACGTATACTCGAGGGGGCATAGCCTACTCAATACATTAAGAGTCCTGAACATCTTTTTGAGACTCTCATGGGCCCTGTGTAACCTCATTGAAACCTCTTCTAAGAGTGAGTTAATGGTTTAATGAATCAATTGTTTTCAGCTTCCTGCACATTGTTTGTGTTTTGATTTATATTTCAGCCTTCTATTATATAAATCACTGTAATTTTGTTCTGTTTATTTCATTATATTGATAGTCGAGGGTGATCAGGTTATTTTTTCAATGTTTCAAAAAGTCAACCAATAAGGCCTCTCTAGTAAATATATCTCTATGGAATAGGATGAATTCCTCTCCACTGGTATATTTTACAAGTTATTTTGACCTAGGATAATGATAATAACAATACAATAATACAACAACGCCTATTATTATAAGTATTAAAGGTAATAATTATCTTTAATGCACATAACATATTATGTGCAAAGTTTCATCTCATTATCAGTATTAGTTCAATCTTTATGGAATGACTTGTATATGTTTTAAAAAAATCGAAAAATAATTTAATTGAGAGATTTTGTACAAGTGTAAATCCTTACTGTTTATGTAGTAAGTCCTTTACTTAATACATAAGTATACTAATTTTCGTTGTAATACATCTCGTATATCTCCGGGTTTGGTTAGATCAAAAACGTTAAGCAGTATCGAGTGAGGTCAGAGCCAGGATGGGTAACCTTTGGCAATAAAACCATATTATTCTTCCTATATTTTATTAAATGAATTTTGTCATGAATTTAGCCATTTATAAAAACAACTAATACAGGACAAGAACCATGTGGTCGCGCGCAGAGGCTGCGAAGTTGCCACGAGGCTGCAGGTATTTTTTTTTGTGATCCAAGGCATTATGCCATGGCTGTATGGTACTAGTAGACCAATGCCAAAAAAAAGGCATTCCAAAAATATCTCATTTGCGACTTTTAGTTACTTCAAAATATTTGCTAATGTGACAAATTTTTTTTATTTTTCCTCATTTATAACGTAGGTATATAGGAAAAGTATTTTTTTGTAAAAAAATCCGAAACCGGGATGTCACCAGAAATTTCAGTATTAGGTGTTTTAAGACATCCTAAGTGTGTCTGTTATCATCATAGCTCCCAGTGTATTTATGCTAGAGAGTTGAAACTTTGTACAAAAATAAAACTATATAGGTGTAGTTGTTCTATTTAGAAAATATGTTTTAAATAGCAATAATGACTCAGCAAAAGTTTCGAAAAATCATAAAACGCTGAAAAATGTTGCAATCGATTTGACATTTAGCACGCATGTAGCCATACATGAGACTAACATATGTACTAAGTTTTATCATATTATCAGCATTAGTTAAATTTTATCATATGACTTTTGTACGTTGTTTATAAAAATTGTAAAAAATCGGAAAATAATTCCAATTGAGTTGAAATTCCGTATAATTGTTTATCTTTACGTAATAAATTAGTAAACCAAGTTTCGTCTTAATTCGTCAAGTAAATCCATGATCATGAAAGTTAAGTAGCAGCGAGCATGGGTCAGTGCCTGGATGGGTGACCGCTGGGAATGAAACGGATGTATATACTATCTGAGGACGAGAGAAGCGAGTCCCAAGACGTGTTGCAATATACATTTGGCGACTTGTATATTCTGAGGACGAGCGAAGCGAGTCCGAAGTAGGTAGGATGCACGATGCAATTATGAAAAATTTTGAACTATTCCATATCAGATTTTTCGTAACTAATTTTTAGCAAATTTTCAAAAGAAATTGATGCTTAAATATACCAAATTCTAATCCCTGTTATTTATCAAATTAGTGAAATTTATAAATTTCATTATTTCCAGCATTCCAGATGCTACAGAAATGTTTAAATAAAATACACATTCATTATTCATACACAGGACGTAGGCAAACGCAAATATTAAAATCCCTTCGTTGGTGAAATGCAAAAAAAATGAAAATATATAATATTTATTTACACTATGTACATTTCAGGTACAATAATAAATCGTTATATAATTATTTAATCATCTCTTCCATAACGAAAATAAGACAAAAGGATTATTAAAGAAAAACATTAGACATAACTATTAAGATATTACTGATATCTTTAATGCAAAATGATAATAGTTAAGTTCTTAACCTAATTATACTAGGGAACGGATGGATGCTCGGGCGTGGTTACTGTGGACTTAGAGTCGTATTGTCTGGTCCTGGTATACATATGGATTCGTGTTTACCTTGAAATGGTACGGGTTTTGTTTTGGTATTTCTTTTAACTACCGACACAGTGAACTCGTTTCACCTTATTCTTCGTTATGACCTTAGGCAACACAGGTTGATGACTTTGGTATAAACCTTTCTTAATCAATACAGAATGATGATTTTTAATAAACCTTATTCAAAACAACACAGGTTGATGATTTTGGTACAAACCTTTCTTAAAACAACACAAATTA
>JACMZG010001893.1:26646533-26656586 GCA_018340805.1 Microvelia longipes | reverse complement strand
AATTGTTTAAAAAGAACTCCTAGGACGTAAAAGTAATAGTTCATATATGCCGCCATTACTGTAATGTAGGTGCTCAAAAACCAATCTGTGTTAAACCTTCATGAGCTTTATTTAAAACGTTCGTTTTGTTTCTTTTTTTGTTCGTAGACTAATTTTTTTTTCGTTTTTAAAAGATGTTCTAATTGACAATTTTTGTGTGTTAATTTGTAAAGCTTTATACATTTTTGAGTAAAAAGTGTGAAGCTATGGATGAATTTAATGACGGAGATAATATGGAGTTAATAATAATTGGACGTTTTTTTTATTAATTCAAACATTACGTATATATGCGCAGCTTTAAATTGAGTGCTATTTTTATTTTTTTTAATGAGTTGCTATCTATTAAATGAGTGCTACCTCAAAAAAAATAGTGTAATGCCCATCCAGCTGAGAATGTATTTATGTCATTGGCAATTTTTTCCCGACTTCGTCGCTCGTCGGTAAATCTATTGCCGTTACAATAAAGAAGACACACTTCTCAAGCCTTATGGCATAAAAGTAACCTATTTTAATAGCAGCAAAAGCTTTGGCTATGTATTTTGTTTGTTTTATATTTTCCTATTATTCGCATTTTCTTCCTAAAATCAAATGAAAATTTCGTTACAAGTTGCAATGCTACCTTTCAAATTATGAATCTTGAGCAAGGTATGAAGCATAAGCAGGGCATTTTCATCAGGTATAATTCTGTTTGATTTCCTCGCCAGAAGTATATTGTAGTAACTTACGTTTTTAATAGTTGTAATAGTTGCTGAAGTAACAAGTAGCAACGCTACTTTTCAGATTATGAATGAAAGTATGAAGCATAAGCAAAGCATTTTCATCAGGTATAATCTTAGAATAATACTATATACAGAAGGAGCACAGGACCTTAAACACAATGTAATTCCACTGATAACACGAAAGCTGGTTGATTGGTGCAACTAAGTAATGCTGCCAACCTGACAACAAAACATTATTTTAAATATGTGTCATAAATATCTACTAAAGAAGAAAGATCGTAAAGAAGCAAATATAATAACTTAAAACAACCGCTGAGTATTTAATAAAACTGGTCTTATGGCAAAAAGGTGGCGAATACAAGAATCTACATTTAGTTGACGAGGACTACTTTTTATATATACTTTTAATAAAATACGTTAAACTACAATTTAAAATGCATAAAATATTGTAAAATGCACCGATATTTATATTAGTATTTTATGAATAATCAATCATTAATTAATAATAGAACATAATAATTCAACAACCGGAAGTATTGCCAACTTTTTTTTAGAAAATTGTATATTGTAAGGGTGGCAGCATTAATTAGTTGCACCAGTGAAACGGCTTTCGTGTTATCAGTAGTGCTCCTTCTATATATAGTATTATTCTAAGGGTATAATTCAGGCTAATTTCCGTGCCAGAAGTAGATTGTATTAACTTACTTTTTTAGTTTCCATTGATTGGTTAAAAAAATATCGACGGTACCAAGATTCTGACTCGGGCCTCTGGGTTTTGAGTACTTCTAGTGTAGTTGTGTTGTGATCAAAGTAAATTTCCTAGAACATCGATCAATTTGATTGTAAGGAATTTGATTAAACTAATTTAACTAGTACTATACTTAAACTACGATGTTTAGTAGAATGTTCGCGTATTTGCTTAACCAGTATAAATTTTCATATCTTCATTATTCTTACCATTTCCTAATTGATCTTACTATTTTTATAATTTGTTTGATCTTTATCTAAACAAGTTTTACAGGACAAAATATTCCAAGGAAATATAATAAAAATAAAATTTTATTTATCTACAAAATTTTGTGCTTGTTAATTTTGAAAACATCATACATATTATCCTTTTACGGCCAGTGGAGGCCAAGTTTATACGAATGAATGATACTGTTAGTTGACGACCTTTACCCTGCACATTAAACTGAAAGGTCGCGGTCGTTAACAACGTAAAATTTTAAACAAAAAACAAATAAATTCTTAAGCAAGCTGCTAAATATGAATGTATTGTTATTTATGAAACATTGGTTTGAAGAAAGTTTCAAGTTTCATAGTCCAAGAAATGTGAAAAATGTCTAAAAAATGTGACTCATTTTGTATTATTTCAAACCAAATTATTCTGAAAATACCTTAAATTATGATGGAAAAGCATAGTCTGTCTACTTAGAGTGGAGCCTTTCATATGATTGCGCAAGCTCAAAATTTTATAAAATGGCACTTATTCCAGTTTTCTTGCAATAAGTGGCTCCCTGTAAGTCGTATGCAAATAATGAAGAGACCATTTTTAAAGCTGCTAAAATTTCCTATAAAACGAGTGTTTTTTCGTCAAAACCGGATAAGTACAACTAAAGTTATGACATTTGTTAAACTAATACGTCTTTAAATTGACGTAGATGAGCGTTCTAGTGTTAATTTATTCCTCTTCTTATAGACCTTATTAAAAATATTAAAATATTTTTTTTATAATTTGCAATATTTTTACAATTTTGTACCACACAAATTACAACCCTTTAATTGATATCCAGTTCATTGCCGGTATAACAAAAAAAAGGTTATTGTTTTTAATTATTTGAACACACAGAGATATTACTAGAGGGGACATAGCCCATCTCAATACACTGAGAGGTTTGAAGTTAAGTTTGAAGTAAAGTTTGTGCAACTTCATTGAAACCTCCTCAAAGAATAAGAAGGTTATAATAAAACAATTGTCGTCTGCTTTTTATTATTATTTGTCTTCTTTATTTTGAAACGGTCTACTATATAATTTACTGCTATTTTATGCTGTTAATTTGATTATGTTATAATTGAAGGTGTTCTGGTTATTGTTTCGATGTTTCAAATGATAAAATTATCTTTTAGTCTAATTTTTAGTTTCAGTAGATCTTGACTTAGAACACAAATGAAGGAGATATTTATATTTACTATTATTTCTGTATTTGGACACGTCGGTGGTGTTCGATTTAAATAGACATATTTTCACTAAACGGAACTAGTTAAAATATAGACAGTAGTGTAATATTTGGCATCTACATGCCACTCTTGGCTACCTATCTATTCACCCCCTGCCCTCAAATTTAGTCGAGTGATCTACTTATGCCTACAATATCTTAATCAGTGTTAGACAACTAGAAATGATAAATAAATAACAAGCTGTAACACAAAACCTTTATCTGTACAGAAAAGATAATAAATAAATGGCAGGTTGTTTTATAACACGTTTACCTTAAATATTAAATAATAAATAAAAAAGTTGTTTTATAACACTATTAGCCGCACAGATAAAATAAAAAATAACAAGTTGTTTTATAGATAAATAATGAAAAAATAACAAGGTTGTTTTATAGTACCTTTATCTTTATTGATAAATAATGAAAAAATAACAAGTTGTTTTATAGTACCTTTATCTTTATTGATAAATAATGAAAAAATAACAAGTTGTTTTAAAACATCTTTATCTTTATTGATAAATAATGAAAAAAATAACAAGTTGTTTTATAACACCTTTATCTGTACAGATAAGATAATAAATAAGTGTCAAATTTTTATTTGTATTATCTTCTCTGTACAGATAAGATAATAAATAAAAAGGAAGTCGTTATAAAACACATTCACCTTAAATGTAAAATAATAAATTAAAAAAGTTGTATAACATTTTTATCTGTATAGTTAAGATGAAAAATAACAAATTGTTTTATAACACCTTTATATGTAGGGATAAGATAATAAATAAATAACGAATTGTTTTATAACACCAGAATCTGTACAGGTAAGATAATAAATAAATATCAAATTGTGTTATAACACAACTTTTTATTTGAATTTTCTTCTCTGTACAGATAAGATAATAAGTAGAAAGTAAGTTGTTTTTGGAAATACATTCACCTTAAATGGAAAATAATAAATAAAAAACTTGATGTATACCACCTTTTTTCTTATAGATAAGATAAATAAATTAACAATAAAAAAATAGAAATAAAGAAAATTAAAACACTTCAGCAAAAACGCACTGGTAGCTACGAACAGATGCACCGCAATTTATTTTTTGCACCGCATTTTTCCGCAATTTATAAATATTCGAAATTTTTGATGAGTAATTTCTTCCGGTTAATGATGCACATTCACACTCCACCAGGAAACGTATAATCGTGGTGAAATCCTGGATTTGGATTATTGGTGCGTACTCATTACTTTTTCTCTACTATTCGTAAAGGAAAAGTATATAATGATTATTACATAAAGAAACGACTTGTTAATTAACTAGATTATATTGTGAAGTGCATCAATTATTATTTTTACTTTTCCTCATTTATACAGTAGGTTTATATGAAAAGTATTGAATTTGCAGAAAATCCCACACCGGAATTTCACTTGAATTTTCCGTTTCAGGTGTTTTTAAGGATTAAATAAAATAATAAAAAAAAAACACCCCTATGTGGTTTTTACAAAGTTTTCTGTCTGTATAGGTGTGTGCCAGTTATAATCGCACCTCCCGGTGTATTAACGATAGAAAGTTAAAAATAAAATAAAAAATTGGTACGGGGTACCCCGGAACTTCATCACATGGGGTTTGCTACAAATATATCCTTTTACTAAGTTTCGCTTCAATTCGGTAATTATGTTTACGGTTTTTGTTGGATCATTAAAGTTAAGCAGCGTCGAGCGTGGTCAGTGCCTGGATGGTGACTGTTGGGAATAAAACGAAGTATTGTCTGAGGATGAGCGAAGCTTGTCCGAAGACGTGTTGCCGTATAAATTTAACAATTTGCATATTCTCAGGATAAACAAGTCCAATGAGGTGAAAAAAATTTTGAGGTACCTCCATATTCTCAGGATAAACAAGTCCAATGTGGTGAAAAAAAATGTTCTGAGGTACCTCATATTCTCAGGATAAACAAGTCCAAGTGGTGAAAAAAATGTTCTGAGGTACCTCCATATTCTCAGGAGTCCAATCAGGTACTCCATAAGACTGAAGAGTCCAATGTGGTGAAAAAAATGTTCTGAGGTACCTCCATATTCTCAGGATAAACAAGTCCAATGTGGTGAAAAAAAAAATGTCTGAGGTACCTCCATATTTCTCAGGATAAACAAGTCCATGTGGTGAAAAAATGTTCTGAGGTACCTCCATATTTCAGGATAAACAAGGTCCAATGTGTTGAAAAAATGTTCTGAGGTACCTCCACATTCTCAGGATAAACAAGTCCAATGTGGTGAAAAAAAATTCTGAGGTACCTCCATATTCTCAGGATAAACAAGTCCAATGTGGTGAAAAAAATGTTCTGAGGTACCTCGTACCTGATTTTAAAACTATATCTTAACCAACTTTTATCTTATTACAATTTAAAATGTACACATATTACGTACAATAACTTGTTATCCTAGAGTAATACTATATATAGAAGAAGCACTACTGATAACACGAAAGGCGGTTCACTGGTGCACTTAAGTAATGCTGCCACCCAACAATATACAATTTTCTAAAAAAAGTTGGCAATACTTCTGGTTGCTGAATTATTATGTTCTATTATTAATTAATGATTGATTATTCATAAAATACTAATATAAATATCAGTGCATTACAATATTTTAAGCATTTTGAATTGTAGTTTAACGTTTTTAATTCAAATTATATTAAAAGTAGTCCTCGTCAACTAAATGTAGATTATTGTATTCCGCCACCCTTTTGCCATCTAAGACCGGTTTTATTTAATACTCAGCTGGTGTTTTAAGTTATTATATTTGTTCTTTAAGATCTTTCTTATTAATATATATTATGACACATATTTAAAATAATAATGTTTTGTTGTTAGGGTGGTACTCCTACTTAAGTCCACCAGTCAACCGGCTTTCGTGTAATCAGTTGAATTACATTGTGTTTACGGTCCTGTGCTCCTTCTATATATAGTATTACTCAAAGCTTGTTATTTATGCAATTTATTAATACTATTATTATTATGTAAACAAATACCAGCACCTTCACTTGCTTATTACGTAAACAAAAAACAACATCTAGGTTTGCAAACTTATTCATCTCGCAAACAGTTAGCGACAAAAAACAACAAATTTAAACAAAGAAAAACTTTGATTTTAAATAGCTTATTCTGCAAGAACAACTTAATCTATCAATTTCAGTATACATAAACAAACAACTTTTTGGTAAACTTGCGTGACGTACTTAGAAAACCGCTATAAAATTTTAAGGTAGCAGGTGAATTGATTGAAGTTAAATAATTTATTTAGTCTTAGAGAGCTGAGAGCTTTATGACTTGCAAGTAATATTAATTATGTACAATTTATTGATTTACATGGCAAGACATTGACTTACTTAAAACGTTTCATCTAATTAAAGCTTTACTGGTCAAAACAAAGCTTAAATAAACCTTTTGCTTGGATTTAATCGTCTAAATAGTCTAAATCATCGCCTTATCAAGAACTTTGCTTTTAAATAGAAACCATTAGAGATCAAAAGTAAGTTTTACTTAACATTTTAATCAAATCATTGATTTACAAATAAATTTGCTGGTGTAAACCAAGTTTAACTTTTTTTTGACATTTTATATTGAGTAATACGATAACAATTATTGTTACAGTATTAGAGTTTATATAGTTTCATGGCTTGAGAAGTCTGGTAAGAGAAACAATCCACTGATTGCACTCTGGCAGGAGTTAAGTTTAACTTAACCCTTCGTTTTGCTATTATTAAAGCATCAAAATCATCGCCATATCAACAACTTTGCTTTTAAATAAAATCATTTGAAGTCAAAAGTAAGCATTACTTTCTTTTTTTTTAACAATATTTATTTATTTTATTTTTTATTAGTCAATACAATATTACATGCAATATTATAATTTACAAAATATTCATACAAAATAAATTGATTTTATTACAATATGTCATATGTATTGGGAATAAAAGCCTCCAAGAAGAAAACCTTGAAACAGGAGGCTCTTTGTCACTGATTTAAGGTTTAAGGTTTTTAATTTCTTTTATTGGTTGAGTTTAGAATGAAAACCAAATTAATGATATTAAAATGAATAGAAGCTAAAACTAGTTATATCAAACAGTCAATATATAATAAACTTAATAATTACTAATACTAAATATTTACAATGAGATACTAATGTCTTAAGAAAAAGAGTGAAAAAAGAGTAGAATATAAAATAAATTAAATAATAAATAATAAATAATAATGAGATAATTGAAGATAAATAATAATAAAATAAAAAAAAAGGAGAGAACCAAAAAAAAAAAAAGAAAAAAAAATATAACTGAAAAACTACAAATTTGTTAGCCAGAGCTATATTGCTTTTTTAAATATATTATTATATTTGAAATCTTCGATATTTCTAATTTGCTCTGGTAGCGAGTTGTATAATTTACTTATTTTTATAATTAACCTTACTTACTTTTAACTTTTGTTTTGATGCTATTGGAGTAATAATCAAGTCATTGACTGACTAACAATTTTCCTGTTAGTGTAAACTATGTTTAACTTAACCCTTCGTTTTGTTGTAAAAAACGAAACTAAAACAAGTCGAATGAAACTGGTCCACAGTCGATGCCACCACTCTAAGTAACAGGAAACCAAAAAATCGTCTAGTAAATGATCATTTTCGAGTTGGGTATCGTTTTTAATATTTTTGGGGCTCTGAGTTGAGTAAAAGTAGTCAGGAGTTGATCCAAGTATACTCGAGCCTAGGGGCCCAGAAACGAAATTTGGTTCCGGAGAAGAAATGTATCAATATATTGTCATTTTATAAATTTATAACTACAAAAAAATTCTGGCTTTCCTCAAGTTGGACAAATTTCTCTTGTCCGAGATTCATAACGAATCAGTTAATAAGGTTTTATTACATTTTTTAATGAACAAGTGTTAACATTTTCATACCAGAGGTCTCACAAACAATATTATATTTTTGTATAAAAAAATCATGACTATATATAATTCACTAGAAAATTTATCTAATTTCTCTTTTGAGAATCCCAAAAATATTTTAGTATTTAAACCATAATTTTTTATTTAAACATTTATGTATATATATACAAACATTGAAGCACATTGAACACATAAATTGACGTAATAGGCTTTAATAGCCTAATTTAAAGGAAGGTTCTGGCTATTTTTCTTTTGTTGGACCATCATTTCTTTTTAATAATTCTAGCACGGCGGTCCTTGCCAGAAGTCCCTTAAAAATTAATTATTTTCCTTTGAAATGCGGGTTTTCGTGCTTAGCAATCTTGCTTAAGACTCCGGTTTACCATTTAAAACTTAAAGCAGTTACTGAATTATCAAGCACTACTATAGTAGCGCTTTAATTATCAAGCACTACTCGTAACTAATTTTTTCTGTATTTTTTTAAGGAAATGCGCTATAAACTGTAAAGATAAACACTAAGTGACCTTTTAACGTGTGTAAATAATAGTGTGCTCTGCCAATTTTAAAGGCACTGTATTGTACAACCAACTGATAACTATCCGCATTTCCTTTGAAAAATCCGGTTAGTTGTACAATACCTAGTGATACTATATATAGTATATCACTACTGAAACACTAAAGCCGGTGGACTGGTGCATAAGTATGCTGCCCTCTCTATTAACAATATACAATTTAAATAATCTCTTGAATACTTCCGCGTTGCTGAATTATTATGTTCTATATTAATTAATGATGGTGATAATAAAATACTAATATAAAATATCGGTGCATTACCAATATTTAAAGCATTTTAAATTGTAGTTTAACGTATTTATTAGAAATAATATATGTCCCTCCTAACTAAATGTAGATTCTTGTATTCCGCCACCCTGCTCAATGGAAGACCAAGTTTTATTAAATATTCCAGCAGTGTGTTTTAAGTTATTATATTTGTTCTTTACGATCTTTCTCATTAATAATATTTATGACATAATATTTAAATAATGTTGTTGTCGGTTGCAGCATACTTAGTTGCACCAGTCAACCGGCTTTCGGTATCAGTGTGAATCGTGTACGCGGTCTTGTGCGCCTTCTATATATAGTATTATTCTAAGTACCAATACAGTGCCTTTAAATAATTGGCAGTGCTCACCATTTTTTACACAAGTTAAAAGGTCACTTTTCTATCTCAGGTTATAGCGATTTCCTTAAAAATACAGAAAAAATTAGTTACGAGTAGTGCTTGATAAATTAGTAACTGTTTATCTTTTAAAGCATAAACCGGAACCTTAAGCAAAAAATGGACTGCTAAACACAAAGACAAGCATTCCACAGGAAATCCGCCCGGCATAAGGACCACTGTCCCAGAATTATTTTGTAGTTTTTAACTTACATAATGTTAATTAAACGATAAAAAATTATTGTCCATACCGGGATTCGAACCCAGGTACCCTGATTCTGAGTCTGCAAATGGTACTCTAAATTAAACTATTTTTAACGAAGAATTTTAAAAAACTTAAATATTTATGTAAACACAATAATTTGTAAGTTTCTAAATTTACTTGGATTTTTCAGTGTCCCAGAATTTTTTTGTAGTTATTAACTTACATAATATTTATTAAGCGATAAAAAAATGATTGTCATTACCAGGATTCGAACCCAGGTACCCTGGCTCTGACTGTAAATGATAATGCAAATAAAACTATTTTTAACGGAGAATTTTTAAAGACTTAAATATTTATGTAAATACTATAATTTATAAGTTTCTAAATTTACTTGGAATTTTTATTTCTTTATTACATTCCCCCCTCTCAAGTATACTTATTTTTCTTTAAGCCCAGTATTTAGCCTCCCCAAGAGGCTAAATACTAAGGGAGGCCTAGAGGGAGACACGGTGATATTGATCACTTAGATTTATGTTAATTACAATTATTTAACTTGAAATTTATATTTCGAATAAGGGGTTTATTACTATATCGGCCTCTCACCAGATGAATTTAAATTTGTTGTTGTCAGAATCTTTAAGTTTAATGTTCTCCTACCCTGAATTAAAAGCAGGCTATAAAAGTCTATTAAACTCTTACCAAAGCAAAAAAATGCATTATTTAATTTCC